>JAUCMO010000507.1:6000000-6510000 GCA_032399605.1 Melipona beecheii | reverse complement strand
AGGGTAGGGGGGAACCCATAGGTGGGAAAACGGGAACCCACCGCGAAATAGAGCCCGAGACTCACTCTCTTTCTCACACTGATACACGGAACATCGCGAGAATAGGACGGGAAGGAACGGATAGACCAGTGTGTAGGTGCGTAAGCGTGTGCCGCAAGTTCGAAAGGGTAGGGGTATGTCAAGAAAGAAGGGAGACGATCCTCGACATACCGGGAACTCCCCGGGGAGGGGAACGCGAAATATCGGGAGAGAACATACGAAGCAGACATCGCGGCAGACGAAGTGGGACACACCGATGACTCTCGCCCTTGATCCACCCGTTGGTAGGGAAGGAGTAGAAAACGGGCGGTGAGGGAGAGAAAGAGAGAGAGAGAGAGAGAGAGAGAGAGAGAGAGAGAGAGAGAGAAAGAGAGAAGAGGTTAGGTTACTCGTGCACCTCTCCTCCTTTCGACGTACCGAGGAGGGTGCCGTGTCGAATGGATGATTATTCCGTGCCAGCAAGTCGTTGCGGGTGGTTGCACGACTTAGTAGAAAACCAAAAAAAAAAAAAAGAAAAAAAAGAAACTACCGTAACGTGAACACGCATAAACGGGACGCAACGCGAGATGCGTTTTTCGACTTTCGCGGAATGGCGTATGCGACTGACCGGTCAGCCTCGCCGACGTACCGTTGTTGGACGCTTTTGCAAGACGCGCATGTCGTAATGGCGCCGATTCTCTTAAGGTTCAACATATCTCTCTCGCACTGTATCGCCGTCTCTGTCGCGTACACGTATCGAAGAGAGCATGTCTGAGCATTCGTGGTTTCTAGAGGAATTCTAGTGTCTCGCATGATATATCGGGGGCAGCGTACGTAGAATGGAACGGCTCTGGGCTATTGGGTAATCAGATATGCTTTTTACTCTAGCATTTAGAATAAAGAAAAATGCACGTATACCTGGAACGCAGGCAAAAACAAGGTAGGAAACTTGTAATGGAAAGAGACTATATATACAGTACGTTACAAAGGATACCCTGTACCTAATGGACCGAGTTAAAGGCAAACATCGGCCATTGTGTAAACATTACAGGCAAACGCGCCGCGTACAGACAACGGCGCCACGGCTGTTAGGTAAACGGATGGACAAGGTTACCACGTCAGCAGATTCGGCGATACATCGGCCATGATGGAATTGAGTACATGGTGACGCGAGAAAATAGCACGGATCCGCGAAGCCCGATGCTTTGTTCTCTCGATGGTTATTCCCTCTCTTCTCCCTTTCGCCCTGTGCCTCTCCCTCCCTTCGGTGCTCTTTCGATCGCGCATCGGGAGACGTTACGTGGAGAGGAAGTAGGAAAAAGATCGGGCGAGTTGGCAGAGGCGAGAGCAGGGCAGAGGCGAAACGGAGGACAGAGTAGAGCCAACAGAGGCACAGGCAGGGCTGTTGTTTACACCCCCACCTCGACGGGTTAGAGGCAGCGAGATGCCACGGAGGGGCCTCCGAGACCTCGGTGGGCACCCACCACCACGCAATTTCCAACCCCACCAGCCTCTCAACCACTGTCCGCACCTCCAACCACCCCACCAAAGCCAGCTCGAGCCAAGCCGTGAGCCACGACGAGGGCCCCGCGACGATTTTAGTGTCTTGGGGTGGGTGCTCTGTGGCCACCGTTTCGCGGTTTCTCGTGCACGTTTCGCATTAGGAGTAAAGCGCGTAAAGGTTTCGTGGGGTGGCATCCGTCCGCAGATTCCTACAATTTGTATCCTGTAGTATACGGGGGACACGCGTATATATATAACAGGTGCACGCGAGTTACCAGGGTACGAAACGATCGTCATCCACGAGGAATATGCGTGTCCTACTTACCCACGAGCAGCTGTGATTCCTCTGTGTGCACTCCTTTCAGTGTACTGCTACTACTGTCGCTGCGTCGAAGCCTCGCGTAGTACAGAGACCGTCCGCCTGGCTGACTCGCCTGCGTCGTTCTCAATCTTCACCACGGCAGCAGCAACTTTCTCATTTCTACGTATACGTTTGCCGCCGTGCCACCGCCGCACTCTCGACTAGCCACAGCTACTTTTGCTTGCGGGTACACACGTCATACGACGAAGAGTCGTACGCCAAAATGTACGTGCACGTCTCTTCGTCGAAATGATCGACGAGTCGTGACTCGTGACAAATTCACGCACTACTGGGCAATTCTGCTACGGTAACGGCAAGCCGCGACGCACACTCATTTCCGGGTTTACGACGGTCGGGTTCGATCGAGTATGGCCCCCGGTCGGTAGGTAAGCGTGGGTCTTGGGCCGGCCAACGGGGAATGAATTCGACCTAACGGTACATAGTCACCCGACAGTGGCCACACGTTAACTCGAAGCGCCACGATGCCAGGCCACTCTCCTGAAAACCACGAGCTGTGTGTGAAAGTAGACACCCTTCTTCTTCCTACGAGTCCCAGCTTTATCTTGAATGACCTCGTCTCACCGCCCTCGTTGAACGCATTCTTGTTTCCCTCGGTCAAGTAAATAAAAATACGTTTAACCGCGAAAACTTACGCTGCTATTAATATTCTATCGGAGAAATATCAACTATGGCGGCGGTTACGCGCGGAGTATATTGTGAGAGCAAGGGGAAAGCGGCGCGTGCGCGCTTCTAGATCAAACAAATCAACGGTTCTCTTATGGTGCCGTTCTATTTACAGGTATTACAATGATCTTTACAGTTTTACAACAATCCCGAACTTTCCAAAGGAAAATTTAAAACAGCGCAAAAAACACCTGTCCGTAGCTCTGTCTTACTCTCAGTTACTTCGTTTTCTCTGCCACTACAAGGCGACACTAACTCTGCGCACCTAGCGGAGACTGAAGTGAGGTTAGGTCGAGAATCGATATTATCAAGATACTTCGATGGTCGCCATATTTCCAAGTTGTAGCGCGGGTTATACGAATTGCATAACACAACTTCCATCCCTTGATCTTTCATTGTGAATGGATAAACAAATAAATATTTATACTTGTAACGTATATAGGTACAATAAAAATAAGTAAAAAACCATAATATTCGTTCCTTCTTTTTATAGACTTTTTTTTATTATAAATATGCTATTTCACATACTTTCACAGTCTCAAAATACTTTGCCATCTAATAAATGTCCATAACAAAAATATGATTGATCAACGACACATCACTCATATAGAAACAGCAATTTAATGTAATGTTGTAATAATCTATATTATAACAATAATAAAATACAGATCATTCTAAACTCATTAATTATAATTGCGCAAATTTTAATTCTACATCTTTTTAATTGTAAGTAAGTTGTCATTCGACGAAAATTTTGAATATTTACTTTTGCTTTTGTATATACAATTACACATGCAATATCAATTAAAGTAACATTGTGGTAATAAATAATCGATTGTTGTTTAAAATTTATCAAACGTATCTGTCAAGATTTTCGTTCAGTCATCGATTAATAAAAATATATTGAAGAGGAATGAAAGAAAATGATATGCAAGAAATGCTTAATGATTGGGAATTATAATTTGAAAATAGAAATATCAAAATGAATCAGATGTTCTCTGAATGCGTTCCATATATAAAGAGAATAGCAGCTTATTACTTTCATAATAAAATGGATTTTCAACTGCGTCCAAGTCGGGCTTGTATTCCGCTATGTAACTACTTTGGCTAGAACTACATCCATCGTACAATGGCGACCCTTGGGAAAGCTCCGAATAATTTGGTGATGGCATAAAGTTTCTGTTGCAGCAATCTGTATCCATATTTTCGGTAACATTTTCATGTATTCCTGATAAGCCATTAATATGAAGATTATTTATTCTTTTGCTCAATGGCATAAATTCGCTAGATTCTTCTTCTGTATCACGTCCTCTTTTTCTAAACATCACAAACAAGGATGAATTAACATAATGAAATCCAACTATTTATACACGTTAAATGAAAGAGTTGTGTCATTACACATATACATGAACAGAGAAACTAACCTGTTAGACCGAGTCATTCTTGAGTTAATTCAAACTTTTTGTAGAAGATTTTAATATAAATATATTCTTAACCACTGCATATTATATTTCCTAACTTTTCTTTGCCAAAACAATTAATGTTATATACTGTTACAGCTTACGTATAAGTTATATACGTTTGTCAAGAAAACAAAGCTTGATGGGTTGACTACACAAATCGACGGTGTACAGTACACAGCAATGTTCCCGTTACATTGTAGTTTAACCTCCAGCCGTTAGAGTGCATAAGTGACATGGTTTTAAGCAAACTCTAGATAGAAACAAAAAGTTTTAGATTATGGAAATACGCGAACCAGATATTTAAGAAAATATTGCACATTAAGATAGTTATAGATTTTGTTTGAATTGAACGAAACTTCTAATGTACAATGCGCTTATCTCTATGAAAAATGTTATATAAATTATTTATTTAAATTCTAGGTAGAAACAAAAAATTCTAGATTGTGGAAATACATGAACCAGATATTTAAAAAAATATTACACATTAAGGTAATTATAACTTTTGTTTAAATTTCTATTGTAATGTACAGTATGCTTATCTCTATGAAAAATGTTATATAAATTGTCTAACAGCAAGAAACGAATCATTTGGTTTATATTTTAAACAACTTGATAAAGTTGTTATTTTGTTGTTTAGAATAATCAACATTACATTAATCACGAGAAATTATGTTATGTAAGAATGAATGATAAAAAAAGAAATTTGTAGTGACAGATTGAGGTATTTTTCTTTTTTCTTTCTTTTTATTGAATGAATCAGAGTATCTCATATTCAAAATATATATACGTAGTTGTGATTCATTTCTACTAGTACATCTAATAATTTCTTAGTATATTACGTCTATTACCTACAATTTCTAATTGCTCTTGCTAGCATTTCGTGACTCACGATATAATCATCGATCATTCAGTTACTGACCGGAAGTAGAGCATGTATCAATGCATATGAGAAAACATATGTAAAGTATTCTTATTAAAATAACTACATGACAGTAATACATCATTCACTATATAATATCACTCGTCCAAATTTTTACTAGTTACTTTTATACACGTTCTTGCAACGAATCGATTACAATTAATTGCTAGCAAATATCACGTTTCTACAATAAGTTGCATTAATTACGTTAATTTTCACACATATCTTTAGTTAACTGTTGAAACCAGACATATTCTAGATTCTTAGAACAGACACTTATTATCAGTGAATATTTCAAACTTAAACTATCTTTCTTCGTGACAAAGCTAATTTTATACATATCGATACATGAGTACATATATACGTACACATGCTATTTGTTTTAACATTTTAACCTCTTAAATTTTTTATTCATTTGCTTAATACGACAACGTGAGTAAATCACATCCTGCAGAGGATTTTGGTTATTGAAACATTCGGATTACATTTAAATTTAAATTTAACATCGTACTTTAAATAAATATTTTATATAACATCGTACTTTACGTAAATATTTTATAGATGTCTTTAAATAAAAAGAAAGAAAAAAAATTCAGACTTATGCAAGAAAATTGAACTTAATTGAATTATACAAGAAAATGTAATATCTGAGAAATGTCGAATACTTTTTATCGTATTTGATATCGAATTTTTCAAATATTTTTTTTTGATAATCCATATATCGATACAAAACATTTATTAGAACAATGTCTTATTTCAAAATTCTAATATGTAATCACATATATGCAGTACGACATTGAACACAACTTTGCAATATCCAAAAATAGAATAAAAACAGAAGTAACACCGTTTACGTATAATTCACTATATTCAAAATATAATAGATTATATGTTGAATTGCAGCTATCGAATAAATTTTGTCCTACACTTTCCTCTAATTAATATGAATGCGAGAACAGATTAAGGTATGCAAAAATATTGTTTCGTAAGAAATAATCTTCGTAAAACGTAGTTCGTGAAACATCAGGAAGAGTCAAGTACATGTACTCGTAATCGTATGTTTAGAAACTTATATGATCACATTAAACCGTTTATAATAAAAGATTTTAAGCGCCATATAAACTATCCGTATTTGGTGTTTTAACACATGCTTTGCTTAGTAAGTACGTGGGTGTGAACGCATCTTCGTTACTTATTATTCCAAACGAATCGCTCTAATTACACCGTGATACGCATGTTGATGAGTATATAATTAATTTCAGAAGATCTCCCGAGAAAAAGAGTGGCGGATGACTCGCCGTTATTATTGGGAAGTCGGAAATACATTTGTCATCTGGGAAACGTTTATCTCATAGGATACTGGCATCCGTAGGATAACGAAGAATTTTACCACAGGAAAGGGAAACGTCTTTTTGTTATCTATCTTTTTGTTTTAATTTTTTTTTTATTTCAATTTTGAAAAAATGTTTCTATTGAAATTAAATTTGTTGAGTTGACAAAGTAATCAAATTTTTGAGCTTTATTAATTAAATTAAATTTTTTAAAAATATTTTCAGTCGCTGATCTTTGATTCTAGTCGCAATGGAATTGGAAGTTTTTCTTTCACGTGATTGACAGTAGCTGATTGTTACAGATTTTTATGGAAATTCATATTTATATGAATATAATAAAAAATATGGAACTATATATATAATATATATATATAATTATTTTATTTAACAAAGTAGTGAGTATTATATTTTAGGTTTATTTCTGTATTTTTTGCTTGTTAAATGTCTCCTATATTTTGCTTATTAAGTGTTGTCTGCTTATTAGATGCTTTATGTATTTTTGCTTGTTACGTGCTTTTGCAACTTTCAAATTTTGCAGTCTACTTATTACTAAGTGATAATTATCTTAAGAGCACATTGATTAAAATACGATTTTAGTAACTGTCATGTTGAAACGATTTACAAAATTTCATGGATCGAAATGCTTTCTAAAAGAGGACGTACAGCCGATACACCATGCTGATATATTTACGATTAATCGTTTGAACGTACATGCATGATTTTTTTTGTTATTTCTGGCAAACCGTTATTTCAGTTTCACAGTTTTATAATTGTAACAATAACGTTCGTTTCGTAATAGTTAAATTAGACACGTTAAAACGTTTGATTTTAACGTTAATATATTCTCGTGTCTCCTCTACGTGTACGCTTGATGCGTCTGCAAAAAGACATCCAACACCTACGAAACACATACATTGCGCTGCATTAAATACGTATACGCAGTGGCCTTGATTCTTAAAGCCGTGAAAAGATCCCGTCGTCGGGTCAATTAAACCAAGCCACGAAGTCATTGACTTTGGGTGCACAGCCAATTTCTCTTCGACAGTCTGTAATATTTCGCATTCGAAAAACCTTCGCGTTAAGAATAAATCCTGAGCAATCTTGTGCTGTAGAATATACATATATAATCGGTTATTTTCGATTCTTCTCGAATACTGATTATTCAAATGAAACTATACGATAACAATACGCTTTAATAAACTTTGATAATGTACGACGCTTTTATTAATCCATTAACTCGTGTATTTACTGAATAATGACAAACAGGTTGAACAAATAAAAATCTTTCCATTTTCTGCTAATTAAAATCCTTCTACATTGTTCAATTTTTATACCGTATTAGTAAAACATTCAAAACGAATGACTTATATTTTATCACTGTGATTGCATTCGTAATTTAATTGCGTTTTGTTGCAGGAAGAGGGATCACAAAGATACGAAGCTGAAAACGAATTCCATTTATAGTCATTCTCATGTACGAGTGAAAACGATTATTCAACCGGTGAATAAGATTTCAGATTATTTGATTTGTTCGTTATTCGTCAAACTTACACGTCGATGAGATACAACAGGAAATTGAGCCACTCCCTTAACGAAGGAGGAACACCCAGTCTCGTACGCGATTCCCAGGATTTCGACGATAAGAAAATCTCTACATCTGTCATTTTTATATTTCATTTTCATTTTCATTTCAACAAATTCCCTCAACTGTCAATGAAATCAAAGAATTATTATATACGTTACATTGACAATGAACGAAAATTGGTGAGCACAATGCAAGAAAATACTCGTATCGATCACGGAACAGTTTTATTCCAAACTAGCATAGACTATACCTAGACTACAAAATGTGGTCGAGACGATGAGTAATCATAAAGCCTTTCCCGCTGTTCTTCCGATGATTGAAAATCAAGGCTGTCCCTTGCCTAAATTGGACAGTAAGTTGTTGAGTTAGGTCGACACACACGTGATCCCTGCCGGTTGTCTCGTGTCCCTAAGCAAAGATTCACGTGGCACACGTTCGTCGAACTATGACGAGAAGCGAGGGTGAATTTGCACGATGGCTCGTCACTTTCAATGCTACGTAGTAGCACTACGGGGGTGTACCCCACCCGTTCCATGGTTCTCTGTATGGGGTGAGTCATGGTACTCCCTCCCGGTTTGGGCGTGGTAGCCACTGCAGACGTTTCTCATCGATCTCCCCACGGCCATGGAACACCATAGAGCTGAACCAGCTCGCCAAGATAGTCTTTTTAATACTAAGGGCCTTTTGGAACGAGATGCACTCGTTCAATTATCGTCTTCGAAATATTTTCCATCCGAACCAGTTATGAATGAAAATTTTTTTGATTTCTGCCAACTGACGTCACTTGATTCTATCTTCTAATATTGCGATTATAAAATGAAATTCCAGGGGGGATTGCCTCGTTGTTTCCTCTTTCGTACAGATTTTCAAGATTTCATTAAGTTTGCAGAAATTTGATAATACTTATATTATAGATAACGGATTTTTACGCACTGATTGGAAATTTAAAAATACAAAAATATTTAATAATATTCAGCCTGGTGAAACAGATCTCATTTCTTAAATTATCTTCACAGAAATATGAATTTTTTGCATAAAAATCTGCAATCTAATTAATTATACAGTGATAAAATATTGATTTTTTTTTGAATTACAGAAACACTCCTCTATAGGACTCTTGCAGGTACGATATCGATTATTCTGCTATACTCTTCATATTTTCACTTCATATTTTCACAGAATTATATCTACGTTATTTTATTTACTTTCTTAAATAATACATCATATTTACGTAAATTTTACTCATTAATACTGCCATAAATAATGTAACATACAACTATTAATATACATTTTACTTTATAAAGTTTTCATATTTATCTACTAATTTTTTCATGATTTTATCCTGAAATTTAGAAATTTATTTGTCACTTTTTGAAATAAACCTGATATAGCAGTCTTAAACAGCATTTTCACGGAAACGCTCGTATGGGAATGACGTCTCGCACATTTAATAATATGACAGAATTTTACGTTGTAATAAATGAAACACTGATATCAAGGAAGCAAAAGCTGCATTGTAATCGTTGCGATATCGTACAGTGCCTTGTTATCTGTTTGTCGAGATAATCTCGAATAAGTCACATACGTTTCCTTATATGGTCATGGTTGATACACCTTCGATATTTCTCATTGTAATTTTTCTAATCGGAATGGAATGTTTAAAGCTATGTTTCGCCTTATCTCTCTTTTGCCGATTTCGCAGTCTTCACGTTTTTACTTACCGTTAATTATTGATTTAAATATTATTTACAAGTACGCTTCCTTTTTTGAAACTAACACAAAAAAGGTTTTTACACCGGTTTTTGCGCCGTATCATCGTTTTTTGACAATTAGTTTAGAAGCAACGTTATCTTGCCAACGATAAAATTATATTATTATACGAAATAGAGCTATTGAACGCCCTTACGTAAGACCGTGTGTCGCGAAAAATTCCATTGATTGTGAGTAACTCCTTCATGCAAGAGTTCGCGAATTTTTGCAGAGAATTTCTTTTCCTAAAAATCTATTTCTTTTCTTTTCGAAGGTTGTTAAAAAAAGAACAATAAATTCCAGAGACGTCTCCTACGAAGATTCTCAATCACACGTGGCGCGGCAACTCCAAAAGCAACTACCATGTATAAGCCAAGTGCCACAATGTAAACGAACCAATATTCAAACGCAAACATGGAAGTTGGAGCGCAAGTTGCGACAGTCATCGTCGTGGAAGGCGCTTGCCACTATCCAAGAAGTCTCCTAGAACTCCTCCAAATGCATACAGACACACACAGGTTAAAATTCGAATGCCCTCCAACTGAAAGCTAGACGATGATTCATCGGCTGAAGCTCGTATGGAATTTCTGCTTCCTCAAGTGACAAAGTGCCTCTTCCACGATTTCATCCTGTTGGCATTCTTTCCTTTCTCTTATCGTTCGCAGTTATATAAATTTAGCTTCGTTTCTTCATTTTTAATCTTCCGTAGAATTTCTGGTTCTTCATTTATTCGCGCAATTGAATTTTACCGAGCTAAAAATCAGTAGAAGCACAATATTATCAGAATTATCAGAAATGAGATAAATTGCTTTTTTCCGATGATAATATGAATGACCATGGTATATAATATACAATCGTATAATTTTTTAAATGTTGTTTAAGCAAAAGATGATAAAATCGAAATTATTTAAATGTGCATCCATTATCTAACACTTGACAAAATTTATTATCTAAAATCTACTATTTCAATGTTAATCTATTATTATAAATATTAATCTTAAATAATAATGATGGATTGATTTTATATTATTAATATTAATTTATTAAATCAATCTGTTCTTTTAATTATCTGAATACATATATATTTGTTATCTAATTTGATTCAGATGTTACAAAGAAATTTATTCATTTTCTAAATTAATTAGCCATTTCTTTTAATCCTTAAGAAAATGAAAAATGGTTTGTCAGCATTCAGAAGAGAGTTGCATCTGCGCCAGTGATTTCTATAATAAATAATTTAAAAAATTTTGTAAAGAATCAAGGTATTCCAGCGCCGGTATATATAACGGATCGACAGGTGTCGTGATGAAAGCAGGTTTTCTTCTACCGATTCTCCCGTGGTACTCCTTTAAATCAGTGCCGTATTTATGATTCATCGATATATTGTAAATTTTTCTTCAATCGATTTCTGAAAAATTAGTTGGAAATTAACTGCCCATGATCATCTTCAAATTAACCAAATTCTAAATAGATTTCTTCTCTTTTCAGAGATTTGAAAGAAATGAAAATTTTGATTCTATAAATAAATAAACGTAATATATATAGTATATAGTTATTTATACTAAACACATACATTTATATAATATATATATAATAATAATATATTAACATTATTAAATTAATAGATAAAGACAAATTACTAAAGAACTTTTAAATTAGAGTAAAAATTAAATTCCAGTATTTTCTTGGAAACAAGACTAGAAATTAATAAAATTTCCTCATGTTATTTTCTTCTAACATGTCCTAGTATTTAACTCTTAAATGGATCATTGGAGACGGTGCAGCCTTGTACAATTAATAATTATATCATGTGTTCTTATCAGTATTTAAAAATTTATATAATCCTCTGTTATCTCATTGTTTCCACTGCAAAGGAAATATAAAATATAAAAATATAAAAATTAAATTTAATACAAACTTTAGCTATTGAACAAAAGTTGAAAGTGATTAATAATCATATATTTTCTTGTAAAAAGTATACAAAAATGTCCAGCTATAAATAGGAAAAACAGAGAAGGGTTTCTATATAGCCGAATAAGCATGTACAAGAAGCATCATAAGATATTCTGTTTAAAAGATATGTTAACATGCAAGTATAGTGATAGATTCAAGATAGTGAAGTCGGTCATCAATGTTCCCATTGTAATGTTAGTTGAGGGAACGGGAGTTCTAAGATACGTTCCTGAATACTGTCCCTCAAGACCCGTTTCCGTGCTCCCTCGATGTAGCCCCAAGCAATAGACGGGGTCCGATTCCGCGCAGAAGTGCAATGTACCCGATAATCCGAGCGCTGGAGATATACGCATATTTCACGAACGCAGAAAACGAGCCAGAATAACAACTCGAGCAGAGAGCGGGGAGTTACAATTTTTATTAGATTGACTGTACATCAATTGCTCAAGTAATACGTGACGAAACGTGGCCCCTAAATATTTGAGCATTTCCTGTTGAGAACTATTCAGAGGAAATGACGACTGTAAAAGGCTGAACCGAATAATTAAAGAAGCAACATTTCGATTGTGTATATATATGTGTTTAGTGTAATATTGTTCTTCTTTAAATATCCTATTTTTGGTACACATATGTATACAAGATAGTGGAAATATTTAAAATTTCCTTTGCTTCTTCATTTTTTAAGTATGTTTTCACGAAATAATGGCTGACTGTCTTAGATTAAATAAAGAAAGACAAAAACCATGTAAGAAAATAAGAAAACTTCATAAGTAATAGATAGGCTATTTTAATCAAGAGAAGCAGAATAATGATCTTGTTTTTACTGAACGTTCGAGTTATGCAAAAGGTAATGGAATTTCCAAAGTATCGATTGACCATGTGTTATTTTAATTTTTGCAACTTGTAACATTGATGTTTCAAGCGTAACATTTAATATATATTCTGCAATTACACACGAAAACAAGAACAGTAACAATTATAAGAATGTGAAAATGTTATCATTATGGTGACATCACATTGTATAAATACCGATGATCTCAATTATCTGAATATATTATTTCAATGAAATATCACGAGTCGTACGTTATCAGAATATATTATCATACGCACATAAATAATGGATTGCACGTAGAAAAACAATTTTACGAAATGATTATAATCGGATTATTATAGTTATTGGATTGTTGTACCTATGGTACAATTAAGAACATGAATTCTTTAAAGCTGCATCAATTCTATCATGTATGTGATTGTACCAGATTGCGCAACAGGTACATTAATTGCATTTATGAATATGAAATAAATACTTTTATCACTGTATAAGAATTAGTTTCTAATCTTTGGAAATTGTGTAAAATTTTATGTCACGAACATACGACAGCATACAAAAATTTCCAATCAGATCTTTCTATAAACTTCATAAAAGTGATGTTTTAAAGAATTTTACTATTATTATTTTAGTATTATCATTTTTGTCTTTTTATCTCACTTTTTGTATATAAAAATAAAATATATAAAATTTATCATAGAAGAATTTTTTCTTTATAAAATTATTACATTACAATAATATATACTGTGTTTTATATGCTAAACATTTTGAAATTTCATTAACATTGTCACAGTTACATTGGTAAAATTTAAAACCAATCAAAAAATACATAGTTAGAACAAGTTATAGAATATCTCAACCGAGTAATTTCAGAGTCTATATATCCTTAGATTTATTTCAAACATGGCCAGTATAATTGTGACAATTGTGTTAATGAAATTTCAAAATGTTTTATATAATACATGTAACATATATTCGTAAAAGATCTCTCTAGTATTCGAATACTGCATATTTCATTTCGCGCGTGTATTTAGAACTAAAAAAAAAAAGAAATTGTTAATTACTCAATGGACCATCATTTCGTCCCGGATGATCACACGTAAACATTATTTTTCATCGATATATTAATATCTTTTTTCTCGTTTAAGCTTGAGAGCTGTGAGAAACGAATCTGGTTGAACGCGGTGTCATTACATAAATTGCAAGCTATTAATTATGATACGCATATCCGCCCTTCCCACATCGTGAATCCGGCGAGTAAATTCCCAGGCGATTTTTTCCGTAGCTTCTCTTCCAAGGACTCCTTTTGTGTGACCTCTAAAAGAACTTGAACTTGAAAAAATGTGGAGCGGTACGTACACGACCGTATATACAGCTATCCGGACTTATACACGCGAAATTTATTCATTAATTAAAAATTGCAAGTTTGATCGAGAAGCTACGTACATCGACGTTCCGTTTAAAACTCTCAGCAAGATCAAATAAAATTGAGTTAAAATTGATAAAATTTAAGAACGTAGTCTTGTTTCTTTTCTCAGAAAGCACTTACCAGAGCGCAGTACGAATAAAATACGCAAAAAGACGTCAGAATTCCAGAATTTATAATGAATTGTATTAATACACGATGATGTTAAATATGTGTAATTGAAGCGTGAATGTAAATGAGAATCAGAATTCAATGTGATCTAATTATATTACTTTCCATGTTAAATACATGCACACAAATCCATTGTTGTATACATATTTACAAATAAAAAATATACAAAAGCACAATCTCCGTGCTTTTTAACATATAATGCAGGATACTTTTACCTTGGTACTTCTACCCTGTAATCTTTACATCGATCCCTTTAGGTTCATTTATGCCTGATAGTAATTAATAATTTTTCAAATCATTTTCAAGTCAAGTTCATTTATATGTACGTATATGGAATTTACATGATATTGGCAGCGATATATTCTGAGAAAATCAAAGGTATCAATGTCAATGGCGATCTTTTTATTTCACCAATTTCTATTATACTTTGAACTTCGTGTTTGTCGCAAAATCGAAAAATCATTTTCAAGTCAAGTTCATTTGTAAAATCTACACAGCAGAATTTTTCAATTTTAATCTACTAACCTTTAATCTAACCTTTCTATTCCGTTTCTCAATCTCTATTCTACTTTAAAACTTCCTGATAAAATCACGAGAATAATGTACTTAAAATCATCAAAAGTATTCAAACAGAAGTAAACAAATTAAAAAATTATATTCAAGGTATCTCTAGGAATAAATATACTTAACGCAACACACAACACAATACAATTTATTCAGGCATGGAAATTATTGATAATTATTCGACGTTGCGCGATAATTATGCAGTTCTACCCTTCGTCACGGTGAACGATTCTGAGTACGTACAATGTACACCGTAAGTATATCGACCCCTTGCATCTGCTGTGCTCAATATGTGGGACGAGCTATCGACAAAGACCGTATTATGGATCGTATATCGAACTTCGTTTCTATTCTCGCACCATACACTTTACAAATTATCACCTACCCTATCCATCCTGTATAATAATTACAAAGACCTCTCATTGTGATGAGTCATGCAATATTCATGTAGAATCAATGAAGTAATTAATAGAGTGAATTTCGATGGAATTTATACGTCAAAAATTTGAATATTATATCAATTACTTGCCGCTTTATTTATTTAACAGTTATGATGTTAGTATTATTTGTTTCAATAGTTAGTAATCGTCCAAAAGAAATTCACTTCAACTATTCAACTACAAAAAGTTAAAACTTTCAATATAAAAATCATTTTTTATTAGAAAACAATCCTATCGTCACGATTGGTAATGTTATTGTAGTTATTATGAAACTCTCAGGGTTGATAACCGATAGTTTTCAGTGATTAATAGTTGCCGAAAAATGTATTGTACAATCGATGCATGAAAAATAGTAACTGTTAAATGTTTATTACTATTAAATGCGAAGAATTAAATGCGATTTATTACTATCGTAATATTTTAAATTCATTGCTATATAAAATATAATATAATATTTAGTTGATGAAACGAATCTCTACTTAAATTCTATCTCTTTGATTGTTTGTAAACATTCGAATTTATACAGAATGCTCGCTGTTTATTTATATGTCAGAGTTGAGAACTCTTTTTAAAGCACAACAAGGAAGAGGTGAAATACACCAGCTCATCGCACTTACCAAGAGACCACGTGTTGAGCTCAATTTCTATTCTCGTAACGCGTTCTATATTTGGAATAACTACATATGTGTAGTTGTTTGACTTATACCTATCATTGCTGCGGACGCGAACTTTCTATTGCTCCTGTTTCTCACGTTGACAAATCAATTAATGGAAAACGGCTAGTTATTTATTTAATTATTACAATATTATATCCATATATCATTACATTGTGTAAGAAAACAAACAAACACTCGAAATTGCTTAATGTTCATAGAAATCTAGTGATACATTTATAAACATGTAAGATGAGTATCTTACTCCTAGTATTTTATTAGCGAGTGTTAATATTAGCAGGCAATTTGTATTCTAGTAAAAGCGGACGTCTTGAAACGTGTACACGCATGTAATTACACGATATATATTTGTCATGTCGCTGTGAGAAAAATCCCCTTCAATGGGAAGCGTTGGGCCGCCGCCAAAATTCTAATCGCTTTATTTCACCTCCTTTAATGCGAGACGCTTCTTGGCTCGGCCTGTAAAAACCACTCCATTCTCAGAAAGCACACATTTTCGTTCCACTTTCACGCAGTCGAATATTCGACTGACCGTGTTAAGAACATTTGTGAAATTAAGAACACAAGCAATATTAACAGGAACCACATATGTCCATATTCAATGTCCTTATAAATAGAAAAAGTTTCACGTTTCAAGTTTCATATAGTGATAGCTTATAAGAATAAAAGAATCAAAATAAAAGTCTATTAACTTTGATAGCTACTCAGATTTGGTAAAATGATTCTGTAAAACACAAAAACGTACCTTCATTGTATTATATGTATTATGATAAACTACATTCACAAACACGCTTTTGTTTAATAAATATTTTGGAAAAACCAAAAAATGTTCAAACAACTAATTAGTGAAGCTGAAATTGTTCTTATCCGTTCTTATCTTTTATTTAAGTTAGTCGGCATATTATGTTCATAGATAAATTATTCTTCTTTATTATTATTCTTCTTCTTCTTTATTATCGTCTCTCCACTCGCAGACGAGACGATACACGCCTAATTTGGACAAAAGCAAAGACTATACAACAGCAGAGACTATTATGACCACACCCATTACTCGCTAACACATCCGATCGAAATTTTCATTTTCACTTCCATGTTTTCCCATGAAAATTCATTTCAAGTTAATTTTAAAATACTCGTCTGACACTCAAAAATTTAATTCAAATTTCATATTTATAAAATTTTATTATTTTCTTTTTTCGTGGAATATCTTGTCTTATCCTAAAATAGAAAATTACATTGTAAAATAAAGACCTTGTAGATTTTTAAAGCCTATATACGTACGGTAGAATTTGGCTTATTTAAATTTGTCGGAGGACAAATAATTTATATAATTGGAATTCATATAATATAACAAGATCCTGACTGACTCTCCTCTTTGCTGGTCATTTTTTGTTCAATTGGAATTCAGATACAAATGAATTGAACCAGTAAGAGTTCGTTTTATCAAGTGTTGATTAAAACTTGGTTCGAACAAATGAAGTTCATGTAAATGATGTGATATTAATTAAAACAAACAGAACAGTTGAATATGATTTCCTTCACTTACTTTAAACAGTATGTAAGTTAAGATAACTAGACGATGAAGATATGGATTATTGCCGGAAATCATACAAATTCAAGTTTCCATAGGCGAAGGGTCTTGAAGTTACCAGATACGAGCCTACTACCTTTCTTTCTTCGTCTGCGAAGTCCCTCGTCCCTCGTCTTACTCGAGAAGGATGCCTTGCGCACAGTATCCAGCCATTCATCCGGTAGTTTTTGCCTGTCGACTTAACGAACGTGCACTCCGTTCCAGTTTCATTCAACCCGATTTTTTGCCACGACGACAATCGTCCGCCGATTACGAGGCCGCATGGAATGAATGGGAGCGGGGAGTGTGTATTAGACCCAAGCTCGCAATGAAGTCAAAAATCACTGAAGTCTGAAAATAATTTCTCTTTTTCATTTCGTGCTTGTTTGGAAAATTGAAATATATTATAACAATGACAATGAAGTTTCGTCATATTTACTCATACTTATTTATTATTACATTATATTTTATTATTATTTACTATATTGTGATCTTAAACTTATACGTAAAAAAGGATTAGATTTATTTATAAAATATCTAAGATAAATTTTTTTACTATTCTAGACTTTCAAGATATTTGAAAGAGCTCTTTCAAATATTTTGCTTGTCAAGTTAAAAGTTTGAAAATTTTATTGGACTTTCAGATAAACTAAAAACAACTCTGGAATACCTAACAACATTTATTTGAAAATTTTCTTAATAAAGATAAAAACTCGAACGTGGCGAAGCTTCATTTAAATATTGTAGCAAAAATATGACTTTTAGGAAGATATAATCTTAAAAAAAAATTAAAAGGAGTTCTTTAAGTATTTATTAATACTCTCTAAGTACCTTGTAAAATTAACAAGCGAGTTAAATTCGAATGCTCCTCTTTGTACGATTCAAAATGCATAGAAAGTAAGAAGATCCTCGTCCTCCGAAGTGACTCGTCCTTCGACGAAGCTGAAGAGTCCATCGATCCTGTCTGCCTGACGAAGCGGAAATGGCTATTTATAACTACGAATGCTTCTTGAATTTTTATTTACAGCGAGTAGAAGGATATAATCACTTTACAATATTCGAAGCTTCATTTCTCACTGATTCGACGTAGCTTTTAATTTAATTTCCAAAAAATTAAAAGTATTATAGAATATAAAACTGCATTGATAATTTAACGCGTGGAATAATGTTGCCTCACAAATGTGTTATTAGTTGTTGTTAAAAAGATATTTGCTTTTCTAAATTGCTGAAATATGCAAAAAAAAAGAGGAAAGAAAATGATTTGAAAATTCGAAAGTAGTTGACACTGTCAAAGAAGATGCAGTTAACTGGAATAGATGACCTACATAGTGTCTACGCATGACTACACTGATAGAGAGAACTCTCACATGTATAGGGTGAGCTAATTGTAATCAACTGCAACGCGTGTGAGCATTACTCTGGAACGTTTAGGATCCCTTCCGATTAATTTGGACCTCCCCAGTGTGACACAAATATCAAGATTCGTAGTAGCGATGTCATTGAAGATACTCACATTATAATTATGTAAAAATATACTAGATCGAAGATGTAGGTCTTCTAAAAATAAATTTGTGAAATTTTATAAAAGAGTAATACCACGGTCAATTTTGACTGAAATAATAAGGACATACAGTGAAGAGCATAACTGAGCCAATAACGATGAAGAACATCTCGTCTTATTCTCATATTCAATAAAACAATTATGACTAATATAATAGACATGCTTGATTTTAAAAACCAAATAAAAATATCTTTTTGCTAATTACTAAATCCACGTAACCTTAAATATTACCGTTGTTCCTGTATAAAATGCATATAATTATTATAGATATACTACGATCGTATTTCAACTAACTGGTTTTTTCAATTCCTAATGATATACATGTTGATCTTGTCAATTTCAAAAAGGTCAAAATTATGAACACGATACTGTAGGCCATAAAGACTCTGAATATTTCTATGAATGGTAAATGAAGGGACCGGTTGAGCTACTTATGTACATGGATAGCTAACAAGCTCCAAAGTTGCACAGATAAGGCAAGACCTTGCTTCTCTGAACAAGGACACCGGTCGTCGTCTTGCCATCTAGACAACATATCCAGCTATACAGCTGTTCCACTTTCATATGCATTGAGAATAGTGCACTTGGCCTAACGTATACATAAGGACAACATACAGGTCGAAGATAGTGGAAACTATGACCAACGGGAACTCTTCGGCGAGTAATTTCTTTCCATTAGAAGCTCTCTTCGGGAGATTACACTTTTCCTCGAATCTCTTAGCCCGCTTACAATGACTGTGAGAACAGAAAGCGGACGTCGATCGTTTCGGCTTTTTACTTCGACGACTTTCATCAGATAGTAGTTAGGGACGACTGACGAGACATTACAATTTCGAAAAATCGAACGACGCAATGTAAATATTTTTCTATCGCGTCGTCGATAGAAAGTAGAGCAGAAAATGGATGAGAGGAAGCAGAAATGCGAAGAAATTAGTATGACGACAGTCCGTTTGTACCAGTAAACGGAGATGTTTCCCAGCTTTCAAGCTGGGTATGTCTCAGTGGAGCGTATAAATTTCTTGAAAAAAAGCAAATCGAGAATGATAATCGACTATCGTTTCATCGCAAAACTCGACACCAATGATAACGAGAAAAAGCCGGAATATATTTAATTTCACAGTGAGAAAACAACGTGCGAAATTTTATTCGGTGTAGCTTCGAAGCTTCGGAGAACTAAAATGTATAAACATGTATCAAATAAATATTAAGAAACAAAAAAAATATATGACTAAGAAGCTACACTCTGAGAAATTGAAGTATCTTGTATTCCTTGTATTTCAAAAATATATGCATCTAAATTATTATTGTTATTATAGATAACTCTATTATTATATACGGATTGTTATTGTTATTACATAGTTTCGATTATAATTTAATCTTAGTATTTAGTTTTCCTTGGTTCAGAAAATATAGGCATAATACTTTAGATATTCCAAATATTTTTAACAAAAAATTTTTAAATAAATGCCTGCAATCGAGGAATAAAAATTAATCACTTTTTCTGTATTATGAAAAATAATATATTAACATGTTAGTATACTAAAGTATAAAATAATTGTATTATGTTAACGATTATGTATAACATACCAGAAAGAACATTTTCCTTTATAGCACGTTCATTATGACACGATATAATCTTATTTGTTTAATCTTTACACAATGCTCGAGCATAGGCGTTCCTCGCTTACGTGTACATATGTATACTCGATTAAAATCAGTAGTGCAAGGAATATTAACTTTCGCGAATGATTGATGTATTACGCTTTCGTGTTTCATGCTCGTTGTTTCGTAATAACGCGATGCATTGCTCTTCCTTGCTTATTGTTTCCTGAACATCAGCGCCAGACTTCCAAGAACGATTTCTGAAATCATTCAAATAAATCAATCTCAAGAATTTCGTATTGTCTGTCTTCGAATTTCCTTTCTTCATTGATTTAATGTTTCGTCCTAAATTTAAAAGAAAAAAAGAACAAATTTTTGTCAATTTTCCATAATTTTAAAAATACCTTCAGTATTGTAAATACTGAATATTATTATTGTTATATTTTTGAATCTGACATAAATATCCCGTTTTTAATCAAAGTGGCATTAAAATGGAAGAATCGAAAAGATCGTAATAAGAAAGAGACAGCTTCACTTTTTTGTACATATTTTTTAATATCTTATAATATTTCATTTTAATGTGTTAGCTCTAAGTAAAAATTTATTAGAGTAACGGTTAACCATAAATTTATTTTGATTTCACTTTGAATTCACATTGATTTACTAAAATTATTCAAGGATGAAGCTACCTCCTTGTTGCAGCAATTCTTTCAATTAACAAAAAGATGCATCACGTCTATTCTGAGTTTCTATTATGATTTTCAAGCGTAACGTGTCGCAAGAATCATTCAAATTCCCGCAGATCTCAGTCTCGCAAAAAATTCGCGTGACTATTTGAATAAGCGGAAGGACGAAACCATCGTTTTTGGTAATTCTAGCGACCGTGTTCCAAATCCTTGACTTCTCGCGGACACACGCAGATATGCGCAAGAAAACGGAGTCAAGAACGTAAGCAACAACAGGGCGACGTATGTGAACACATACGTTTTACCGGTTGTCTACCTGTTCTGGGTCAGTCGCGTGTGCAAGGTCAAATCCCAAGAATCTCAAACGACACTCGTCAGAGCCGAAGACCGCGGATCTTGCGTGCCAACTAGAGTGGAATGGTCATTTTTACCTTCGATTCGACGATTCACGACGCAGCAAAAATACACGTAATGCAGAGCTGAAAAGAAGACGAACGACAGGAATGCGGGTCTGATTGATTGTTTTGGATAGTTCAATACATTCTTAAATATAAAAATATCTATCGGTCGAAAGTACTACGTAAGAAAAACAAACGAACTCGTGTAACACAGCGTGTCGTTGAACAATGTCGGTGCCCCACCACCGTCTCGTTAGTCTTCTTATTACACTTAAGTACATATGTACTTCCTACTGACATTGACGAATTCATCTTTCCTTCGAATCCATGGCCATTGCATTGAAAATATTTTGATTAAAATTTTCTAAGGTTCTAAAACTCAATTTCGAAGCTATTTAACTTTCATGTTAAGACTAAATTTTAATTTATCCGAAAGTGAAGTTTTAAAAAGTTGAAAATTTTAACTTTGAATTTTCGAATATTAATAAAATATTCTTACGCGAATATTTGAGATATTTTTTGAAATGTGATTTATTTGCGACGGGAGAATTTTATGCGCAAAACCTGATTATGAGATACAAGTATCAGGATTGATGATTTCTATCTTATCCAACTCATTGAAAATATCATCAGACAAAAAAAGTTGAAGTATGATTTCTATAGGAATTATCAACTATTCTACCATCTCTCACTCTTGCAGTAACGTGTCATATCAAAATTTTATTTTAAAAAAGTATTACAATCGATTATATCTTTCTTTTTTTAATTGTTCGAAAAAAAGTCGCTCTAAAAATCTAAATGACAGTATCTTTAAAGTTTACGATAAATTGAAAAGAAACTACATTTTTAATAGTAGCTAAATGTATATACCTAAAAACTGAAATTTCTTATTTTTAATTATTTCTTTCTTGTCTCGTACAGTACAATATTATACGAACACACAATGACTGAATAACAACATATTCTGAGTACGAGATGAATCGTTTTTGAATATAAAATCGATGTGTAGTTTGAATCATCGACGAATCTTTTAAACAGAATTTCAAGTCGCGAGTACGCATGCAAGTTGTATGATTTCTATACACGAACTATTATCGTTCTCTTTATCGTCAGCTGCTCAGACGTCACTGTTTCTTGATCTGACGAGACATAAGTCAACACTAAATATAGTGATCGCGTATTATCACGCGTTTCTAGCTGGATTGAGATGCTTGGCAAACGCCAATGAGGACTATTATTATGACTAGAAATTAATCACATACACAATTATCTCTTACTTATGCATAATTGCAAATTATCATCACAGTAGATGTGTATCTGGAGAATAAAAATTAGCCAAGCATAACTATATCTGAAAATTTTAAACAGCAATCAAATTATTAAATTTAATTACCTCTTCTATGTGGAATAGATATTATTCTAAGTTCTAAACAATAATTTTTCTTTTTAACACAATATTTTATACAATTACAGATACAATTCCAATAAATCCATCATATCTTATCAATTTATTGTTATATAAATAAAATTTCGAGTCTTAAGAATGGAAATAAACTTAAGATTTGATTGTACATTTTGTCTCGAAATGAATTAAAGAATCATGATACAAAATGAAACAGTTTAATGGAATATTTTACCTTCTACTTAAGGACAATTCAAGTATTACGCATGAACAGTCACTTGGTTGTACCTTGAGGAGAACAGAAGTACGTAAGAGGGATTTCTTTTGTTCTTACCAAGGGAAAGTAAAAAAGCATCGGTGAAGTATGTGTTACATGCAATTCAAAGGGAATTAAAGTACCTACTACTTGAAAAATCTCCCGCTTGTATCACCCCTCGAGAATTATCAAGATTTAAATAACTTGTACTAATTTCACAATATTAAATTATCTTACTAGAATTCTACAACGTGTAATCTTCTTATTAGAATGGACATTTGCAAACGCGGTAAACCTCTGGAAAAACTTGATACACTTAATTCTCTCACACCATTATTTGTCATTTACAAATCAATGATATTAATTAAGTCAACGTGCAAAAAAATAATTTATATAATTATATATAAAAATTATGAGCCAATTTCATTATAAATTTCATAAAAAATTTCCGACGAGTAAGTAAATCTATTTAAAAGAAATTCATACAATTATTTTTAATCTTCAACTCCAATTTTTCTCAAGTCCAATATTTCCTGATATTCTCGATTGGTGAAAAATGTCTTGTACAAGGTCTTTGACCTCGTTACGGGGTTGATTCCCGATAGTTTCACTGTCTGGACCAAATGTACGCGGCTAGTCCGATGAGAAAGAACCTTAAGCACTCTTCTGGGTGGGTGCGTTGAACTTACCGTCGCATTCCGTATTGATTTCGGTGGCACTGCGCGACTGGAGCCAGACATTACCTACAGCACGTGTCCGTGTAGGGCAGACACGCCCAATTCGAACTTCCCATAGAACGAAATCAGAGATCTCACGGTGATAAAGAAAATACAATGGTAAAATAAGCTGATCTTCTAGTGAGAATTGCAGCCAAACACTTTCACTGAAAACGGCCGATGACTAAAGTGTGGACATAATCGGTTAATCGTTATGCCGATGGCACAGCTGGAGCCTTACGCAAGGCCTCGAAGACCTTGAACGGGACCTTATTTGGTAAGCAAGGTCGAGGCTTTGCGGACCATTGGGTTTTCAGGCCGCCCACAATGCATCTCCACCTTACTTGGATTTAATTCTTCCTATTGCGGGCTTACTACGATAACGAAGAAAGTAAATAGAGACGGCGTCATGTGATACCGATTGGAACAGTAAAGGTTAACATTATCACGTTGTAACGTATAGTGACACAAAGCGTTTTACTTACTTTATTAACTGTGAATATATCGTTTTTCGTATTGTAATCACGTAATGTATAAAAGCTGTCTTTTGGCATCAATCCGATCAATCGCAGAAACAAACTTCTCAATCGAAACTTAATCGTTTGACTTTTAGAAAATTGAACACTAATCTGATATTAAGATTAAGAAATTTACGAAAAATGTAGTTTGATTTTTGTGTGGCTTACATTATATACATATATGTATAATCACTTTGTACTTTGTATAATCGATAGAAATGATTTCCATAGATACTGGTGTGTTGTCTTTTAATATCTACTTGAATAAAGTAACATATTTCTTACTAAAAACCTGAAGAGTTAAAAGGATGAAATTACAGGGAATTGACATGTATGAAGATGCTGCGTGCATGCGACAGCTGAACGCCGCACCGGCTTCAATATTTCGAGGTTAGGTTAGACTTAGGTGAAACTATCCCATCCGCTGATCCAGTACGTTAGCAATACATGTTTAAATTTCACACTTATCTTAAGTAGAAGTACATTCAAAGTATATCATTTCAAAATATCGCTAAAATTCCCCGTGGGATTAATAACAAAATCAAGAACAGAATTTGAACATGTCCTCATAGAGGACCGAGTGCATAACCCGAAACGATTTCTTATTAGACACAAATGATTCACCGATTATGTCATCGAATCACTATTTCGGCGAAGGAACGTGACAGGTGTATTTATAAAACTGTCCTGTTTTTTACGATCATATCTTTCGTAATGTCCAAGTTTAATTCTTTCAACAATGTAATATCATATCTCTTGCAAGATATTAAGGTCAGAGTAATTCTGTTAATATGAATTAACCATTTTAGAAAAATGTTTTTAGACAATTTCAAATATATTAATTCAGAAGCTATTATAACGTAAACGACTATTTTGTAACAATTAATTAGAAATTATTGTACGGACAATATATAATAAACTAAACAGAAGTACATATCAATATCCTTATCAGTTATTTCTTTGTAAATACTTTCCTTCTTAATTGACGTGTTTTATCAATCATAATCATGGCTGACACGTTAATTACAAAATATTTAATGAGAAAGTAACATACAACATACCGGTCGTACTTTGACGTTTTCATCACCACGTGGTTTCCGTTCACAGGCACGATCTGCTACTGTAGAGTGCACGAACACTCGTATCGATTTTGAAGCAGACACTGCACTTACACATACCATGTTGCCTTTCATCGGACGGCACATACATAGAAAATAGGGCCGAAGCGTAGGGCTTATGTGATGTGGTAGTAGTCCAGTGCACCCTTATCCGCGCCCTTGAGTCTATTTTTAGCTTCTGCCGTATGAAAAAGGCGACCGAGATGATACATACATGCGATAAGTGGGTGGGCGATCATCGACTTCATTTAATTACTTGCAGCCTATTTTATAATTCTTGGAAAATACATAGATAATAGTTGTCCTATTGTAAAACGAAATCTGAACAATAAATGTGCATAAATAATCGAATCTGACCTACTGACTCTCTAAATCTATCTCACGAATTATTTTTTTTTTGGCACAATGTTTGAAAAAAAAAGAAAAGCAAGTACAAATAATACTAAACTGATATCCACACTGATATGAGTCACTAATGTATGTGATATTACATACAAATTGACTGAATCTTTACAGGAATAAATCATCGATGACTTTCTGCGAACATCAAATTGCCCCATCTCTTTATAAAGGTAGAACATTATTTTATTAAATTTTACAAGAAAGTAAATTCATTACCTCTCTTCATTCGAAGATTTTCTTTCTTCAAATACAACCATTCTATTTTCTGATTGGAGAATAAATCTAGCGTGAAGATATAGTGATTCTATTATCAATATACGTACATACATATACACATATGACTGCAATACGAAAGAAATATATACGATTTCTACTGGCGAATGTTTTAATCGTCCTACGTAAAAAGATAGATTTTTAACGGTTCAGAGAAGAAATCAGCATAAAATTGAAGCAAGAAATTGAGTACATTAAGAAATCTTTTAACGATTCAAAAATACAATTGAGTCGAAAAGTCGAACGGGGTTAATAATGTGTTTCCTGTCTTATGAAAGATGACATCGAAGAATCATTACGTCTTAATGACAACTGTTTCGGCTTCCATTAAGTAAAACAAAAATATTGACCATTTCAAAGAACATACATACATATATAACAAAACTTTTTCTGACTCATACCTACTGCCGGTACTGGTCGCTAGCACACATACATATATAAAGAACGTGGTAATCTTCGCATATATTGATATGCTCACTACCACAAACAGCTCTGACGGTTAGTCAGGAAAGCCCTTACACGCTAGTGTACGCTTCCAGAAGGCATTATGCTCCCCGTATCGTACAGTTTGAAGCGGCATTTGGAGAATCTAGCCGGCAGCCGGCCAACCGACCAATCAGCGAGCCGCTTTCGTTTTATGCCCATATATGGCAAGAGCTGTGAATCAAGGTAGTGGGGGAAGCCGGCTGGACGAATCCATTCTAAAACAGGGGTGTACTCGTACAACGATTAAATAATATGATTTTAAAATAAACAGGTGATCGTCAAATTTCTTAATTTTCAGACTTTCTTCGTTTTATCGGCGACACACTGGCCACGAATTTAAAAAATAAGAGGAAAAAAGCAAAGAACATGTCGGGTAATGTGGAACATTTGCAACGTGTATGCCGACCATACCTTTCAGGCAAGTCCACATGTCACGGTACCGGCCACGATCTTGCTCACAGTGTTCGCAACTCGCGGCTCTCGAGTCTCGCTTCGTCTTGCCGATAGTACTCTTGCGGTGCCTCTGCCGATCAACGATCGAGTACTTTGTTGGTTACATCCAATTCTAAAAGGTGAGTACTGTATCGTTTGGCATGTTACGTTCAACATTGTTGTTAATTTAGCGGGTTTCACGGCGATTTATCACAATTTTACCGGCGAAAAAGATCGGGGACAAACGCCGGTTCGTGAGCAGCCATGATGGCAGGGCGTTGCTCTCTGTTTCTCGCATATATCGTTTGCCGATGTAAATTTTTATTTCTCTGGGCAATTCCTCTTTTGCTAGTGTTATCTTGAGAAACGGAAAGTGTACCGGGACGATCCGACAGGTTGTCGTTGTCAAGTGGTTCCTGACGTATACGCACTGCAAGGGCAGGTGGTCGCGACGTGGTCGCGTTTATTAATAGTAGTACCCTGTAGTTAGGATGCTGCAGCACTAACCTTCGATTAATGCTTGCTAGTAGTACGAGTAAATCTGTCATTAGTCGGAGAATCTGAGAATGCTGTAGTATAGAAAATTGTTATAACATGCCTATTTCCTGTGTGTATTACTTTATATTTGAATATTTGTACTTGTCACTGTTTTAAGTTAATAATAATTGTTTCCAAGAGCTCATATAAAATAATAGCCATATATTTGAATCTATAGTCTACATTTGCACATTTACTTAGCGAGGTAAAATTAATACGTAAAATCTATCTGTTAGAAAATGTAATGAGAAAAGTGTGATAGTTGGATATTTAGCGATTAGGAGTTAGTAGCTATTCTTAGAAATACTTCATAACAGTTATGAAGTTAATATTCAAGCATGTAAATTGTAATATTTGAAAATTTCATGTGCACGAGGCTCTCGTATTTGAAAAGTAGAATTACTGAAATCATATTTAAAAAAGAACAGAAAATTGTCAGAGATAATTATTTGAACATGTAAAAAATATCCACTGACATTGACGATCGGAACAGAACTTATGCATCGCGGGGCGAGGGAGGGAAGCATCGGCAAGATCGGAGATGTGCGGTTCGGTCAATTTGGTGGATATATTCACGAAGGGTGGTGAGACACACTTCAAATCGTGGGAGAGGGGCTGATGAAGGGGCGGAGGGGGTAACCCCTCCGTGGCAGAGCACTTCCATATATGGTAAAGAAAGCCAGGATTGGCTGAGGGTGTCCTACCTTTATTGGCCGATTGCTTAGTAGTGGGGACCCCGAACAACGACTCTGTTCATATAATAACTGCAAGCCGGCTGTCAGCTACAGTCTGTGTTTGGTGCTAGATCGGCCGGTTGTGCAGCGGTGCCACGTCCAAAGATACCGAGCTCTCCCTAACTTGTACATAACTTTTTTTTATACAAAATAAAAAACGTAAGTCATCCAATGCTGAGTTCAGTGATAGAAAACGTACGATCAGGGCTCCGAGCGAATTTTAAAATCTCAGTGTAACCGAGTAGATATTTGTGCGTGGGCAAATAATTGATCGATGAATCCTTTGCACATCTGTGAATTTCCAAATCGAGAAGTGGATAGTGTCGAGCTTTATGAAATAATTGTGTCGTATTTATTGTGTTTTGTGATTGTATCTTACTTTACTAATTAGATTAGGTAGAATAGTGCTCGTTTTTAGTAAAATTGTAAAACAAGTATTAGTATATCGGCGAAAGAAGTTCTTTTCGCAAAAAGATACCGATTTCTATAGCAAAATACGTTCAAAGTATTGCAAGATTGTAAAATATTAGAGTAAAGATAGTTTTGCCAAGTTCGGATTAATTGAGTAAAGCTTGCATTCAATTTTCTGTATCTGCAATGTATTGTAACAACTTACTCTTTGAAAACGTGTCGGATATTGACCGTTCAATGCCGGGGAAGGGCGGGGCAGGGTGCGGTTCTAGTTAACGGCGGTTTATGGAACACCAGAATTTTTTGATTACTGATTTTTTTTAAAGATATTTCTCTTGATGTGGAAATGATACATGAAGTAAAGTATATTTGTTCCTATGTTTAACGAATGTTTCGTTTATATTTAATTTTCATTATAATAACACATCGTGTCTCTGTTACTACGTGTCTCTGAGCGCCATCTTGAAATATTTAAAATATTATTTCATAGCACATAGTATTTTATAATTTATTATCTTCGTTACACAGTGACACATTTATGGTGTATTTCTAATAATCTAATCTAATTTTTATTGAGTATTTAAAACGAAATTAAGCAATGATCGAACTTCGTTCTTGCAAACGAATTTCATATCAATATCGCAAAAATTGTATTTTAAATTACAAATCTGTATTCAAAGTACTTTAAAGTAATTCATATAAATGACCAATTCGTTGAGTGTTAGACTTTTTATGTTGTGTTTAATACAACAATTTTTACATAAAATTGAAATTTTTTTTTTGAAGAACAGAAAATTTCAAGTTTTGGAGAAATTTAATTTGAGTTTTAAGAAATGTAAAAATAAAAGAAAAAAACGTATAAGATTTAAAATCATAGAACAACTCATAATTAAAATTTATATTATCTTTTGACTTGGTATCCGTTAATTCAGTCGATGAACGATATGATAAAACGTTGCACAATTTCAAAAGAAAGGAATATCTAATATTTTTATTATTTTTTGCAGATAAATTAATAAACCAAACATGTCTGACGAAGAAGTTGCTGCACTCGTTGTTGACAATGGCTCCGGTATGTGCAAGGCCGGTTTTGCCGGAGACGACGCTCCACGCGCCGTCTTCCCATCTATCGTTGGAAGACCACGTCACCAGGGTGTCATGGTTGGCATGGGACAGAAGGATTCCTATGTTGGCGACGAGGCCCAATCAAAGAGAGGTATTCTTACCTTGAAATACCCAATTGAGCACGGTATCGTCACCAACTGGGACGACATGGAGAAAATTTGGCATCATACGTTCTACAATGAACTCCGAGTGGCTCCTGAGGAACATCCAGTACTTCTCACCGAGGCACCTCTTAATCCAAAGGCCAACCGCGAGAAGATGACACAGATTATGTTCGAAACGTTCAATACCCCCGCTATGTATGTCGCCATTCAAGCCGTACTTTCGCTATATGCTTCTGGACGTACTACCGGTATTGTATTAGATTCGGGTGACGGCGTTTCCCATACTGTACCAATCTACGAAGGATACGCTTTGCCTCACGCTATTCTTCGTTTGGACTTGGCTGGCCGTGATTTAACCGACTACCTCATGAAGATCCTCACGGAAAGAGGATACTCCTTTACAACCACGGCTGAACGTGAAATTGTTCGCGACATCAAGGAGAAACTCTGTTATGTTGCCCTCGACTTCGAACAAGAAATGGCAACTGCTGCGTCATCCTCTAGCTTGGAGAAAAGTTATGAACTTCCAGATGGTCAAGTAATCACTATTGGTAACGAAAGATTCCGTTGTCCCGAGGCTCTCTTCCAGCCATCCTTCTTAGGTATGGAAGCCTGCGGTATCCATGAAACAACATATAACTCAATCATGAAGTGTGACGTCGATATCCGTAAGGATTTGTATGCCAATACTGTCCTTTCTGGAGGTACTACCATGTATCCTGGAATCGCTGACAGAATGCAAAAGGAAATCACTGCCCTAGCACCATCCACCATGAAAATCAAGATTATCGCACCACCCGAAAGGAAATACTCCGTATGGATCGGTGGATCTATTCTTGCGTCTTTGTCTACCTTCCAACAAATGTGGATTTCTAAACAAGAATACGATGAATCCGGACCATCCATCGTCCACAGGAAGTGCTTCTAAGCACATCTTTGATATCTCTTGCATACTATCATTCCCCGAATCCCGAGAGCGGCCTCTGTCTCGTTTCTCGACCATAGGCATTGTTATTTGAATATATAATTCGAAGGATTCTGTAGCATAAGAGGGACACCGAGGCGTTCGGAGGTTGCATTTAAGATATAATAGTGTCTGGTTGATTGATGGGAAATGAATGTAGTAAATCGCCAATTGTAGAAACAATTCCGAACGTTTTTGCTTCATTTTTTTTCATCACTTAATTAAATGCTATTGTATCTTGCATGTACTCTGTATTTCTGAATACTTTACTATTTGATCGAATCTTTTGCATTATATATTCAAATAATATTCCCTATGGTAGAAATCTAGCTCTTTGCACTTCAAATTTTTTGATACTATCGATCAGCAACTCCGGCACACAAGTGCAAGTGAAGCTTCTTTTATTTTAAAAGGGAAAAATTATAAGTGCTCATGAATTTATTTATTTTTATTTGTAAATCTGCTTTGTCTAATGTAAATAAAATTTGAATTTTACATTTAAAATTCTGCGGTACGATAAATTCGTATTCTTGGTACGATAAATCTGAGAACTATTTCCCATGTGCATTCTTAGCTTATTTGTACAAGTATCGTAGTGAATGTTGACGTCGTTTCCCTTCTCATTTTTCTCTTAGAACATACAATACTATCCCTTTTTCTTTTCTCACCTTTTCTCGTTATGTGATCAACATGCGTTGGTACGCATATCATTAGCGAAGCTAATGGAGTTACGAGATACATACACGAACATTTCCCATAGAGGAACGAACGGAGTGCAAAGGGCTAGCTTAACCACCCTCACGACAAACATTTTTCTTATTGTCATCACAATATTTCACTCTACAATCGAAATAATCATTTGTTCTTTTCTTTTTCAAACATGCTGTATTATTTGCCAATTTTTAATATTCACGAGTTTGAGCTGAAATTATTACATAAATTATTTCGGAATATCATTCGATGCATATGGAGCCACGTTGTGCGTATCCTTAATGCACGACAGATCTTTTAATTTGATATCCTTCAACTAAATGCATTCCGCTGACTTTACTCCGTGATATTTAGCGACACTTGTGTCAATCTTTCTAGAATTCATCATTCCTGGCGGAGATAGGCCTTTGACTTATTAATCGTAATCTTTTTCTTTTTTATTGTTACCAATCGTTGAGGGAAAAAAATGGCTCTTTCCTTTCTTTTTTTTTTTTTTTTTTTTTAAATGGGGGAGACCGCTGACCCAGAAAAAGTATCCTACAAACGCTCGCTCAAACGAATAAAAAAAAGACACGGTTTCGACCCCGCAAGCGTAGCCAAAGTATTATAATTTATTCCCATTGTAATGTGCAAGACCATTCACGTACACATCTTAAAGACTACTTTAGACTTATGGGATTATAAAATAAAACTCTTAAAAACATTATTGCTTTGACTTTTGTGTTTTTAAGGTTGCAGTTATCCAATACCCTTTACTGGATATTGTGTCCTTGATCTCCAATCCAGTATATCGTAGTTAATCTGAACTGAAAAAAAAAGAAAGAAATTGATCACTTGTTTTATTTAACATGAATTCCTGTAGTTTTATATACAACGTAGCTTTTGTACTATTTGGCGTTATTCATTATTGTAACGTAAGATTTGTGGTAAAAATTTATATTACTCTAAGAATTAGGTTTATATTTTCAGTCGAATAAAAATTATTTTTAATGAAGTGGTATCTTTTACTCCTTGTAAAAATGCATTATTTAGAGTCTTCGAATCTTAAAATTTAATAGACATTTTGTTAGTATGTTCTATTTAATAATTCGACTCAATCTTCAGATAATGAAAAGCAAGTGATTGTTTATTTGTAAAATGAAATTCTTTTTTAGTCCCATGATTATGTATCAGTTTTTAATAAAATCGCCATGTCAATTAATGATCTGTTAATTGAAAATTTGAATTTAGATGCTAAACAATATTAGAATATAATACATGTATGATAATTACAAGGGCATAAAATTATAATATGTAACAGCATTATGTATTTATATTTAATGATCATCTTTAAATTGCAATTAGATGGCAGCACAATACACTCGAACACAGCGCACACTATTAAAGTAGAATACATTTGATATGAATTTAAATTTAAATTTAAATTTTGATCGTTGCATCTTCTGGACGGTAAATACTTAATTCAAAAATATTCATTGAAATAATAAATTCAAAATAAATAGATGTTAGATTAAGGACGAGACTTTTTGTTGAGATTTCGCGTGTCGTTAGCGCAGTTGCTCTCGAGTCATCACTGGAAAAGTACAAAGCGATACTTGGGTCAATGACGTGTATGACAGCAACACAAATCAGCTCAAGTAGACTGATTCATTTGAATCTGTAACTTGAATCAAAATGCCCGAGCAAAATTCGAGTGATCAATATTCGACGTGGGTAAGTTTATATATAACCTATGAATTTCGTAATTTTGACATACTACGTTGCATAACCTTCGACTATAAACAAAACTTTTCTTGGTTGTCAAATGAACAACTTAGTGTCATTCTACTATATAAAGACTATATATGCGTATATAAAGTTCTGCTATTAATATGCCTTTCAGGTTGGGCTTATATACGTTTTTAATTTAATTGTTGGAACAGGAGCTTTAACATTACCAGCTGTTTTTAGTCAAGCAGGATGGGCTCTTGGATTAAGTGTAATTTTAATACTGGCATTTATAAGGTATGTCAATGTAGCCTATATACTTGAATCAATCAGTTTCAAAACTTAATTGCATATTGTTTTGTTTTCATAGCTTTATCACTGTTACATTTGTGATCGAGGTAATGGCATCTGCCAATGCTATAGTAGCATGGCGACACATTCAACATCGAAAACGTATATGTTTCTCTCAGGATTCATCTTTTAATGAAACAGAGTCTGAGGTTCTTAGATTTTTTTCTATGCTCGTACTTTCCCTATGATAATTTTTCTCTTTAGTAGCATTTTATATTTTCTTTTTTTTTACATAGAATAGATTGTACATCTCTCTTTTGTTAACTATATTTAGGATCGTGTTTAGTTAAAATATGATTTATTTTGTTACAACCTAATTTAATTTTAGGTGCTTCAAACATTAGGCGAATCTGGTCCTTCAAATTCAGATTCTGAAGATACCCCTCTTGTTATGCCATTTTCGACTAGTCCTGATTGTGCAGATATTACATATCGATATTATGTAATACGTGATAAAATAGAAATGGGGCAAATGGCATCAATTTTTTTTAACAAGTTTGGTGTAACTCTGTTTTATTTATGTTTTGCTATATATCTTTATGGAGATCTAAGCATATATGGAGCAGCTGTTGCAAAAACCTTAGTTGATGTTATTTGTACTTTTCAACCAGAAAATTTTACATGCAACTCTACAATACCAGATACTGAACTATGTTGGAGAGAATTTGCTTTGGATCGATCAGATGCATATAGGATATTTCTTGTATGTATATGCACATAGAGATATCAGTATTTATTTTAACAATTACATATTCTTTTCTCATATAATATGTTTTCAATATGTTTTTCAGAGTATATTTATATTATTACTTGGTCCTTTCGTATTCTTTAATATACAAAAGACTAAATATCTTCAATTGTTAACTTCAGGAATGCGATGGCTTGCATTTACTATCATGATTGTATATGCTTTGAAAAATTTAATCATTCATGGTGCACAAGGAAATCCTCCAGCTGCAAATATCATGGGTAAGTTCATCTACATAATTGTAATATACTTTTTCAGTATTTGACTAAATAAAGTTGTTATATATCTGTATTTCAGGTATACCTACATTATTTGGTGCTTGCATTTATTCATTTATGTGTCATCATTCTTTACCTGCGTTGGTCGCTCCAATCGCAAATAAGTCTACTTTAACTCGATCTTTGGCATTGGATTATTTATTAATAGCATTTTTTTATCTCTTATTGGCACTAACTGGAGCATTCGCTTTTGAACATTTAGACGATCTTTACACTTTAGATTTTAGCCCTCGTGGATCTGGAGATTGTTCCAAAAGTAACAATATTTTTATTATTCTTATAGAATATTTCTTATCGCTCTTTCCAGTATTTACTTTGAGTACGAGTTTTCCTATCATAGCTATCACCCTTAGAAATAATTTGCAATCATTGTTCCTCAACGAAGATACATCTTATTTTTGTCTTCGTAAAATTGTCTTCCCAATACTAGCAATACTGCCTCCATATATGATTGCTATGAGTACCAAAGATTTATCGATATTGGTAGGAATTACGGGATCATATGCTGGAGCAGGAATTCAATATTTGATTCCAACGTTTTTGGTATATTATGCTAGACAAAAAACAAATAAACTTATAGGTCTTGGTGTTGTTAATAAATTTGCAAGTCCATTTTCCAGTAATTGTTGGCTCATTTTTGTTATAGTTTGGGCTATTGCTTGCATGATTTTAGTGTCAGTCAATTTTGTACAAATTCATTTCTATTCTATGAGCATACCTTTAGGATGAAAGATTCATAAAATAATAAATCAGAATGTAACAAAAAAGAGAAAGGTTACATAATGGTGTATAATTATTTTAAGATTTGAAAAATCCAGAGTATATCTAAAATAATATCATTGGATTTGAAATTGATTATTTGCAATATATAGAAAGAAAATTGTGATACTAATGGTTTTAAAGTTGAAATTGAAAATTATATTTAAAATATACAAAACTTTCAATAATTCAAGTTGAAGAAATGAAAAAAATGCCTTTAAGATAATAGCAAATAATTATTATTTAAAATTTAAAATATGTGATAGAATAATTATAGAAGGTAGAACAATTGTCATTGACAATAAGATACCTTCATTTTATTCTCATACTTTGGCACCGTTATCAATTTTATCAATTTTCATGAAAAAAAATATGGTATTAATAATGGTAATAAGAATACATTATGACACAATGTGTAAACTGACAATACACTGGCACAAGTCAGGATTAATCTTGTACAAGCCAAATGAATAAGCTTAATTTAAGTTGTAAACTTTTGTATAATACATTGTTTATCTTTTATATATTTTTATTTAGTAGAGAATATGTCTCTTAATACAGTTTTTACTGTACATAAATGTCTTTCAAATAGTGATAAGTGGCCAACTAATAATATTTTGTCCACTATTTAAACGGTATGAAGGTGTATCTTAATATGTAGACTTCTACAACAAATAGATATTTAAAAATATTGAAAGTCTATTCAGTATATCTTATTAAAAAAAGAACTTATTTTAACAGTTTTCTAGCATGCTTTATTTCTTATGTGCACAGAAAGAATTAGGCAGATTAAATGATTATTGTTGTTGATTATAGAAATTTGATTTGTATATCACAGAACATATTTTTATATGTATATAATATATAACTGCCAACAAAGTATTCAGAATATGCCTCTCATACCGTGTACCTGTACAAAAATGTAATATGTAAAAACATGAAATATATATACATATATTTTCTAAGAATAAACAAAAAAATAAAGAATTGATTCTGTAAATTTATTTTGATTTATTTTTATATATATGGAGTGAAAATCTAATCACTTCAAATTACTCGAAAATAACTTACTGTTATTTCTGAAAAAATTTTTCAAACAAAAGTTTAAGTTTATCAAGGAAATATGATTTAATTTCATTAGCTTTTTAACAGGTAAACGTGCAGAGGATATATGAAGATCAATTACATTTTTCTAAAGCTTCAAATTATTAAATAAATTAAGTAACCTCCCATTTACATTCAAATTTTCAAAATTTTTCATTGGCAGCAAAGATAAGGACGCGACGTTTACTATAAAAAGGTATCAACTTATAATTTTCACGCAATATTTATAACAAATTTTATCTGTTTTCTGATTAAAATTAAATTGCGACTAAAAAGATTCATATACTAAATTGTATATTACTAAAGCATACGACATAGAGATAATTAATATGCTGTATTATATTTAAATTTAAAAGATAATAAAAGTACATATTTTAAAATTTGAATACTAGTGATTGATATTACCAAAATTATAATAAAATATTTATTTATGTCACTTAATTTCTTATTACTACTATCTCTGCTGAAGCAATACTGATTTTTATGAAAGTGAATTTCTTTCATACATGTTTCAATCGATTTTGAACATTCTAACATTTAAATGACATTACTCGCATATTATAAAAAAAGTTTTTCATTTGAATGTTTACAGAAATGTCGGGCAAAGGTAACAGCAAAGTTACAGCAAACAGTTCGGCGAAAATATATTTTAAGTAACAAATAAACTGAATTTATTCGTCATTCACAAATAGCAAATAAATAATTAATATTATTCGTAATTATATTTTGTACATACATAATATATTCTAATATATTCTAATATATTCTGTACATACATATTTCTATTTATTCATATTTATACTTACATGTATATCATACTTAGCAGAACATATTTTAACACGAATAGATTTTTTTGTAATAGTCTAACAACATAAGTGGCACAGTAAAAGCATTATTTTATTTGCATCTTTACAACCCGATCGATTATGACTATTAGAGTTTGTTTTCCTAAATTATAAGATATACAAATCATTGTCTTTGTATACATTCATTACACTGGAGCATATTTATTTTATACAAAAAAATTAAAAAATTTGAAATATGGGTCATTCCTTCAATTTTATATTTTTGTGAGCAAATAGGCTAGCAAATAAACTAGACAACACTTTGGGTTATCAGAAGGGTTATTGAGCAGATAGACATTTTGATAGATATGTTATGTTCAACAAAAATTCAAGGTATTATATAATGAAAGATAATAGATTATGTATAACAAATATACAATAAATCAAAATTTGCTTTGTACAAAAAATATTAAAAATATTGCATAAGTGAATATCCCAAGGTGAATATGTGTATCATTAATTGACCAAGAAATTTTTATGATAAGTCTGTTTAAATTTATGTGATAATTATATTTTATTTTTATTATTTTTTTTTTGCTGATATCGAATTCGATTCTTATTTTCTTTATTTTCAAATCACAACTTATGAAATTTGTACCAAGCTGAAAAATGGCACATTTTCAATTATGTTAAATAAATAGCACGATATTTATTCAATGGAAAAGCTTCTTTTTGTCTGGAGATTTTAAAGCTAAAATGCTTATACTTATACCATTCTTCTTTGGTCGTCAGTCTTTAATTGTACTACAGATTTTTGACTAAAACTCGTTATAATTTTTGAAGACCTATCTAATTATTTGATATAGAATATTTTTGTTTTACAGAAGTTGTAGATACGTTATCATTAAAATCTTCTGTAGCTATTTTAAATTGGAATCAATTTCGATAAGTGTTAGATTTTAAGATATGTCCTTCATTTCTTATTGATTACCAAACTTAATTTGCCATATTTTTTTTTTTTTTGAGTCAGCATTTATTAATTATAAAATTGCGTAAATAAAATTCGTAATAATATAAACGTATATTCTTTTGTTCATGATATTAAATCGATTAAGAATTTCTTCGTGCAAACAATATGCGAGTCAAATATTACTTTCATTAACATCTGTTATTACACAACATTTAATTCACTGCGATTTATATAACTTATTTATGTTATATCAGAGCAGTATTTACTTTGATTAGTTAACGTAGAAATTTGAAAGCTTTAACAATAGGATACTTTCCCCATTTTCATTCAATTAGGTCGTTATTCATAATTATTCAAATATGGACAAGGTGCATCATTATGATCCACACATTCTATGACGGGGTCATGAGTGCTATCCCACATTCCTGGACCGCATTGTCGACAGAGTCCTGCTAATGTGCACGGTAAACGTACAAGCTGACGAAAATGATGAAGTAGGCCTCTTGCCTTTCTTAATATAAGATTTCCATCCATATACATAGCTAAAGAACTAAAATGCAATAGCATTTCATCTGTTCTCAGGTCTTGAGCTATCACATCATCCGCGTAAACGCACATTATGGCAAGGCAAAGAAAGAGATGAAAATGGTCGGTTAAATAATTTACCCAACAAGCTTCCCACATTATTAACGCTACTTCGGTAGGAAATTCACGTTTTAAACATCTGTAAAAAAATATATATATATTACTAGAAATTCTACATACAATTATAAACTTTTAAAATGCTTATAAAACTTTGTATTTACAATAATATCCATCTATGACAAAATAGAAGTTCCAAGGCATCTGTATGTTTTTGAAGATGTGCATAAAAATCTGGCACCATTATTCTAACTAATTCTCTTAAGTAACATAAATTTCTGTCCATATCTACATCAGTAGGTGTACACACAGCGACAGATCTTTGCATTAAGCCAGCAAAGCACCAGAATGCTTCAATTTCGGAATTAAGTTCAGCCAGTAAAGGAGCCAATAAATCAGACATACCTTGAGTATATCCTAATCGAGAATTATAAACTGCGTAGTTTAATAGAATATTTCTGAAAAAAAAATAAAATGTGATATTAAAATATTAATAATAAAAAACTTAAAAATTAAGTAATTATTATTATACAAACATACTTCATTATTTCAATATTTGGATTATCCTCCCCAGCATAATAAGGGTTTCCTCTGTCAGTACGAACTACATCTTTTTCTACGATACACACCACATTCCTCCAAAAATGTTCTGCTTGTTCTGGGCCCATACTAAGTCTACGTTTTTGTATTTCTTCGTACTCTTGTCTACGAATGGCATCAATTTGTTCTCTATCTTCATAGGTACTTTGATACGAATAACAATGAAGAAGGAAAGGCCAAACAATTTTTCTTAATGCAGGTTCCAGTCCACCAAAAAATATTCCTTTACGAAGAGCGAGATCATCCTCTACCTGACCTCTCTCATTTAACAAATCCTTCCAAGCTAGAGATGTAATCATTGGTACTTGTCCTTCTTCTGGGTGCAGTTCATCGCGACTTACCTCTGGTCTACACACCATGAAATGCCTGAATCACAGAAAAGTTATAAGTTTTTAATAAAATACCAATCTTTTTTCATTAATTAGATGCTACCTGTACGGAAGTGTCTCCTCAGCATCTGTATCTAAGCGAGGATAAAGCAATTGATGCCATTGATGTAAAGTTGCTGCCAATCGATCTAATCCACCATGGTGGAAATGCAGAATCTTATATTGGCTCTCTCGACTTGCAACAACAAGTTGACCAGAAGTACAAGCTGGATCAGCAAAAAACAATCTTAGGGATCTCATTTCACTGAGATCTACAGAAAATCTTCTACATCTGTGTGCTCTGCGCAATGTTACTGGTGAAGCAGTTGCACTTTCAGGAAATGTCAGATTATGCTGTAAAGCTAGAAGTTCAGGTGATCTCATCCATGATGGAATTTCTTCAGCTACAAAAAAAAAATCAATTTTAGACGTTGATAATAAGTTATATATTAATAAAAGATTATCAAGTGAAGTTGTCAGAAAAGCTATTTTCTCTTCGATTTCGATCATTTTTGGATATGTTGCAGAAATTGACATTTCGAATAACTTTTCCCTTTGCATGTAATCAGCGATTGGGCCTAGTTTCCGAGATATTCGCAAAAAACTAGTCAGTACTAGAACATTGAATTCTGTTCATATGTGTGCGTCTATGCACTCATAAGCACATCAGTCGTCGCTCTTTATCTTTGCATCATACCTTACGAATCTAAATGATTCATCTTGTTTACAACTGTATGTAAAATGACATCTTTTGTTGAATTTGTTCAGAAATTAACTATTTCACGCAAACGCTGCATTAAAGCCCAAGCTCAATATTAATAATACTCATTGATGACATGCGTTGTTAATTGAGTTAATAACACAAACATTTGTTGCAATTTCGAATATGCAATTAAGCACGCAGTTCCAGCAAAGCTCGTTCAATTTTTATTTATATACATCGTAAGTCATAAACAAAAAAAATATGAATTAAGTTTGAGTTAGTTTATTGTACTAATACTGACACATACACTACTGACGCACGAATTATAGGCAGAATTCATCGTAGTAATAGCGATAATTCTTTGCAAATATTTCGGTGATTAAAACCGACTGTCGTTTATACACAACAAGGAGAAAATGATTCAAAATGTTGTCGATGCTACAATATATTAGATCCGAAAATTGAAGAAGGAAGTAGTTTTCTTACAATTTCACCGATTGTCAAATCAATCAATCGAATACCTTCCGAGGATACACCGACAGACAAACTACACGTAGAGGTTAATGACATGCTACGACTCTTCAGGCTAGAGTCATCGCAGTAAGGGTATTTCAATTCCTCGTCGACAGTAATCCCATCGTTTTCATGCGATTCCGAGAGTTTTTGATCTTTGCTGTATTGATTCTCATTGTGTTTCGAACCCAGAGACTGGGAACGCAGTTGATTCAAATTGATGCTGTGATCACTTTCCTCGTGTATAGTGGTCGATGAACTATCCGACCGGTGATAGTTCGTTTGTCGATTGACGTTGATACTCGGTGTTTCCTTGGTCTCTGACGTGGGCACAGTTCGATGATCGCACACGTTCTCTCCGTCATTGTTTTTCGTGTCGTCGTTGTCGAGGCGTCCACCTCGCGGAAAACCACCGCCGGAGCAAACACGCTCGCAGTCCCCGCAATTGACCGGTTCCTTTACCTCTAAACAGACGTCTACCTTCTCGCTGGTATTCTCGTATTCGCATTTCAGATCGCAGCTCTCCTCCGATATTTGGGAATGGTGGGAGCTTATATCGACGTCCCGATGGGAAGCGCAGTCGGGCTTTTTCACGCTTAAGTTCTCCAACGTGGTCGGATGTTTACGGAGTGTGCTGTTCGGTATCCAACTGAGGTGTAATGTTGGTACATTCGAATTCTTATTGAACCTACAGGTTATGGCCATGTAACCGGGATGATGCACCACATCGGTGTTCTGTCTCATTAAGGTCGGCGGATGAACGCACACGTTGTTCTTGCAAAATAACGCTTCACCATCCTGGTACATAGTACGGCGATTGTCCTGATTACAATCGCCTAAAATGTAACTGCTTGCCTTTTTCAGGATATTTGGCAGAGGCATCTTCGCTCAAGGCAGACCGGCGCATACAAATCATCTAGTTTAATTTTGTTAGAACGTGCTGCGACAATTTTTCCGTATTCACGCAATCAAACTTCTTGTCTAGAGGGACGATTACGGCAAGACCCAAATGAATTCAATCGTCGAAGCGTGATCACGAGGGTCGTATACCGCGATGTCACAAAACAGATCGATTGCAACGAGTACAATTCTATCCTTTACACTAGGAAACACGATATTCACGTGCAAGGTAAAAGTTCGAATTTCACTGTTCCTTTTCCTAGCAATTCTCAACGAACATCTACTTAGTGTTTGATGTTTCTAGAGTGTATCAGAGCTCTTCGGGGGTGAAACTTCGTCGCGCAGAAGCGCGCGAATAGATCTGCATCGGAATGCTATAATGAACTGATTCCTCTTCCTGAACGTTATCGTATACTCGTTGCGTACATGTTATCACGTCAATTAGCTTTGATATATGCATAGAGCCGATAAAACGTGTACACATATGGAGAAGCATGCATCCCAATTACTTAAATCTCTCTCGTCTTTACCTGTTTTTTTCTTTTTTTTTAATTAAGGATAACACGTCATCAAAATTTTCTTCTTCAAAGACCAGAAATTGTCAGGATTTCATTGTGTTTGAAATTCTTCTTTTTAACGAAAAACAAAGTTAATCGACTTAACTTTCACTTGAATGGATTCATGAATGAAAGATGTATCATCGGCATTACTCGTTGTAGACGTATATAATCGAACTTTGAATGAAAACTCGTTGGTTATTTTCTGAAACGCGAAACGTTTGTTAGAATCACTTGCAATGAATCACTATTGCACGACGTTCATTATTTATTTCGTTGCCCGATTTCTGATGGATAAACGAATTATGAATCTAATATCAACCTGCTGCTCAGTACTGTAGTAAAGCGTGTTTGCCAACAGACAGAACACAGATGCCTCTTATCCAGGATCAATATTTCCATCTGATCGTGAACCTGGTGGTTGGCTTACTACCCAAGCCGCCGACATAACGTTGTCTAGCGTTGTACATATGGTTTTTATTGATTTTTCTTCTCAAGTTAAGTTTGAATTATTTGCTCTCGATTTTTATAAAACGAGCTTGCCTTCTTATAATTTCGTTCGGAAGATACTTTTACGAGCAATCTTTCTTTTCAAACTTATTAAAGATTGTTTAAAGTATACTTTATAATATGCGTCAAATAATTTCGTAATTTGTTTTGTTAAATTATCTGAAGGTGTTTGGAAATAAAACGATACATTTATATGTCAAAGATAATTTTTATTATCTTTTTAAAACATTTTTTCTATAATAAATACCAATAAAAAAAACATTTGATATCAGATATTAAAAATGTATGACGTATGATTGTAGAGCACGATCATTTTAAAATAAAACATAAATATTACAAACTATCATTAACAATGATTCGTAATAAATAAACATGTAGAATATATTATTGATGATTAGGAACAAATATTCGATTAGGAAAAATTCGAAATATTTGTGTTTATTTAATGATGTATGTTTCTTCATTAATGAAGAACTTAATACTATATCACAGATAATAGATGTATATAAATTAATGTAATTCATAATTAAAAAGTATTTCGTGATTATTATCTAGCGCTAATGCTGCTTTGGGTCCACGTTTTAAATATGAGATTGTAGAATATGCAGAGAAGTGAAAATCTTCTTGTAAATAACCATTTACAAGTAAATGTCCTATTACACTTTCTCCTGATTCTCTTGTAAATTTTGGAATTGGTATAGAAGATACCCTCAAAGTTGTTGCACCCTTACCATACCAGGCATCTATAAGCTTTAAGGCGGTTAATCTGGTTTCACTTTGTACCGCTTTGGTCATGATTTGATATAACTGTCTACAATAAGAAGCTATATTCACTTGTTTACTCTCTTTAGGTTTTCGACAATGATCACACATTTCTGCGCAATCAGTTCTAGTCCAAACTTCTTCAAAGTGAGTTGCAATCAAGCTACGTCTACACGACGTTTGATCTAAACAATACGCTAGCATTTTGTACAAATTTTGTAAACCAACTTTATCTTGAAACACCATTGTACTTAATTTAAATATATCTAATAGCCTGTATAATACTATAGACACAGATTTCTTCCCATCTCTGCCTGCACGTCCACTTTCTTGATAAAAGTTTTCCATTGATTTTGAAATGCAATGATGAATAACAAATCTTACATCTGCTTTGTCTATGCCTAGTCCAAACGCAATAGTGGCAACTACAGCTTGGTATTTTCCTGATATCCACTTGGAATATACTTCTGATCTGTAGTCTGCTTCTAACATTGCATGATAACATCCAATTTTCAAGCCCAGTGCTCTTAAATCAGTTGTCAATTGTTCTGCATCTTTGATGGTAGTTGTATAAATTATTCCAGATTTATCCTTGAATCTATTTTTCAGTAAATTTTCTATCATGGCTAGGCATGTATCTTTATCAGTTGGTTTTCGCCGTACTTCATAATATAGATTTGGTCTGTTGAAAGTAGCTCTTAGAACTAAACAACCTTGGATATCTAACATCTTTTGAACATCCACAATAATTTTGGCTGGTGCAGTAGCTGTTAAACCTAGGATTGGTACACCTGGGAACATGGACTTTAAGATTCCTAAAAATTTATAATCAGGCCTAAAATCATGACCCCATTGACTGCAACAATGCACTTCGTCTATTGCAAAGCGGTCTAAACGTTTCATTTCAAAGGCTTTCTGCAATTTATTCATAAAACGATTAGATTTTGCCATGTACTCTGGTGTAACATAAATTAATTTAAGATCAGATTTCTTATCAATCAATGCATTCATTATAATTTTCACATTTTCTTTATCACATTTGGCGCTTAACATTCTAGCTTTTACATTATGTTTTTGTAAACCATATAATTGGTCTTCCATTAGCGATAGTAATGGCGATACTACTATTGTAATACCTTTGCTAATAACAGCAGGCAATTGATAACACAAACTTTTGCCTCCACCTGTAGGCATAATTAAAATAACATCTTCATTTGACATAACTGCATTCATAGTTGGCAGTTGTAATTCTCTTAATTTATCTATTTTAAAAACATCCTTTAAGGCTTTTTTCAAATCTTTCGACCAACTAAAATCTTCCTTGTTCCAATTTTTTTTTGAAACAGAGAGACTCTTCTTCAAAAGAGCGTCATCTTTCAATTTTTCTTTACGTTGAGTTAAAATATTTTTACGATCCTCGAGCTTTTGCATTTCATTTTCGATCTGTTTTAATTCATAATCAATAGCGATAATTTCATCTTCTTCAACATCTGAAAAAGAAATAATAATAAATAATTTTAGAAACATGAAATTTAGACATAATAAAAGTTAGATATGTACAAGTAGATTCAGATAAACAAAAATAAACGTAATAATAATAATAAAACATTTCAAATTCGTTTTGAAAAGTATTATTTCGAATATTATAGAGGAAGAACAAACCTTTATTTTCATCATATATAGTTATAATTTCTTCTGAGTTGCACGCAGACATTGTAAATAAAAGAGATATCTACATACAATAATAGTAAAAAATATTTCTTTATAGTTTCTTAATAAATAAATATAAATGTTGTTTTAGAATGTACACATAGTCCGTATAAATGTTACATACGTTACATACAACTTAATCTAACCTAATCAACAACCGACGCTTTCTACAAGTATTATCATACCGATCAGCTGAGGCCAGTTGTTCTGGTAGTACTGCGTAGGAATCAGGCAAGTAACGTCGCACTTAGTGTTTGGTATTAATTAATTTTTTCGCATACAAAATCTGATCTAGTCTTACTATTATAAATATAATAGAAAATATGTTTAATACAATGCATCGTGTTTGTCCCACTTGGCTTGAAAATACATTTATATCTTTGTACTTTAAGGGTATTTTCTTTTCTTATCTATATTTTTAATGAATTTATACATATCTCCATTTTATCACTTTTATTAAGGTTTCGATAACATTAAATCTTGGAACTTTCATTAAAATTTCTTTTACTTTAAGAAAATTTCATTTTTATAAACATTACGCTCTGATACAAAATTTGGCTGTTTTTAATGTGAAAATATTTTTATATATAAATATAATTGCAAAATAATAAGTTTCTCATATTTGTATATATCTGAATATACAATATTCAAGTGTTAAAATTGTTTACATATTGCTCCATTTATTTTGTAGGACTGTTTTACAAATATTTTTTGCAATATATTTATATAAATATCATTAAACATTGTTAAATATTAAATATTATATACTGTATATCGGTAAAATTTAATTTAGAATTTTGTTGTTTTGTTTAATCCAAAGTGTATATCATTGATATTGCACATGTAATAAAGATAAGGAAAAAATTAATAGCGGCTTAAGTTTTATATGATAACAAAGATCATAAGTTTCAATATAGCGCACATACATTTTATTATATAAGTTAAACTTTTGGATATAAATAATTATTTTATTCAGCTGTCTGTTTAACATTAAATATTAATAAGGATTTCTTTTCTTCTTTTTAGCCAAAAGTATTTCAACGAATGGTTTTTATGCAAAACATTGTAATTCTGCAATAATAGAACAAGACAATATGAAGGTCCAAATATTACCTGCACTCCAAGATAATTACATGTACCTAGTAAGTATTATCTATCCTTTCTTCATCTTCAATTATTATTTTATATTTTTTAAAACATTCATTTAAATCTAATTAAATTAAATTTTGTAATTTTGCCAGATTATTGATGAAGCATCGCAGGAGGCTGCAATTGTAGATCCTGTGGATCCTGAGAGTGTTGCATGTGCAGTTCAACAAAATAACGTGTGCTTAACAAAAGTTCTAACTACACATCACCATTGGGATCATGCTGGAGGAAATGCAAATTTGTGTAAGAAATTTAATAATCTTCAAGTGTATGGCGGAGATGATAGAATAGAGGCACTTACATGTAAAGTAAAGCACAATGATACTTTCAACATCGGAAGATTACAAGTTCAATGTCTAGCAACACCATGTCATACCAGTGGTCACATCTGTTATTATATCACAGGAGATCAAGATTCTCCAGCAGTTTTTACAGGTACAAATATAAGTTACGGATTTACTCATTTGTAAACTGTTTGGAAGATAATAATATTAATATACAGGTGATACACTTTTTGCCGGTGGTTGTGGCAGATTCTTTGAAGGTACTGCAGAGCAAATGTATAAAGCACTTATAGAGATTTTGGGATCATTACCTAATGAAACTGTAAGTACATAATTGTAGCTAGATTTTTATATAAAATGGTTTCCAAAAATGAAAAAAATATATATTTTATAGAAAGTATACTGTGGTCATGAGTATACAGGAAATAATTTAAAATTTGGGAAACATGTGGAGCCAGAAAATGAAGCAATTCGTCAAAAGATAGAATGGGTTCGTATACAACGCGAAAAGAATAATCCTACCATACCAAGCACTATTCAGGAAGAGAAATTAACAAATCCATTTATGCGAGTTCACGAACAATCCGTAATGGATCACACTGAACAAAAAGATCCAATTCAAACTATGGCATTCCTTAGAAGGGAGAAGGATAACTTTAAAGCATAAATTTATTACTGTTACAAAGAAATCAGTGATAGTTATATGCTTCTTTAATCGATATACAATGTTCTTCCTAAACAATTTTTATTCAGTTTATTTATAAAATTTTTCTCCAATTTTCTATACATAAATATTGACATATGTGCAAATATATACGATTATAAATTACTTATTTATAAATATCATTTATCTCAAATACAAGTACTACGTTATGTTTAAAGACATATGATTTGGCGTATCTTCCGATTTTTTATTATAAATTTGCATTTCGGCAACATATTTTTCTTTGGATCGTTCATACATGTCATAATATACCTGAAGAAAAATATATCGTGAATATTTTAATTCATATACTAGAAAAACATACATAACTTATTCGTCAATACAAACCTTTTTGTCTTCTGAACTAAGAGATTTCCAAGTAGTTGCAAGTTGCCTGGTGAGCTCTTGCTTGCTTGGTTCTGGTTCTCCAGCTAATCGTTCCATAACACGGGGTCTTTGCTCCTGACAGAATTGAAAGAATGGATTTGCTGGTCTTTTTGGAGCATTTGGATCTGTTTTTGCACCTTTTCGTTTCGTCCCTTTTTTAGTTTTCTCTTCTTTAGAATTATGAGCGGTGGCTTTTGGACCTTTTTCTGGCTTAGGTGTCATTTGAAATACATTATTTTCTTCAAGAACTCCCATAGGTGCTTCTCGCCATCGATCACCATGTTGATCCAAACGGTCAATTAAAAATCTAAAATATAAAAATATACTTATTATTATTTGAGAAACAGACAACAAGTGAATTTGTATTAGCATTCAATATATAACCTAAAAATTGAACTAACTTTTTTTCCTTTCTTGTACGTTTCAGAAGTTTTCTAACATGTTGGATACGATAAACTAATCTCTCATTTTCCTATAATTAAAAAGAATGGATAATTTTCATTTTCTACAGATAACTAAATCGCTGTACAATATACAGAATACTAAAATCAAACATAAACCTGTTGTAAAACTTCACACCTATCTAGTAGCAATTGATATTTTCGTTTATAAATATCAAATTCTTCTGGTTCAACATCGTACTCTGATTCGTCTGACATTTTAATTGTATCTTTTAATTAAATAAAATCGATGGTTTTTCACGTTGTTTTTACATTATGCCTACAAGTTTAGCACATTTATTTACCATAATACAGCGATAATATGATAGATGACGCTAGTATAAATATTTCTTATCACTACTTAAATTAATATGTAACTTCATCGTCTTATATTGATAAATGAAAAATAAATGAAAAACATTAATTATATGTTGTTAATTTCTAGAAGCTATAACGTTCTTTATTAATTTAGTAAATTAAATTCCTTTGTTATTTGATCAGTATTTTAGGTTAATCGAACTTAAAATTGCAAAAATTAGAAATTTATATAAATAGATATAAACTTTACTATTATTTATAGTCATAAAAACGTGATTTTTAATATTAATAAAATCTTAAAAAGTTGTTTTTAAAAATTTATAAAACTTTTATATATTAATAACAAAAAGATAAGTAATAATAGAATTGCATTATATGGCTTGTTATTGTATTATTTAATAATACATTTAGTAAACTTTATAATGTTTAAAAACTTATATTTATCTCTTGTTAATCTCACAAGAGACTATAAGATACTATGAGAATTAGAATAAACAATTAATTTATACATGTAGGTACAGTCATAATGTTCTGCTATTTCAAATATTACCCTGTATGTTTGTGCACCTAAAAAACAATTATATCAACTGATAATACCTATTATATCTCATTGATAATATCTAGCAAAAATTAAAATTGTGCATTTAAAAATATAATCCTATTATTTTGGACATTGGTACGAAACATAGAAGTATTATCATTATTATGTAATCTATTCCTTGTATTTAAGATTTTTTCCCAGCGTGAACAAGAAGAAAATGTAAATCAAATTATTATTTGTATCGCTCAGAATGAATAAGCTTGGATGTAAAGAATTAAAAAAAAAAGGAGAGACAAAAAAAGAGAATAGAAATGCGTGCAGTTTATAATGGCATTTGTATTTCTTCCGATTTTTTCCTACTTTGGCACCCTCGGTTGCGTCGTCCCTGCCTCTTAAGCGGCCAATGAAAGTCGTGAAAGAAGGGTTGCGTCGATACACATGCGCAACTAATCGCAATTCACCCTGGACTTGAGACACGGTCAAAACACATATCGCTCTCCCTGTCGCGTTATACTTTCTTTGATCGCTTCTCGAAATATCGCGTTTTTGTATTTCAGTGTCAAGCTCCAGCGTGTGTCCTCCTTTCGTCCGCTAGCAGTCCGTGTCACTCGTTTCCACCTGTTTTCGATTAGAAACCGATAGTTTCCCTTCAGGCGTGCTTGCTTACTTCTCGTGTGCTGTTACAACCTGTCTTTTTTTTTTTCTTTCGGTCAATTCAGTTCGTTAAGTTGTTGTTTCCCGCGCGTATTATGGAGTGCGTCGCAGTTTTTTAGCATTCGCTCCAGCTTGCCAGGTCGACTTCCGGTGAGTACCATGAGCGCCAAGAATGTTCTTACTCATCGACAGCGCCAGGTGGAAGACGTTTAATCGCGATTTAGTCGCGTGCGTAGAAATGGGTAGAAGGGGTCTTAACGCAGCACGCGCGTGCGAAAGGGCTTGCTCGCTGAGATCAATAGCGGCCATTGCGGTTATGGTAACACGATCAGCTGATCAGCTGATGCTTATTTTGTTTACAATTATTATACTCGCGTTGTACGTGTTTTAATCGTACCTGTTAAATACAATTGAATCCACATTCTTGTAATTCTAAGAGCAACGTCATAGGTTTTATCATAGGCTTTGAATTCATAGAATTTCAAGTCATTCTCAGAGTAGATTATAATTGGAATAAAATATCCTCGCGTTTAGTTCGATCTGTGGGAAAAGCTCAGTTATATTTCCAAGAAGAAGTAATTTTGATTTAAGAACAGAGAAGAGAGTTCTTGCAAGTTTGTTTGATTTGTCATCTCGCAACAACACCGTGTCGCGTAACGTGAAATTGAAATAGTTAATAAAGTTTCGTTGCTCGAAATAGTCGCGTTACCACGACGGTTACCTTCATGACATTTAACCGCTTCTTGTTAAGTTTAGACGCGTTATATTTGTATCGCTGGTTCGGTATGATTGCAAGATGAAGAGATCGATGAAGAGCACGAATTTCAATTCTCTGACTTCACGTCGACAACACAAAGTGGCAAAGTCAGTATGAATACGCAGCCAATCGCAACTGAATAATTTAACTGGAGATGGTCGCGATAACCGCGAAAAATAAAAATTCACTGCGTATCAACGTACATACGCAAAATTCCTAGTAGCAACGTCGAGTTCTGACAAGTTGATACATCGCAGTCTGCATCATCGATTTATGGATTACTCGAGTATTTTCACTATTTTAAGACACCATCGATATCACGTACGACGACATAATATAGGAATAAGAATTTTTTTCGATACTTCATTTTGAACGGTTTGTAAACGAAAGGATCGTTTGACCCCTTGGCTTTTAACATTGAGTCGCGCTCGTTATGGCTTCGATATGAAAGAAAGAGCAAATTGTAATTCTATGAAATTTCAATTCGAATTTTAAGTTAAATTTCAATTTCTTTAAATTGATGACTTAATACGCACTCGATGTTTTATATCTAAAATAATCTTACAATTGCAGTAAGTAAGTCTTACTTGAGAGATTCAGAAGAAAACCGCGAGACGAAAGATTAAACGTTAATATTGTAATTTGTTAAAGATAGAGATTATTTTAATGATAAAACTAAAGAAATATTAAAAATTACAATAAAAATTGAACAGTACAAGCTTGCAGCAAATCATCAATCTCTAACTGTATAATGATATTGGGAGCTATAAAGATTGAGGTCTTGCACTGTTTTTTTGGAATTTAGTTTAATTTAGTTTTAGTTTAGATTAATTATCAGAGAGAATATAAAACAACGAGATAAAATGAAATATCTTAAATTTTTGTAATACATGCTATATTTAATACAAATTATTATGGTCATCTGTGACTCCACCATTTAAATTTAAATATTTAAAGATTAGGTATCATTCGAATAGTTACAATATTGCATACACAGTCTAAGAATTTCGTAGAAATCTTACATAATTATTCCGTATGCATTTATTATTTAGCAAGAATAAATATTTAATTGGAGTAAATATGAATTTACATATCGTCGCAAGTACGGATTTAGTCTTGTAGTTAATATATTAACCTGTAGTAACATGTAGTTCTGTACTGTAATTGATCATCGTATCTTTGAACTTTTTCCCTGGAAAAATCTTAACTGAAATTTAGAAAAGAATTTATTTCTAGTTCTCACTGTTGTATATTAAATCAGTCATTTTACTTTTACAATATATATAATCTTCATGAGTTTTACGCGAAAACTACCTTTTTTGCTCCATTTGTTTATTAAAATTAAAAAAATTTCATTTCCTTTAATTTTCTATTATCTTATTATTATTTTTCTTTCCTCTAATTTTTATAGAACAAGAAATATTATCCTATGCTTTTTCATTATTTATTAATGACGAAAAAAAGTTTTTGTTATTTATTTTTTTATATTTCTTTTAACTATTTATTATTTATAAATATCGTTATATATATTCTTTATTATCTTTAGTATAAAAGGGACAGTATAAAATTTCGATTATATTCCGATATTATAATTAACGTTAATTATTATATTATAATGAACGATAATTTTCCAGCTAATTAGATTTAGAAAAAACTCGCGGCATTGTCTAAAGTTATATTCCTATATGGATAACGACCGTGTTTTTCGTGTCGAGTACTTGAATAATTATCATTGAAATTTTGTCAATGCGATCGTTGACATAGTCAAGCAAGGGAGGGAGCACGTTTCTAATTTACGTTCTCCTCTTTTCTGGCAATAAATATACTACTACAGGATATAATGCACGTACCAATTTCGTGAATAGCGAGTAGGGGATGAACGGTGCTGCTAGTCAGCCTTTTGTTTCAAGTTCGTAGTTACATACGATAGCTCCAGTTTTGTACAGTTGTTGAAAAAAAGCTCAGGCGATATTTGAAAATCCCAGAGAATTGTTCTAAGAAAATAACAAAAGAATAATTTTTCAAGATATTCGAAAAGATGTTCATCGTTTGCTGTTGAATTTGTGGAAAGAGATGTGTAATGATTTCTTTTAATCGGCCAGAACAGAATGTCTCTTTGTGTATGTTGTATTTTGATATTACTATATATATCATAAGAACAATATATATAGTCTCAATAATAAATCTCAGTATAAATAAATTATATCGAAGTTGTTTCGATATGTATAAATTACTGCAAACTAATTAAACGATGAAATTATATGCGTTTTAAATATTTGAAATATTTAAGCATCTTCAGTCATATTTCTTTTTATATTTTTTTGTATATTTACATATTTCTTTTATATTTTAATATTAGGCCAATTTGATTCGAGTAACTTCAAAAATATTCTCTGTGTGTTAACTTCCTACCATGACAGGAGCTTAGAAATTATGTATCACTGCAAATAACGTAGAACTTTTAACGAATTTAGCAAACGTTCGCTCGTTCGAAGTCGGAGATTTTCCTATTCCCTAACCGAAGAAGAGTCGTCACGATGTAACAACGTGTCTCGTGCGATGCAAAGGTCCGCAATGCAGGCTTCTCGAGGGATCTTCATGTTCTTTCCCGACGAGGAACAGTCTTTTTAAAGGTTTCAAACGTTCTCTTGTTAGCCACGGCCTAATTATCCACCAATGTTTTGCGATACTGTAATACCATTTCGTTGAATCGTGATTTTCGATCTCACCGAAGGAGAGATTCGCAATTCCTACGTTCGTAAGATCTTCGTATCGTAGTGAAACGATACTTGAATTGTTCGCCAGGTCAAACGATTGACTTTTTTCTTCTTGAAATTTCTTCTTGAAATGTCAATGCTGACACACTGATTTGATCGATGCTCAATTTCTTATCGTTAACTTTGCTGCACTCCTAATAAATGTTTTTATACTTTTGTTTGATTTTATATATTCAACACTTTTTATAAATAGAAAAGGAAAGATATCCGAAGAGGCTACATGGAAAATAATGGAAAGACGAAGAGAACAGCAGGGTTAAAATATCCCAAATAATAATAATTAGCCTTAACACCACTGAACGAGTAATAAAAATTTATTTCAGAAGCCAACGTGATTATTATTTTATACATTTTGTATATTTAGATAAAGGCACGTCTGTAATAATACAAATTCTACGATTAAATTTCAAAAAGGATTTTAAAAGAGAACATCACATATTACTTTGTCAGCTGTTTTACGTTTTCTTGGAATTCAGATTTGTGCGTCAGATTTCTGATGATTCGCCAAAAATTCTGCACAGTACTCTGACTCTCGGCGTTCGTGTTCGTGTTTTTCTGGCTGCATCAACGGAGGACATTATATTATAAATATTATAAACACATATATCGTTTATTCATCCTCGATGAATCACGTATAGCATGGAAAAAATTGAGAAATGTTTAGAAAAGTTTGCTGCTATTCGAATTTTATCTTCCATCGTGACTGTCCTGAATTATTAATATTGCCATTAATATTTTTATTAAATCAAGAACGACTTGTTCGCGTTAACATTCGGAAATTATCTATTTAAACTGTTAAAATTTCATAAGACAAAATCGTGCAACGATAAACCTCGAGTTCACTTGAAAACCTCCACTTTCAAAATGCGCTATTCATTCTATTGATATAGATGTTTTTATTAACTGTATTATATGTATATATAATAGATGACAAAGTAGATTTTTCTTCTCGAAAATGCCGTAAATTGTCGCGAATTGTCACGTGAAGACATTGAACATTTTTTTTTCACAAACGAATCTATAACGAATTTGAAGATCGAAGCTTTCTTTTTACAATGACTTTTTACTCCCTAAAACTCAACGAAATATTTATTGGAAGGATAAAGATTTATATGAAATTTCTGTTGCAACGAGTAATAATTAAACTGATTAATAAACAAAATTATATGGAAAATCTCGTCGGCTGTATAGTCCAATATTTCATGCGAATTTGCATACGTTTGTTCAACGAGCAACACGTACACGCAACGTGTCGCACGTGAATGCGTTTCGTGTTTACTGTTTCATAATAAAATACCGTTACAGTAATGTTACAATCTTTTGGAAATTTCTTCGACAACATCATTATCAAATATCAGTATCATTCGTTACGAAAAATACTAATACACGAACGTTCGTTTTTTATTTTTCGTTTTCGTGGATTCCGTGGATTACTTGAAGTACCTAATTTAAACAGCATTACGTTCATAAGTTAGTAATACGATTTTATAATTGATTTAATTTTCGTATAAATTATAATGTACGATTGTTTTAATCAATTTCTTATTCAAAACATAAAGCACAATGGTCCGATTTAATTAATTAACATAAGCAGCGTGAAAATTTCGCGTTGGAATATGGAAAACGACAAATTGTTTTTTTTTTTTTTTGAGTTTCTTCAAACATGAAAATTCAAGTATGATAAGATAAATTTTCTTGACAAACAAGTCCGTTCTACGTACGGAATCGGTTTCGGGAAATTTGAAGATTTAAATTGAAAGATAAAAGGCGTCGTTCTTCCTTTTTCCTGATTCTCGGACATGTTTCGAAATTCCAGGTACATAATTACAATGTTTTCCTCGTTATTATGTACCATAAATGTTAGACTTTGCGTTTTATCCAATGACGATGAAAAATTATCGAAGTGCAAAATTATTTCAAATTGCAGTAACTTCGTAGAAGAAAATCACGTACTTAGTCTCGCTTACAAACAACTCCTTTACAAAACATTGAAAATTTTAAATTCGCCATGTTCTCTTTACAATGATAAACTTAAAATTTGCCGTACAATTCTTTCTCCTCATTTTGTTGAAGTTTGAACAACGAAAATTAAAGAAACATTTCGACGTTGAATTCCGACGTCCAGAGTTCAATGAAACGATGAAAAAAAAATCGTACAGCAAATTTTAAGAGATTGTTGCAAAGGAGAGATTTCAATTTTTAAGATCGTGGTAGATTTAATCGTAAAAAAATTTTTCAACCTTTCTAGAGGCGTTTGACTACTTGACAACTTTCGAGAGTCAAAGTATGACGAAAAACCAAACTCAGAACTCTCAGAAAGTAGAGACTCGAAATGAGGCCTTAAAATGAGATCAAGTTGTTATACGATTCCTTACGAAATTACGACAATTGCTACTTTACTACTTTAAAATGTTCAATTTTTCACTATTGTATTATACGTGTGTGAATTTCGTACGATTCAAAAAATTTCCAATATTTTTGATGTGTTTTCGAAACAATTACAAAAACGTATATTCGATATACACAGTCATAGATTTTTAGTACTAAAATAAATATTTAGTGATCGTTTTAAAAATAAAGTAAAGTTCCAAAAATTACTGTTTAGAATTTAACTGTTGGACGACAAATACATAATAACAGTGTCTCAAGCGTAACAAACTCGTTCAAAGGACGTTTCTGGACAATCAAGGAAAGCTTATTGATTTTAGCGGACGCCCGTATTTTCGGAAAGGGCACAAAGGTCATTTTGTTAAATGTAGCCAGGAAAAAGATTTCTAAGTGATTTTTTTTTAAATTTTTTTTAATAATCGTTTAATTCCGAACAAATATCGGGCGAAAATGACGACGAGGTATCACCTCCAGTTGCCAAATGTCAGGGTGAATTCTGTAAACACGATTTTCGCACGATATTTTCGCATTTTTATTTTTCCACTGATTCTCCAACATTTTCCGCCTCATTTCGATTTTGGTATTCCACTCCGATAACGAAGTGGTATTCTGCGTTGGAAATAACATTTCAAGAGTCGCTGTGAATTTAAATCTGTCCATTGATTTTGTTTTTTTTTTTTAAATTAAATTTAATCTTGCGTTACACCAAATTTTTCATTGAATCTTTTCCGCGATGATAATTACGGATTTTTATGCGTAGAAAATTTTAAAGGGCAAAGAGAGGGCTACGATACGAAAAGAAAAATATAAAATATTCGAAGCTTTCAATAGTATTCAACGTATATTTTGATGAATAATTTTCTACTGAAGTTTTTGTTTTCTTTCCAAGGTTCCAAGAGTCTTTATTTCTTTCAATAACGTTCTCAAGAATGAGTTATAATAATAATAATAATACATATAATGATAATACATATAATAATTACAACGTGCGATTTTCCATTGAAATTATGCTTGTCACTATAATGTTATTATCATATTATATCACAATTATATAACATGTAATATTATGTTATATTACATTATATTATATTTTATTGTATATTATGTTTTAAATATTTATGTGCTGTAATTATATTACAATATAATTGCAAGGATATTCATATCATCTCAAGAAAAAAATTTAGATAGTTAGAATTGGAAGAAATAGATTGAAAAAAGATATTGGATTACTGCCATCACGTAGTACGTTATATTAATAACGATTCCTCCTTGGAATCCGTGGAAATGCATGCTAGCCGCTAACAGGAAACTCTAGGAGGCGTTAGGAAAAGTTTACATCCTTGGTGAACATAACTGCGCATCATAAAGCATTTGCATTGTTTAAAAATGCGTGTGCATACGTTGATAGCGTATATACACATTGTTAGTATTGCACAAGGGGATAGCAATATCATTTGTTTCCTCTTTTGCACACTGAAAGAAAAGAATCCAGATTCCAGAAGATATTACTTACGAATGTGCATGAAAAGTAAAAAAGAAAATGACACTCGGTGAAGTAATCCGCCGAATAGAAAAAAATAGAAAAAATGATATTAGTTGAGAAAAAAAAATAGCCTTTACTAGTTTAACGTCCAATTACTTTTTATTTGTTTACAATTTATTTTTATTTTATTTTTCTTTTTTATTCAGTATCCATCGTTCCGTTTTTTAATTCTATATTTTTTACCTTTAGTAAAATTTGAATTGAATTAATTATTTTTACCTTTAGCAAAATTAGCTATATTATATTTTTTACCTTTAGTGAAATCTGAATTGAATCGAATTAACCTGAGAATCGTTCCGAAAACGTTTCTGGAAGCAAATGATAAATACGCCACGATTGCAGCAGTCGTGGACGATGAAATTAATTACGTGATGTTTTCAAGGAAACAGAGAAAAAAAGGAAGATGGATTTTTCAATCACGCGTGATTCATTATGCTAAAAATTGAACTATTATACTAAAAATACTGGGTGGTTCGGAATCTTGATTGTACACGTCCACGTGTTCGGTGTTCTTCCCCCGGATGAACGCGCAGAAGGCCCGATTGTATATAAAGGGGAGAGCAGAGAGCGGGCAAGAGCAGAGGCGAAGAACTCCTCCGTATCTTGGAGGCATTACAGTCGTATGCATTGGCGAGACCATTGCCAGCTATCAGTATTAGTTCGGCCGTCCTCATGCGCGCACTCGAGGCGTTCTACGCGACACCGTTACGACCATTTCATTGGAGAAAGAAAAAAAACTACTTTGGTGTGTTTACACTCCTGTGCGTACGCGTTTGCACGTTCGACGTATACTCGTCTGGAAACCGGAACACATATAACGAGCAACAACGCCACGAGTGAATTCAGTGGAATTGATTCGGGAGCAAGCGAAATCGTAAATTTGTAAATAATATCGAAAGCATCGCGTGTCAATTGTAAGAAGTGTTCTCTTTCTTTTCTCTTTTTTCTTTTTTTTTTTTTGTTTCAACGACACGTGACCCCGTTGCGCAAACGTTTGCTCAATTTTCTTCCTGTTTCGAGCGTGGATCGTCAACAGAGAATTATTAATAACTTATCGTTATTGTTTCGATAACGTTAACGGCACAAACGAAGACAGAGAGGTGTCTCCTCCCGATTGGTGTTGTTTAAAACCTGGACACACGTATGCACAACACGTACGTACATACGGCGTATGCGCGTACAACTGCATCGGTGTAAATATTTTTGTTGTCTCGCGGATTGTTGATATTACGTAAAGTATACGACGTGTGCCGCGAATGATAAATAACCGAATTAAATTAATTTCACTGTTGTAATTCCTCTGCACGCAGCTGGTGCGCGATCCATCCCGATTCACTGCGTAAATCGTAGATCTTCTTTTTCTTCTTTTCCTTTCTATTCTTCGTCCCTTCGAATCGATCAAGCGCATCAAGCGCATCAAGCTCTGTTTTCACGACGTTCTTTCGGTGGTAAATGAAACGGTTGCGGCTGATTTTTCGAGTGGCGACGGAAAGAAAACCGGTTCGACGAACCGGTGAAAACGGACAGAAATTAACGGAATATTAGGCGTGCTGTACGCAGCAGCCCCATCGTACAGTTGGAAAGTCATTCACGAAATCAGTGTTATCAGTTCACTCGCGATGAAAGTCGAGTAGAATCTTGGCCGGTGTGCACAAATCCAAGATTAATGGGATCGGGTGTCCCGTGAAATTCCCTCCCTTCGTGAGATGTGCCGCATCGTTGCATCAATGTTGGCGACGAGATTTCGCAGGACGTCGAAAAGTCGCTCGACAGGACTCGATCTTAAATAAAATTAACTCAACGAATCTCGTCGAATCAGTGCTCTTTCTCTCTCTCCCTTTCTTTCTCTCTGTCTGTCTGTCTCTGTCTTTCTCTCTGTCTCTCTCTCTCTCTCTCTCTCTCTTTGAAATAATCGATGAAAATCTGCCCAAGAATCGAAGAATTTAATAGAAACATCGAGGAACTCGTGGACTATCGTAAAGGAAATTTATTCAGAGACAATATAATACAATATAATCGTGTCTTAAGAGACTATTGTTTTTGTTTGTCAAGAAACGTAGGAAGTTTGTTAATTAAATAATTGTTTCGCTCGTAATCGATTACTTCGAAAAAGCAGTGCGTCGAAAGATAAATAAAGAGAATCCAGTGAACTTGGGAATTTGTAGAGGCGATTAAACGGTTTCAAGTGTTTTCTGATACGGTAGATTAATTTGTAGTTTATTGTACGTATGAGACTGTTCGAAACTGATATTGTGCAACTCTCAACGTGGACACGTGGTGCACGATAAATGTTTCGGCACGCAGGAGGGACATCTTAATACGCACTCGCCTGAGGACCGCCATTGTGACTTTTGTCAGAATTAGAAGAATTGGTGTCGTCATGGTACGTTTCCCTCTATGTTTATGTTTTTGATTCAATGTCACTGTCATTATCACTGAACCGCTCGCCAATCCTCTCTGTCAAAGGAGAGGCACAATTTGACAAACACATTGAAGAGTGGCAAGCGGTAATTGTTTTACAGCAGAGACCAAATTAGATATATATTGAAAAAACGCGTGTTCTATTGAAGCTTTGAAACTTTAAAATTTGAAGTAAATCTGGACGTTACAAGACGTTTATTGCAAATACATATTTAACCAGCTCAGTGGTTGGAGGCTCATATCCTCTGAATATTAAAATAATAGATAATTGACTGTTTACACATATGTACTTGCATACATGTATCTTTAGATTTGCTGTCAAAGTACAAAGCGTTTTGTACAATTAATTTAATATTTTCAAATGTTTCACACAATGTGAATAATTAGTAATAAATATTTTTAAATACGTACGTATTTAAAAATAGGATTATTGAAAAATATTCTATATATGGCGCTATATTATATTCTACTGGTACACGTGAAATGTAATGTTTAAATGTAAAATTGAACGCAAGTTCAACTTCTTACAACGATCTGTTCAGTTTAAACTTTCGATGAATTTGAGATTAGAAGATTTTCCGGCCTATTCTGTGGTAATGAAAGTTTCATTTATTAAAGAGGAGGTGCGTAGCAGGTAACAGTTTGGTATTGTTAGTTACGAGGATGCAATAATTCACTATGATTTAAAGCAGAGTACCATTGAATACAATGAAACTTAATTTCCTCTTATCTAAGGTTTGATTGTATACGAGATTAGTGTATCTTTTTGCATCGTGACCATTATCTAAGATTGATAGTGACAATCGCCGTCTTTCTCCGTAATTGCTTTTTAGAAGTCGGAAGTTCATTGATGTTGCGTTCCAAAGCGTTATTCGTATAATACACGCTGATAATCAGAAACTCGCTTCGTTGCCTTTTTGTTCACAGTTCAATTCTTCTTCGTTGATATTTCTTTGTTTAATTATTATTGCGGAACGAGCAGCGTGTATAAAACATCCCGTGCGATGCCGTCTAAAATGTCAATGTTGCACGTTTCGGATGCCGGAAAAGTACAAATGTGAAATTCGACGAAACTCCGCGACGAATTTTAATTGGGAGAAACGTTTCAGGTGAAACGATGTTTGCTTAAAACGCGAAAATGAAACTTCAAATTATTCGGCTGTTTATTTCAAACTTAATTATTTGAAACTTTCAAATTTATCGAATCATTTATTTCGAGTATAATTTCGATTAGCGTACGTAATAAAATAAACGATCGCTCGATTATTATTTGATCGTGCGGCGATACCGATTGACGTATTAGTTGTCGACGTTTCCGCAAAATCTGCCCGGCGTACACGCAAGATCGATATTCTTTCTTAGAGTAATAACATCCGACGATCAAACACAGCACGTGGTATCACGAGTTCGTTCTCCTTGTGTACAGATAACGAAGGTTCATAGTTTCCCGGTCAAATGTTGGTCATTTCTTTGATAAATGTTCGGCTGTCATCCAAACAGAAGCACGTGGCTCGTTGGTTCTCGGAACGGCGATCGTGAATTATGCACTTTCTGAATCTTTCAATTGGCGTGAATTAACCGGCACATTGGCTCGGATAAATCACGGGAGGCAACGGATTATTAAAATCGCGGCGCTGGTCGGATGTTTCAGAAGCAGCCGGCTTTAAATCGCGTGACTGAGCTAAGGGTGTGCAGATATCCGTGAAATTTACGGATACTCGAGACTCGTGTAGTCAGGTTGGATCGGAAAATGATCGGGCACGTACGATTCATTTCTAGTAGCTCGATTCGTTTCTAGCTTGATTTCTTTTTTTTTTTCTTTTTTTCTTTTTTAGAGACTCGAACTCGATATTTCTGGGCCCACTCAGAATTCGGTCAAGATTCAAAATTTTTAGATTAGATTTTTAGGTTAGGTTTTCAAAATCTTCAGTTTAGGCTTAGGCTCGAAATTTTTGATTTTTTTAATTAAATCAAAAAATTTTATCTGACTCGATCAGAGGGATAGGTTCCCATATCCCTCTAGACTGGTGGTTCCCAATCTTTCTTTGGCCACGTCGCACTTAACCTCTAAAATCCTAATGCTCCACCTTTGTGACACATAATTCTTACTATTCAAAAAGTGAAGGAAGCCTAAAAGGCCACTAACTTAGTCTAAACAAGAACATGAAAGAAATCCATGAAAAGAAAAAAAAAATTGAAAAGTTAAATTTTTCATTTAAAGAAATGCAAGAAATCGTTCTGAAATTGCCCCCCTAAACAATCCAGTTTCTCTCATATGGGAAGTGAGCTCCACGTTGGGAACCACGGCTCTAGACTGAACAAAAAATTGATTCTACGGTTCCAAAAGCACAGTTGGTCCTTGATACATCAAGATCAAACGACGAATTTTGGAATCTCCGAGAAAATTTTGAATTTTAACAAATCTTTGATTCTAGAATGCTGAAACTGATTGGTTATTTGTACGGCGAATAAAAAAATCGGATAATTTAGAAAGCTTGATATCTTTGTATTTAAAAAAAATGAAAAGATAAATAAGATGAATAATGAAAACTACAAGAGGAGTTCTTTAGGGTAAGAACGAAATTTCTCTTCGGGATAAAAATTGATAAAAATTGAGTTAGATAAATATCAAGATAATTTTAGCATCAAGTAGATAGTGGTCAGAGTTAAGGTAGTTTAGTCCGGCGAATGTAGGTTAGATTAGATAAATCAGCATGGAATAATAGCATCGAGTCATTAAGTTCAATGACCTATCTCACAAAATCATTCAAGGCCATGAATATGTATTAATAAAGCGTATCTTGCTGGCAAGGTCGAAGTTGAAGCTTCTATTATCAGGTGTGATAAGTTGTTCTGTAACGGACTATTTCTAGTCTAGTAATTTTATTACAAATATTAAAAATTATCACAAAAGTATATTGTTACTAAATCTTCGCGTTATCTAAATCATATCGTGTAAATTATATTTAATCATATTCAATTACGTTCGAAAGAATTAATTGAAGCAACAAGAATTGTAAGAATTTTGAATTGAAAACCATATGATTCCTTTCACAGAAGTATAATTTTGAAATTGAATACGTTTTCAATTAACTTCACGTCAAAATTGTCTACCTTCTGTTGCATAAATTTTCTGTCCCTTTCTTCGTCCCTTTTTCTTAAGCCACAATCAAGAAGTTAATAATGAATGGATTTGATCAGTTTAGAGGCTCACTTATTGCCAGTGAATAAAACAAATCTTCGCGTAGATTTTATATATCTCTGTATAGATATCACAAAGATATCTTTAAATTTGATTAAATAAAACGTGTGTTGAATATTCTACACATACATATATTCTGAGTGACTCTGATTGAATATTTTTATTTCTCTATCCGATTCTGATGGTCTACGATCTGCTCGGTCTAAAACGTTTCTTTGCAACAAAAGCGCGAACGTACTCGGCTCTTTTGTGCCGTACTCGTTCAGAGAGCGCGCGTATTAAAATATCTTTTGTAGCCTCTGAAAAGTAAACGCTTCAGACTGAGCATTTTGTCGCGACACGTTAGGCACAACTAACTTTTAACAACTGTGTCTCGCTTGCTCTTCACCGTCCTATTTCTTTTTTTCCTTCTCTGTCTCTCTGTCTGTCTGTCTGTCTGTCTCTCTCTCTCTCTCTCTCTCTCTCTCTCTCTCTCTCTCTCTCTTTTAAATTTGTTTATTATATCAAGTATCAGATATTTCATGGTTGTCTCTCCTGCAGTTTATATATCATTATTAATAGCAATCAATCGATAGTAATCGATAGACTGTAGATTTTTATGCATTCGTGGGAAATTTAAAGGCGTAAAAGTGCTACTAATCGATATAGCTTTCACAATAATGTATAATTTCATCTCCACAATTTTACAAATAGGATAATTGGACAACTTGCGAGATTCTCTTCTAAGTTTTCATTCGAAAATTATTGTGAAATAACGTGTTGCGTGTGTTGTATGAAACTTTTTCAAATTTTATTATTTCAGATACACAGAGCCGACAGAGTTGTATTTCCTTTGTGTATTTCCTAAAATACACAATATGTGAGTGGAGTATAATGTAGAAATTACAAGTTAGAATATAGAACATTAATGTCACAATGTAGAATGTTATTACAACATAGAATGTTTGTAGAAATTACAAATGACATACTCGTTAAAAAATTAATATACAGCGTGAATAATAATCTAAGCATAGAAATATCGATCGTTAATAGTTGATACTGTTAATACTTTTGGTAATTTCTATACATATATACCTGCTGCTCTATCTAGTATCCTGATACTCATGTTTCGTTGACAAAGTTCCCAAATATTTTACGTAATACACGCGACACACCCGTCAAAAAAAAAAATTCTACGAATTACTTTCTCAAATACTTTCACGAATATACCATACGCAATACGACGATGAAAATCGTTCAAATGAATAAAATTCCTCGTCTGATTGAAACTCGCGAAATTTCATTCCCTCCGTCCGTGTGTTACACGATCTCCCTCAGGTTCAAATGTTAATCTGCAGTACCTACGAGGAAGGACTTCCCAAAGATGTTTAGATGATTACGCAACAACGTTTTTTTCTTTTCCCTCCTTCGAGCGTTGCTTCTTCTTGTAATCGTTAATGCAATTAAGGTAACAACGAGCTTTCCACTAGCGGACTGTAGCGCGTATTTAAAATGAAAAAAAGAGAGCAGAAAATATATTTTAAATGTATTCTCATTGTTGATAATGATCAACCAAAGCAAACGGTCGTTTATAAAATCTTGTTATACATTGATATTAATAAATACAGGGTGGCCACTGAAAAACTGAAGGATTTGAAAAACTCAGAACTTGGTTTTTCTTTTTTTGTAGATTTTTATAGAGCATCCCCTGGCGATCAAAATAAAATAATACTAAATAATAATAATAATTCCAAATAAATAAAATAATAAAAAATTAAAAAAACAAAAGTTATTTTTGATTTATGTCATTCAGTCTTTCAGTGACTACTCTGTAGGTTAGGTTTCTTGTTAAATCTCGTAATATATTTATTTGATTTTGAAGGAGCAAACCTCCACAGGACTAGAATTTACGCGGCAATCTCGCGGGCTTTGCGAAACAAAATTTTAGCTCGCGAGTAAATTCAACGCGATTCGGTATGTGCCGGTAATCGGCGGGAGATTTTTCGTTACGCTCATCACGCTCTACGTGCCATTTTGCCGCATCCTTATTTTGTAATTGGCAAGCCGGCGTTATTCTATAATTGAGGCTCATTAATTTTCTGCGTTTTCTGTCGTTCTATCTAACGTACGTCTGTAGACGATCGTTGTACCTCGCGTAAATAGTTGCGAAGAACTGGCATGTTCGTCAAACGTAATGACATTAAGGCTGAGGAGTTTGAACGAGTTTCTATCGATAGTCTTTGGAAAATAATTGAAGAGAAAATGTTTTGCATGAAGGTAATATTGGATGAAATAAGATCGATATAAAATAAGGGGGATTTTAACATTGATTTTTAATGATTTTTTTTTTTTTGATGAATCTGATTTTTAGGGTTAATTCATCATAAATGGTAAAAGTCTGAAATCAATGTCAAAACTAATTTTAAAATTGATCTTTAGAGAGTTTTATTCGCAACTTTGTCAATTTTTAAAACTGAACCTGAAGCTGATTTAAAGTCAATTTATTATAGTGTGCAGAGATCTGAAATTTAGAATTTCAAAATCAAAACTTAAATTTAAACCTGATTTTTAGTGATTGTTCAAAAACTTCTAGAGTTAATTTGTTAATAGAGTTAGTGGAGATCTAAAATTCAAATGGAAACTTATTTTTCAGTCTGTTATTCCCAAACTATTAATACATATAACAGATGTAATATACTTCATAGATATAAATTCAAAAAAACTCTTGATCAATTTTCTGAACCATCCATAAAGAAATCTTCTTATTGATTACTTTCTTAGCAAGGTACCTGAACAGCAAGTATATTATTTCTCACGAACGCAATTAAATTATAAAATAGACAGAAACTTTAATTTTAAAGTATTTCAATTTGTTCATATCATTAGATTGCAGATTTTTATGCAATTTAACGATGCAGATTGCACAGCACGAGCAAATATATACAAAATATCGAAAGTGAAATGCTTACGAGTTATAATATTTATCAACTTGTAACAAATTTCCACCTGAGTTCCATTTTCTAATTGTATTAAAAAAAATTGGATATTACGCGAAGATCCGCAATCTAATTATTATAAATTCACGCATTTATAGATGAACTTGGTTCTCAAGAAATTCAGTGAGAACTCAAAATGAAAAATGAGCGTGAAGCTTTGTGGACGCTTTGAGTTTTCCGGTTCACGTGCGAGTTTCTTATTAAGATAGCATAAAGTTCCCGCAAAAAGTAAATCGCCCTCTTCCTTCAGGCTTAGATCGAGGTCACTGCTAAACCCACAATTATTTTCACGAATTAAGAAGAAGCGTTCGCTGCGGCTTTTCTCTCGCCGCAGCCTTAAACCTTTGTCCACGAGAGCTTGAGGGATCGATGGTCTAAATATCTATGGTTCGTTGGTTTAAATAATGATCCTTGGCATATTTGCAGGAATCAAGTACAACAGGAAGGAAAGGAATAGTATTTCTGTATTTATGTTATGTACGAGAAATGACACGTTTGTCTTCTGTTTTACAAAAATATTGCATTTACGTGGAATTGTTGTTTTCATGTTAGAAAGATTAATTTTTGCGTGAAACGATGACAAATAATTTATAATAATTTTTGCGCATTATTGGATGTGTATTGTAATTTATTGGAAACTATGATTATTACGTATCGTACTAATCGCATATTAATTAAGTCAATTACATTTGTGTGACTAGTATTGGATTTTTGTTGAATATATATATATTCGGTTGAATTTTTCAGGTCTAAATGTCTAAGAAAATTATTCTCTTTCAATACTCAATCCGTTTAATTTCCATCTGTTCGCTAACGTAGCGTAATTTTATTTTTGGAAGCGTATCTGTTCGTCCAAGGCAAGTACGTGCGTGAATGTCTGTGTTATCTGCAAACGGATCAGTAGCCATCTCCGAAACGTCCCTTAATTCTCAAGATCTGATAACACAGTGATCATAAAAGCAAGAGGAAATGAAAGAGAGACAGGGAGAAAATCGTGCTCCAGTTCTGCGTGTATCAACTTTCGGTATTCACACTTGGCCGAACAAGTTGCATATTCTAAAATTTCCCCGGCAGTTCCAAAGTCTGACAATAACGCGGCCACGCAGTTCTAAATACGCCGGAGTGCAGCGTTGCTGATAAGGTTTTTCCTTTTGCGAATCCTCGATATCGAGGGCCTACCCGACAAATATCGAAACGATGAGAAAGTTTGCGTAGAATACTTGGCGGAAACGATTCCGCAAGAAGCAGAGAAATGGAAAAAACGAAAGGAAAAGAAGATGGTAGTGGTGGTGATACAGATATTTATTAAATTTGGCTAAAAAAAGTGAAAAATAGATTTTTAGGGAAATGTTTCGCTTACTAAATATTCTAATTTATATTATATTTTATTATAAATGAAATATCAAGAATAATTTGTAAATATATTATTTTGCATATGTATAATATATTTTATATATTTATATATTTTTGCATATTGTGTGCGTACATAACAAATGAGAACGAAATAAAGATCCATACATTTCTACATTTGGATAATTGCTAATTACGTGGAATATTGAAATTTTGAACATTTTTAGGCACGTGTTAGTCAAAATGTTCCATTTTAACTTAACAGTTGGAATTCATGTTTAATTTATACTGATAGATAAACAAAAAAATACATAGAATAGAAATAAAGGATTACATAAATCTTCAAACAGCGACATCAACACTTAAGACAATTATTAATTTAAAACTGGTGGAACTGTAACGACCTCAATGGTCTACTTAAAGATTAAAGACGACCTACCGAAAAAGGAACTGTAACAAATTGATAAACGTTCTCGACATAGAACTATAATAAAACGTTCTCGAGCACCAAACGATAAAAAATCAGTCCGCGGAAAAATATTTGTCTCGCGACGAAGAGAGAGAAGGAAAAGATGGTAATGAATTGGCAACGAATATTCGTGCGAAAACAAAAACTCGAAATATAGGTAAATATTTTAATTTATCAAACATTCCAACGTGATCTCGTATTATATTTTTGCACGTGCAAATCTTCCGTAAATGCATCAAAATCCGCAGTCTAGCTACGCGACAGAAAAGAGAAAGATTTCGGATTTTTTAAAACCGAAAGAAGGCGACGATGAGATAGAGAAGAAGAGGAAAAAGAAGAAGAAGAAGAAGAAGAAATAGAACTGGCGGAAGGAAAAGGCAGGAGATCGCAAGATGCGCGCGTGATCATCGTGGCCACTGTTAAATTGATAGCAACTCATACACAATGAACTTCATTTATAATCGCCGACTCTAACTCGAGCTACTTCGGCTAGTTACGAAGTGCCAGAAGCAAATCTCAACGTCGACGCCGTCTCTCTGCTAAACGTCGAATTCAGAATGACGACGTGAGAACTCTGTTTCTGACGTCGCTTGTACGCTCAACTTTTCCCCTGGCCCGGGCCCCGCGGAACATCTTCGTCGTTTCCTCACGGTGAAGTCTCGTTACAAAGCCATCTCCCTGTCGATTGCTAATTATCATCAACTAGGTTGATCCGCTGGGATGAAGAATGGCATACAGCATTTTTCGAATCGCTGAAGATTCATTTGATAATTTGATCGTTTTGTTTGAACTTGTAAAACGATTAGATAAGATTAGAAAAATGATTGTAAAACGATTATGTGGGTTGTTTGTTGCGAGTAGATTACGTAAAATCATATCTTTGGGAATGTTATTAAAGAAGTCGAACCTACCCTATGGTTGAAAAATTGTCTATAATATCAAAATATTATAAAAAAACTGTGCTTTGAATATTTTATATATTTCTTCATGTTACGTGAATCCTTAAATTTTCCATAAACCGCAGTTCAATTATTGCAAGGTTTGACGATAATTTGATAGAATTTATGAGATCTTAGAAGGTATAATCATTTAAAGTAGAAACGATATGTTTTTATTGGAAATTATTTGCATTTGGAGAATTATTCTTTAGATACGCGTAAATTATTTTCTAGCGTAAAAATTATGATCATTGACGTGTATGAAGGATCTTGCAAAGAATCGTTGAAGCTCAGCGAATGATAGAAGTGATAGATTTTTACGTAAAATTATTTGTAAAAACTGTAACCCAGATAAATCCTTTCATTTTCTGATGACAGAAAATTATTTAGTACGTGATATATTTAGAATGCAATTACTAGATTAATTACGTAAACGAACGAATAAATAGATGAATTTGAAGTGACTCGTCAAAATTGGGTCAAACCTGGGACAACCGGAAGAAAGAGGATCCAACCACTGAAAACTCTCAACCTGAAATAAATGTCGAATTGAGTATCGACGCGTGTTGAAAAATTCGTAAAAAATACACGAGTGTATTAAAAGTAATTGAAAAAAAAATATTTCGCAATACAATTTATCGTAGCCTCTCTCAATTGCAACCATGGTTGCGCTCCGGTCATTCTCGTCACGAATTAATCAACGTAACTGATCTCATTTGGGTATTAGCAATCAATGCTTCTTCGCGTATCAAGCGTTGATGGCAGTGCCTGCGAAGGCGTCCCGAACAATTGATACGGCATAAAAATGGGCGCAACTCGAAAACAAGGTCAGACGAAACGAACGTTCGTACGAACTCTCGGCTTCTATTGTATTTGTGCAGCGAGTGTACTTTACATATTGCATCCTTATTTTCCATTCCTCCGGTGCCGGCTCGTGAAACGGGAAACGCTGATCAATACACTACTTGTCCGAATAAATGAATTTGTGATTAATTTAAAGCAGTGCTTGACGAACATAATCGAGCGTGAAATTGGTCTGTTGAGACGGCAACGTTGGACGACGGAATTCTGGGACAAGTATTTTGCGTATTGTATTTGTAAATGAGAAGTGACTCTTAATATCGCATGAATTGATCGAAGTTACAGTCGAAAGCTTACAAGCAGTAATTGTCTTGCACAATATTATAGGTTGTAATGTGTATATTGCTAGAAATAATTGAAGAATGGATTCAAGTCTGTTGAAAGGAGTATTTAACGTTACGAAATGTATTCATTCTAGGGGATATTGGTGTTACTTGAAATTATAAATTGCAACATTGTTGCTAAAAATAACTGAACTGAAGGGATGGATCCAAATTTGTTATTGAAAGAGATATTTACTAATTTATTTTTGGGAATGTTTAGTTGGTAAATTTAAATATTTCGACGAGAAAAATGTATTTTATTTTAAAGTTTGAAAATAATTAATTTGAAACGTGGATTTCTATGGACAATTGAAATCGTGTTGTAAAAATACACACAGTGCATATGAATACTGCAATGAATACTTAAAACATCCAAAGTAATGTATTTATTGCAACTTTTATGCAGAGGGGATAAATTTCTATTTCTTCGCTTAAATTCGTAAAAGTTTAAAAATGCATAAAGATGCATAATCTAGTGATCATGAAACACGATCAAATCTAGTCTTGTTGAATTTACAATCTTGATTACGAGAATTATCATGATTCGGTAAATTATCAAATACGATATATATGCATAATCTCAAGCCATAAAGAAGATGTGGAATATTGCTATTAATAATGAAAACGACGTTTCGTTTAAGAACGATTTTGTGATTTGTAGTAAGATATTTCGGAAGTTTTTATGGTCACGATCGATTGAATAATATAGACAGAAAAATAAGTTTTGAATGCCGAAGAATGAACTGGTCTCTTCCTGATTGCCAAGATTTTCAAGATTAATCGATAGATTAAAATAATATATATAATATATATATATTAATATTATACATTAGATTGAAATAATAATATCTACATAGATTAAAATAAAACATTTTTCACGTCACGATGATCGTAATATAAATAAATTAAGACTAATTATTCGGTATAATTCGATTAATTAAATTAGATTTACTACATTTTTTAAAATTAATAATTTAAAACTTCAATTTGAAAACTAAAATTCAAAAATATAGAGACCGTTGTGAATCATTAAAATCAAATTTTAATGTTTCTTTATCAGATTGATATTCATCTAAAATGAAAACATTTGTAAATTCTATATCTTCTCAATTAATTATTGATCCATCGGGTATCAGCAAATTCGAATGACATAAACGCAATCCAAATGAAGTATAGATAAGCCAGTTATAGTTGGTTTGTTAATTTTTATCTCTTCATTGATTTATTCATACATATGAAGAGAATCCACTTGAAGGAACATGATAAAGCTTTTAAAAAATTACGATTTATTTCAAATCATAGTAAATATAGTAAATAGTAATTAATTTAAAACATCATGGATCAAAATGCGAACTTAACTTTTCACGTGTGCTCCCAAAGAAACTTTATCATAAAAATAGTAGTCTTTCTCTTTTTCAAAAATTTCATTGCACAGTTAATACATTTGTGATATATAATTAATAAAGAATATTACTTTATCGTAAAAGTATTGATCAATTTGTTTTATATTCTCCATAGTCTTCAATATTTAGAGGATCTACACTTTATCATAAAGATAGTAATCTTTTTCTTTTTCGAAATTTTTCGAACATCATTTTATCGCAAAAGTATCAATTAATTTATTTCCTTCAAAATTTGTCACGCGCAATTTGAAAATTTGTACAGACCCTGAGAAATGACTTTGCACCTCAAAAAGGTTGAAGGTAAACGTTACGAGTGTCCGATAATAATGCACGTGGCATGGCATAGCGTGGCATGGAATAACGTGTACATGTATTTTTACCGTAGAATACACCGCAAGAGCCGAAGCAGTACCGTTCGCCGTATGGGTGCCTGGGTTGACGATCGTTTCGCGGAGGAGGAGGCGGTCCCGATTAACCAGGGCCCGAGAAGAAGGAAAGCATTCCGCATCCTGGGCCACGTTTGCGATGGTGGCGGCCCAGATGCGACTCACCAGCGTACAACGAGGAACTATAGGAATTCGTGCAGATCGTCGTCAGCGTCGTTGTTGTTGCCGTTACGCCGTCAGTTCACTAGACAGCTTTACGAGTGGCCCGGTTTACCGTTGTTTAAATCAAGGACGAAACTAGATCAGTTTTGAATTCGATCGCATTTGTTGTGCACGAATCAGTGCGATCAGCTTTCATTATCGCCGTGCGATATGACTTTTTTTTCTAGCGGTGCGCGCGTTTTTTAAGAGTGCTACGATACAGAGAAGGAGAACGAATTGGGAAAACAATTGATCTATTACAGAGGTTGCTCGATAAAGCAACAGGAGGAGGATAACGAAAGTAGAAGGAAAAAGAGAAATTAATTAAATTGAAAGATCGATAAAATAAAGAATAGGTTCGATGTCGTTACGTTGGCCGCTCGAGGACTGCACGTGAGACAAGAGCGGTCTCCTGCTTGTTCCTGGTAGCATCATCATGGCCGAGTGGGCCAAGTTTAATGGCGAGGAGAAGCTGACTGAATCGAGCGACACGATCGAGACGGAGAGCAACAACAAAGAGGAGGACAGTACCGGCGGGTCGCGCGGCGATTTGAGAAACGTCGAGGTGACACCGTCGCGGAAGAGCGACGAGGAGCTGTTGATCGAGAGACGATGTTCGTCCGTGAGCAGAACGTCCCAGGAAACGCCGCGTAGAGCCGAGTCGCGGAAAGTCAGCGACACCGCGTCGTCGGAATTGAATTCCTTGGTGAAGAACGCCTCGCGATTGAGAAAGAATTCCGATCAGATCGGGATACTCTCCGAGGAAATACAGTCGAAGGTACCGAACGATCAGAGCTACGTGAACGACGCGGCGATCGAAAAGGACGAGGAGACGCGAAATTGCCTGGAGAAGAAGGCGGCGTACGACGGTTACAACGAGCCTGGCTCGAAGATCCGTCAGGAGGCTAGGCACGAGTTGAAGGAACTGTCACAGAACTCCGTAAAGAAGCCCGACAGCTTGTACAAGGACAATGTTGCCAGCCCGCCGAAACGCAAAAGCGTGTTCGCCGAGCGGAACTCGATCTTCGGCTCGCCGACAAAGATCCTGTCGAAGAATCACTCGCCGTCCGAGAAGAGCACCGAGAAATTGGTCAACGGGAAATCGCCGCGCGAGGACAAGCAACAGCATCACGTGCAGTTTAACAAGGATTCGAAGAAGCAACAGCAACAGCAGCAGCAGCAGCAACAGCATTCCCGCGAGCAGAGGCCGCAATTGAGCCCTTCGATCCCACCGTCGACCACCAGCAGCTCGGAGGATAATTCCAGCTTAGGGCAATTGTGCGAGGCAACGCCGCCCGACGGCGGTTGGGGATGGGTGGTGGTCGCAGCTTCCTTCATGGTTAACCTCATAGCCGACGGTATCACGTTCTCGTTCGGCGTGATCTACGTGGAATTCCTCAACTATTTCGGCGAGGGGAAATCGAAGACCGCCTGGATAGGCAGCTTGTTCATGGCGATGCCGTTGCTGTCCGGTCCCGTAGCCAGTTTCCTCACGGACAGGTACGGCTGTCGAAGAGTTTCTATAGCGGGTAGTATCCTGTCCACGGCCGGTTTCGTGATTAGCTCGTACGCGAATTCGATGGAGGTTCTGATATTCACTTTCGGCGTTCTCGCTGGCTTCGGTTTGTCCTTGTGTTTCGTAGCGGCCGTGGTGATCGTCGCGTACTACTTCGACAAGAAGAGATCGTTCGCCACCGGCTTGTCCGTGTGCGGAAGCGGCATTGGAACGTTCATCTTCGCCCCGGTCACGCAGTATCTGCTGGCCGAGTACGGCTGGCGTGGCACCACGCTGATACTTGCTGGCCTGTTCCTCAATCTCGCGGTTTGCGGCTGCCTCATGAGAGACCTCGAGTGGACCACCACCAGAGCAAAGGCGAAGACCGAGGAGAGACGGAAGAACAGGGAGAAGAAGAGGACCAGGGTACAGAGCTCGAGCGTGGACTCGTTCTCCGCGAACAGTTCGCTGAATACTTTGACGATCATGGAGAACATACGGATTCAGGAGGAGGAGGAGGAGGACGGCGAGAAGCTGTTTTCCAGCCTGGTGAGCCTGCCTACGTTCGTGAAGAACGGCGAGAAGGTGCCGCTCGAAGTGCTGGAGCTGCTCAGCACACGTAAGAACGTGTACAACGTGTTGCTACAAAATTACCCAAGCCTGCTGATCTCCTCGAGAAGCTTCAGCGATTCCGGCCCGCTTCACGATCAGCTGAGCACACCCTCGGCCAGGTTCGTGCCGACGCCGAGCTCTTTATCCGAGTTGAAAAGCGAGGAGAACAAGGACAAGGCGTTGCCAAACGATGAGCAAACGCTTCAACAGCAAACGGACGCCGCCTGGCGACTGTGGTGGTTGAAAAAAATCAATCTGGACAGCTCGTTGAGGAGGTCCAGCACCCTCGAGCACACCAGGAGACTACCCACTGCCTATTTGAAGGATATCAGAGTGCACAGGCACAGCCTTACGTATAGAGGTGCTATGTTGAATATAAATCGATATCGACTCAGGGCATCCAGTTGCCCGGATATTTATAGGAACTCGATGACCACCATCGCCAAGACCAAGCTCGTCTGGTACGCTGGTCTATGGGAATTCTGGGACCTCGTCGTCGATATGCTTGACTTTTCTCATTTCGCTGACTCGCGTTTCTTGCTGTTCGCTATTAGCAATTTCCTCCTGCACACCTGGTACGACGTGCCCTACGTCTATCTGACGGACAACGCGATCGAGATGGGCTTCAGCGAAACTGACGCGTCCATCTTGATATCGGTCATAGGGATAACCAATATGGGCGGCGAGGTAAGAATCGTTTTACTTTTTCCTTTTGTTTTCAAGTTATCGTGTGCTTTTTATTCTTTGGAGGAGAAAGTGTTTGTATTTTTTTCTTATTATTATTATACTTGTTATACTTTTTCTTATTATTATTAATATACTTTCTTATTGATTTTTGTTTAAAATACTCGCGTGGGATGATCTGACAGTTTGTTCGATCGTGTTTAACTTTTATTATTACTGCACGTATTAAACAAACTTGTTATTACTATATTGTTAACCATAAACTAGTATTTTACTCTCGATAAGAGATGAAATAAAATTTTATTTTGAATGATTAATTATAATATTGTTGTTAAGTTTCACTCGTCAAGTCAAACATGTATTTGAAATCTTCTCTTCGATAGAAATAAAAGCTCCCCCCGAGCCTCTGTTTCGCTTGACGACCCAAGGAAGTTAGCTTGACGACCCAATTTTATTATATCATTGCAATTCAATATCTGCGCGTTATTCAGAATTGATTGTTACCTAAATATCGGCCAACATATATGCGACACATAATGTCAATAAAATATTTCCATCGTTCCTCTTATCTATTCAAAGTCTCTTTCATACACACACACACACACACACACACACACACACACATACACATACGTATGACATTTATTGATTTATCTCAAACAACTTCAAACGAAATAATTACAAACGGCACATACCCATTCTTTCAATTTCCTCTTGCATTTAAGAATGCTCGTTCTTCACTGACAATTTAAATGTTACAACAATGGCTAGGCCATAATGTATTTCTAATGTATTATTTAATGTTGTGTCGGTCGAAGCAGCGTGTCGATAATTCCAAACGTCGATGTTTATTGTTCAGTGGGTTCTCCTTTGGATCGTTACTTTGTTGGAAGCTTTACTTTGGTTCCAATATTAGTTTGCCTCGCAGTTTATCAATGAAGAATGGTTACTTCCACCTAGTGACTCATCGAGACACTTCTGAAAGAAAGCTGCCTCCTTTTGCGAGTGAAAATTTCTGAAAATTTCGGATCGCATAATCGCTTTGTACCCTTCGTACGGCTTCGAAATGATATTTAAAATTAAATCCACGGAGAGCTTATGCAACCATTGATAGGCGTCTATCCTTTAAGCTTGTATATTACTTTGTTACGCGTTGCAATAACGTTAATCATCTGTTGTTGTCAGACTTCATGGAAATTCATCATTTATAAAATTTACACAGATAGAAATGAACCTTAAACAGAGATTTGTTCTATTCATCGTATAAATATTACAACTAGTTCTTGTAGATTTAAATTTCTCATAAATACATTCTTCGATTTTTTTATTTGTTTATCTTTTGTTACAATTTATGTGCTGTCATTATAAAAAGTTAAGCTCTGTGAAACAAAATCGAGTAAGAGAAATTTGCTTCGCTCGTTACGTAAATATTGTAACCCTGTACATTCTCGCGAATTTAAATTTCTCATAAATACATAAATGAATCGAAACATATTCCTGAATTTCTAATTTTTTAAATTTCTATCAAAATTTATACACACCTTGGTCTCGTTTCACGCGATAATTCACCACCATGTAAAAAAAGTCAATGACGAGAAAAATGAACAAAATTAATATTTTTTGAAGAAATCCAAATTTTATTCATCGTCGCCTTCTATAATACAATGAATTCGTTTTCTTTCTAGTGGAATACTTTTATTTTTCAATCTTCAATTACAACAACTTTTATTTTTTTTCTTTTTTTCTTAGCTCCTCAAAGCAAATCGTACAATTTTTCAAATTACTCTGAAATCATGCAGATCGTTCAGTCGTTAGAATTATTTACAATAAAGTGATGTTGATTGATTCTCAATTAAACTTGTACAGAATGAAATTATTTTCTGTATAATTAGAGACATTTAAGGTTGTTTCCATTGGTTCTTTCTCATCAATCACAAGCATCATTCATTAATTCCTTAATATCGTTAAATGCTAAGCTAATGTTGAAAGGTGATACAAGTGTACACTATTTTACTATAATTACTACATTATTTTACATTATAATTTTTACATGAGATTCAATTTTTAACTGTATCGTTTTAATCATAAACAAATGCATAAAAAAAACCGTGAGTCTGTGTAAAAAAATATTAGTAATATGTAATATTACTAATATTTGTATTATGTATTACCTGAGGAGGGGTTCGAAAAATTTCCAAATAAAATCGTAAATGTGAGAGACATCCACACACGACCGAACGTTTTTAGATAAATCCAGAAAGCTTCTTAAGAGTTCAGTATTACGTCAATCAGTGACACGTCACCCTTTCTAATCTCATTTGATGGTACATTCTCTTTAACCCTGAGTTTGCGTCATGCAAGGGTTAGGCTAAACTTGTGTTGATGTGATTAACATAGGAGTAAGTCTGAAGAAAGTCATCTGCCTTCAATCGATTCAGTGTACATATTCAGAGACATACGTAGAAAGTGCATAAAAAAAGATACTTGATACGTTATGTAAATATATACATATATATTAATTAATTAAACAAATAAAAATTCTCAGGATTGTTTGCATGTATAAAATGAACAATGATGAAAAGTCATCGATGGTACATGCGATCGTGGAAAGTATAAAATTATAGTTTTGTAAGTATTTGTTTAATGTTTTCTATTTTTAGCCGCTTTTGTTATAGACGATCATCTGAATTCTGTAACTCAAAATGACTTCTATATTCTTTTTTTTTTTTTTTTTATATTAAGTCGATGCGTATGAAATGTCGCTTTTTAAATAATACAATTGTCGTCTCTTTAATATAATGCAATTTATACTTAATATAATTATAATTCAATATACTAACAAATAATTCGAACTCTAGGAAACTATATGCTAACAAATTCTTTGGTTTAAAGAATTGTCAATTTGAAAAGTCAAAAATTGGTGAGACGATGCTGTTGCAATATTTTTCATTCGTAGCCTCTAATTAATCTCAATAATAAATATGTTAAGTGTCTGCCTATACCAATATTCAGGACGCTTTCTCTATTCAAAGAATAATAATTATCATTAATTATTGTTAAAGAATAGTAAATAAACTTATGCAAGGAAATCTTATGTAAAAATGTGTTTTTTATGTAAAAAATTACTTTCATTATAAATACTCTTGGCGCTGAATGTACGTAAATGAGGTATAAAAAATTTCTTCTTCTTCAACTTCAAAGAAACGGCGTTTTGTATGCACCGACTCAATGCAATTGCCGTAAGAACCTTCCGAACTTCAAGACTCAAAATAATTTTTCCAAGAAGTCTCTCCTTGTTGATATTTCACTCCTCGAAGTCTGATAAACAAATTATTTTTCAGATTCTGCTTGGTTGGGCAGGTGACAGAGCATGGGTGAATGCGTCCATCGTGTATGCAGTATGCATGGCACTCTGTGGCGCGGTGACAGCTTTAATACCCATGGTAGTTGGCAGTTACTATACTTTGTGCGCAATCTCTGGTGCTTTTGGATTATTCATCGGGGCGAACTATAGTCTTACCAGCATCATCCTCGTCGAATTGATCACGCTGGAAAGATTCACAAACGCGTACGGCCTTCTGCTCTTGGTCCAGGGTGTTGCAAATCTTATGGGTCCTCCGTTGGCTGGTAAGAGGAAATTCTTCTGTCAGCTATTCACTTTCCCATGAAGACGGAATACTGAAGTGTCTGATACACTTCTTCCGTAATATTTATGACTCTGGGTAATACAAGAGTAATTAATCTTACTTTATTTAATCAAGTAATATAGAAAATAAACGTTATCTCCGTGGCAGTAAAATTAATAAGAATATCAAAAGATATTAATTTTAAAATGATGTGTTTCGTTCTATATAATTATACATATGTTAATACCATATTTGCAAATATTATGATATTTATCTAATATCTGATAATATCATCAATTATTACCTATTATAATGCCACAATCTTGACAAAAGTTTGAACTTACGTTTAAATATTAGAACACACAGTAAAATTACAACGCAATATTTTGACATACGTCATTTTGAAATTAACTTTGTTTTTAATTTTGTTGCCAGATACGAACTACGATTACGAACGCTTAAAACAATTATAGTTTGCAGGAAAAACAGGGAGAGGTATAATAAGATAAATTAACCAGTAACTCTTGTCCGATGTTAACTCGGAAACTCTGTATGAATTATACGATCGTATAATAATAGCTTTGAAGTTCCACGGCTCGGATCGAGCGTTCTCGTAATTACGGCCAAACTTTCAAACGTTGTCTGGCAATCCGAGGGAAATTCGGACGAATGCGCCGCGCACCATCTTGCTGAACATACTGATGCTTGACCGTTGTGAAACGTATTCTCGTTGTTTCAGGGTGGCTGTACGATATCACAGGGACGTACGATTTGTCGTTTTACTTGGCCGGTTTCTTCATTGCGTTGAGCGGTGTTCTTCTGCTGGCGATGCCTTTAATTAGCCTGTACCGGAAATGCTTGAACGGATCGAGGAAGGAGGAAACGGACAAAGATTTCGCAAACGTGAACAGAGTCTGAACGAGAACGGCAACACGTCTGATCAGTTTCAAGAAGAAAAAAGAAAAAAAAAGGAAAAAGAAAAAAAGAAAAAAAATACTATGCGATCGTCGATGATACGATAATTCCAATATACATTACATCGATCTATTATCGATTCAACGGAATTTATGGAAACGTAACACTTCCAACCAAAAGGAATTGCAATTAGCACTTGTGCAATTAGTTTTACAGCGGTATCTTTTTCCCGCGTTTACGCTAATTAAAACCAGTCGCGTGTTTTACATTCAATTATAAATCGTTCCTTCGTAGAGTAAAGCGTGCGAGCTGATCGAAACAGTTCGTCGTGTTCGGTAATTTATCGAAGAAGAAAATGGCGAAAGAAATGATATATCTTCTTTCATTATAGATTTGTACGTTCTTTAAGTTTCGCGTGTGTTTAAAACGATGAACGATCGATCGATCGATCCAACGACGTACAAACAGGGAGAGATCGATCATTGATAATGAGTTCAAAGATAGTGTTACGAACGATCTGTAAAAAGAATTATACGTAATTATATCGATACGTAAATTCGATCGAGTAGCGAATCAATGAGTTCCATACGATCACTATTTATCATCTTGATGATATTTACATGAATCTTGTAATTCACTTTGTACTACGCAGAAATCAGTAATCATGCTAGCGATGATGTTATACAAGAGCGAGGGCGGGGATGCTAATTTCACACAAACGTTCGAAGTATACTATTAATCGCTAAAAGACAAAAAAAAAAAAAATAAAATAAAATAAAATAAAATTAAAAAATGTAACGAGGAACAGAAGTTTACGATTAGTCATAGACCATGTTAACAATAAAAAGTAATATATTAAACTGAAGTAAGCTTGCTTTAGCAATAAACTGCACACACTTTGCGAATCGGTTTCAACGTTAAGTGTGATTGATAATTAAGAAAAGTTTGAATCTCAGGATAAATAAATAAAACGATAAAAAGCGATAATTTGATAAACGTTCAGCCATTCTTATTCCTCTTAGGGTTAAAACTGAAATTCGTCTGTAACTTTTTCACTAATGCGTTCTTTCAAGGGAAAGGTAATGAAAAAAGCAAAAAAAAAAAAAAAAAAAAAAAATGTTCCTTTCGGCGCAAACCCTTTTCATTTGATTGTATAGGAAAATCTGACAAATTATTTCCAAATGACGCCAAAGATATCATTGTAAATATAAGACGTGCAAGATATATCCGCAACGTGAAATATTGAAAAAAGTATGTTAGTCGAATATTTTTTCGCTGTTCGGTTGCCTTTGAATTGTTGATTACGTGGAAACAACCAGAAGTCGCCTTTACGTCCTCTTTTTTTTTTTAGTAATAACATTATGCCTATCTTTTGTAGTTTTGTCGATCGAACAAAGACAAAAAGTGAGATTAAGTAATGTGTACTAAATATCAAGTGATGCGAACTAAATATACTCGATTAGCCGTTTCAATTTAGTTACCACAGTTTCCTTTTGGATCATGTACGTTTGTTCATGCAAAGGTTTTAAAGACATATGTATATATAAACAGCCGTATATATTATGTATGTATGTGTATATATATATATAGTTGATATATATATATATGTATATATATATATATATATATATATAGCTTTTCTGTGATGAACCTGAATTTTATGAACTTTTCGAGCTACAAATAGGTTAATACCTCCGTTCCCATAGCGTGTGCGTGCGTGCGTGTATGTTAATTCTAACGATACATTTTCAATTTATTTGCACTGCTATTACGTTACAGTAAGACTCTGTATAACACAGTAGGCACGTTTCGTGTCTTATAACAAAACTCGTAAAAAATTCTCTCCCGATGTAACGTAACTAATTCTGTGTGTAACAGATTGTTGCATGATACGTGAAGTGTTATAAATTTCGAGACGAATAAATCATGCAACGCAACTAAGTAGATGGGGGAAAGCGCAGCGAGTCAATTGAAAATACTGCTCTTGTTTGTTCGAAGCAATAACGCTTTTATATTTCTAAAATTTATGGTCATACACGCGTATACAGAGTGTCAATATTTGCGCCAATCGCGTTAGAATGTGAACACAACGGACGATCAGCGATGTAGCTAGTCACATGGTATTCGGTCACCGCTCAGAGCTAACTGAAAGTGAAAATGAGAAAAGAAATAAGAATTCAGATCGCGAGTTGATTTATCGGCTGTTGCTCTACGCGCTGTTAGCTTAATTGGTTTTTCAGTCGGCTGATCAGCTAGTCATCAGCTAGTCGACTACGAACCTGCTCACTATGCCTGTGACTCCCGTGCAAAAACGCGATAATTTACCGATTACGAGCATCGCGTTATACGGAGTTGTACTGTATATTATAGCCTAACTAACAGCACCATGCAGTCATACATGGATATTTTAACTATTTAATTCTTTCTCGATTCTTATTTACCAAGATATTAACCAATCGTAACGAAATTACAACTTCTCAAGTCCTTTATTTTAGACGTTCGATCGAGCTGTAAGAATATAATGATTAACGAGATAAGATTCACAAATAGAAAAAAAAAACAGAATGAAAAAACGAATTAAAGTGCATGTAACTCCACGATATAAGCAATTTTCTAGAAAATCGCTCGTACACTCAAGCAAGTTAGTTTCCGAATTTTTACTTAGAACATACACTTGTGACTGTACGGGGCCTTCGTATCGAGACAAAAGTTTCAAAGTATTTTCTTCGAGCAAATATACAAAGAAAAAAAAAATAAAAAGAAAAAAAAAGAATTCCATTCTCCAATATTTAAGAAAAAAGAAAAAAAAATCGGATATCTATGTATGAATTATACCATTTGTCTTGCGTTTTAATATATACACATATGATATATATACACGTATATCTATCGGCACGTTTTGCCATTCGGGTAATAATTTATTCTTTCATCGTGGTACAATAACTAGTTCTACAGTGCATGTGCTCGCGTTATGGTAGCGTGATTATGCATACGCGGCCTTACAGGCGTTTACGAAATGTAATATAAAGTAATATTTTATTATGAGAATTAAAGAAAGAAGAAAAAAGAAAAAAAAACAGAAAAAAAAACTGCATTTCAAATATATGAAACCGAGTCGTACGGTCGCTTCGGGCGATAGACTTTTCATCAGGTAGCGTTAAGTAGTTATTAAGACGAGGTATGGGATAATAATTTTTGTAAAAGAATTAGTGAGAACTTCTCTAATAACTGCGAACAAAAGCAAAATTCTACGTCTAACGTATATATGTATATATATGTGTATATATATACATATATATATATACATATATATACACACGTGATATTACGAGCGCTGAAATGTTTTGTTCGAAACGTGTTTGAACGATAAGGAATACGTCTTCATGTAACGAAAAAAAAAAAAAGTTTCGGTAACTCGATTAATTCGTTGATAAGTGTGTCCACCAAGTGTGTCTTAAATGTTGAATTTTCTTCTCGTAGATATCTCTTTCTTGTTGACTGTTACTCAATAACCAAGAACGTTCTCACTACATCTTTATTAAATAAGGTATCCTATTACCCAATGGATGATCACCTCGAAACAATCGCTTGAACGTTTGAAAGTGGCTTAAAGGAACAAGAAACAAAGGAAACGACGAAAAAAGAATTCAGTTCAAGGCATGACGCAGATAAATTAAGGATTACTTTCGAACTGTATAACAGGGAAAATTTCAGAGCAGAACCGTTCTTTTAGTTTCGTATATATATACTAATATTATAGAACATAGCATACTACAACTGTTGCTTGCTACGCGGTCCAAAAGTGATCCTCGTGATCTCTTGTAGTTTGGATTTTCGTGAGCAGTCCGTTCATTTCTCTTTATTCAAGTGTGTGTGTAATTTCTTTCGTGATTAGGAGGATAACCTTAGGAGGTTGCGTTATCCTGATTTTTTGTTTCAAGTTGAGGTACAATCAATAAATGATTTTTGTTGTGTGGTTACATTTATGTTTATACTATAGCTATTCTTTGTGATTGAAAATAATTTACAATTCTGTCAAACGACGATAAGTATTTTTTTTTTTTTTTTTTTTTCAATGAGTATTCTCGTAATTTAATGCGCACGATTATCCTGCTAAAAGTACGGTTTTGCTACAGTTACAAGCAACAATGTTCCATTGTAAATGGAATACGGAGACTTATGTTAAGACTCCTTTTTAGACTTTATTAGAACAATCCATTTTTGAATTGTATAAATGTGTATATGTGCACACAGTTACACGTACTCAAGCACACATACATACACACATTCACGTATAAACGTATACTACTCACACGTACAAAAATATAAAAAGTCTTATTTAAACCAAAATAAAATAAAAAGTAAATTACAACTCCAAACTGCCTGTTTAGTCTAATTCTGTCCTCCTATGAGTTTGTGCAATTTTTTTTTTTATCAATATTATAAGCACGAACGCTTTCTCGGTTCCCTTTCCTTCGGCTTCGGAAAATCGCAGGCCCAGGGTGGGGCACGAAGGGCGGATGCCCGTTGCCGTCTTGGGTGATCTCGCGAGCCCGTGTTTCGTACGTATTCGGGAAAGTTGGTACCATTCAATCTACGATCGAGGGCCTTGTCTTAGAACAAAGCTCAGCCAGATGGTCAGGGTTTTCTGGAGACACAGGCCTGTTAAGGGCACTTAAAAACCCATAAACTTCCCCGACGTACCTGCACCCAGACCGTGGGTATTGTAGCATGGAAATTCTCCCGAACAACTGCTTTAAAGGGTTCTTATCGTTTCATTTCCTCGATACTCATGTTCTAATGCGGTGGGTTTTCAAGAGATCTTTAAACTAGAATATTGCAGCACCTAGGAAGTTTTCTTCGATGAAAATTCATATTTTATAATTTATTTATTAACTTATTATTCCTACAGTTTACTTAATTATATCAATGAATTTTGCAGAATATAAACCACTTTTCATGAAAGGCAGAAGGGAACAGGGATGGTATATTTCTTCTTTTGTTTGCTTGAATTGTAGCCGGAGAAAGTTCTAAGCAGAGTTGGGGACCGTCGATGGCCGACTGCCTTTTTCTCCTTTATGTTGTCCGAATTATATTAAATATTAATCATATATATTTTAGTTTATTTCTTTTTTTTTTTTTTTTGCGTCATTGGGCTCCTGCAGTAATAGCTGGTTGATCCCGTAAAATAATAGCGAATATTACTTTATGAGACCTTATGTTTAGGGATGCGTCCCTAACATTGTTTTCGCTTGTTCGTTTGTTGTCCAGGTCCAGAGGGAAACGTACTCTTTTCTTCTGTTTCTTCTTTGCTCTTGTTTTTTGTAAATCCGTTTTGCTGGGTCCAATTACCGAGACTCACCACGTGGAAGTGTCTACGGGTCTTATTATAGTGTATATAATATAGTCTTATTATAGTCTTATATAGTCTTGTTATAGTGTATAAATATTGTTTTAAATTTGTTAAATAATGTATAAAAATATCATAAAAATTCATCATTTTATAGTTTGAATAATTCAGTTAAAGTAACTAAATTATTTTATTTCTATAATTTTTCTATACATTGTTTAATGTAATTTTCGCAACCTTTCTATTACAATTAAACATTTAAATTAATTATTTCATTCGATAATTCACTTTTTTTGTCTTAAATATATTGCTCAAGACGATTGTTATAAATTATTAGTTAAAATTTAGCAACGCTGCGGTACAGGACTGCCCAAATAGATATGATAGAACGTAACACGGAAAAAACATGGGACACGGAAAAAGCATTGGTTGTCCAATCTATCCTAGTTAAATCAATGGTACAAGCGATAAAAGTACTGACTTGCGCCCTCTTTTAGTCACAGGTGTACTCGGAATCGTTTCAATGACGAACACATAGCAGCGCTCAACTCCGTTTCAGTGCTTAGGGCGCGTTCAATCGAAGTGGTTACGCACACATGATAAAGAAAAAAAAATTCACATTTTGTGGCATCAAACAATGGCATCAAACAACAACCAAATGACTTATTGAACATTGATTAAGGGGAACTGTTCGAGCGGATTGTTGACGAGCAAATCTTTCAGTCAGTTCGACAATTTTTTCTACCGGCTCGTTTTCGCGTGAAGCGAGAACACCGCGGAAACACTGGGAAATACTCCTCGTGGGTAAGTTGACAAGTTGGAAAATTTTCATGCACGCACGAATTTCTGTTGTTAGATTCAATTACACGTTATTAACATTTAAGATAAATTAACGTACGGATGAAAAACAAGCTGCTGATTGTCAGTTCTCTTTTTATTATACACAGAGATACACAAACATTATGTTTTTTTTACAATGTTCATTTATTAATTTAATCGTTGTTTGTGAATTCACGCGAGATATGCACGAATAACGTGTCTTTAAGAATGCCGAACTTGAGAAATTTTTGGAAATTTGGAATTCGAACGCTTTGTGTTAGTATTATTAATATATTATTTATATTAAATATTAATCATATATATTGCTAGTAATGTTGCAATGATATTAATAATATATATTATTAAGTTAACAAATTTTTCTGCTATTATGCAAATTTTAATATTGTATTATACAAATTTTAATTTGTATTATCGCAAAATTTTTAATATTTCTTTGGAAATAAATATCCGAATTAAAATTTCCAGCAGAAATAGAATAAACAATTAAATTGATAAAAATAAACAGTTAAATGAATTACAGTAAAAAGAAAACAATAAAATTAAAGGATTTGATTTCACTAAAATCGATATGTTAAGCGAATTTTTATAGTTCGCTGAAGTTGTTTTATCTGAGTGAGGCGTCAAATAAAAAAGATTTATACAAGTAATCAAGAAATTTTCTCATTTTTTCTACAACATAGAAATCTTATTTTTCTCAATTATTATTAACATGTAAAGCTTCTGTTATAAATTATTCTTATTTCGCATGCTTTTCGAAGATGATACCACGATTATAATATAATTGTAATAAAAATTCTTATTACATTATAGTACGTACTTGTTAAGATATTTGCTGAACTGAATGATCAGATATCATTCAATTTCTTTACTTTATTAATAACTTTCTTTAGGCTTTAACTTTCAAATTCTTTATTTTCGTATTCGATAAGAAGCAAATTTTTTCTGCCAGGAAAAAAATATTTAGATGAAAGAAAAATTATTTGTAAAATAGAAATAACCTATCTCACGCTGATTTTTTCTTATTCTTAGTCCGAATCGTTGATTAACATTTCATTTATTTGACCTAAATTTTCCTTCATATACATATATATAAGGTAAAATGTCACGTTATGTTATCTGATATGCTATAATATCGATCATATAGCTAAATATTTACGTGTTCCATGAAAACCAATTATATCTACTTCCAAGTAAGGTTAAAATTATGTTTTGTATTGCATATGTTTACATTGTACTTATGTAAAATATTAGGTATTATGAGCTTATGGGAACAGGTTATGTCATAGATCGAAAATCTATAACTTACGTATATACCATATACATATGCTTGTAACCATCGATCATGTTGTTACAACAAATGACAATGACATACTCAATTCTAAATACCACTATTAGTCTATAGATTTTCATTCATTTATGAGAAATTTTGAGGATGCAAATATACTTCCAATATCTAATTAGGTGAAACAAATTTCCTCGTAGATTCAATTTTCTTTTTTTTTAATTCTACGTATTCAGAAAAATATGAAAATCCGCAATAATGATAATAAAGTTATTATTAACAATTAATTAATCAATTTTGCATGCACGTACGTAGTAAAATAATATTTCACTATGTATAAATTTGTCGAATTTAAAAAAAGGAATTTGAAGGAATACCGATTATACATCTATGAACGTAACTATATCTGTAAAGTCAATGTCCCTTGGGTGAGCTTATGAATGTGAATCTCGACCGTGATGTAATTATGTAATAATTGTGCATAATGATTTATGTTTTTAACAACCTGTATGTTAGACTAAATTGACCGAATTGCAAAATAAACCTAACCTAAACCAGCTACAAAATAACAGACATTGACATTCGCGTGTTGCGCGTGACGTTACTTTCACCGGTGCATTCAAGATAATTAGACATAGGACGATAACGATCTCCATATTCGCAACAGCAACACACGATAGTAGAACGTCTATAAATAATTAATCGTCTCGACAAGGCTCTCCTTATTTCGATCCATTAATTCTTCTATTCTCGTGAAATTCATGACCAATCGTTTCGCCGATATGTGATTAAATTCCTACTTTTTTCATTTTGTTGTCCAATGCATATTTATACGATTGATATTGAAATTCTTTTTATCATGCTGGGGAAATATATACAAACATATTAGCAATTCTTAAAGGGAGGAAGAAATTTTATCCTAATTTTACGTTTTACTATTATTATTATTATCGTAACAACACGATTACTATAAAATTTGCAATCAAAAGATGACTTTTTATTTTTCTAAATCTAATATCAATGATACAATGATACAATGATATTCAACTAAATTTATTAATATTCAATAATTTATTAATTGATTAATTTTAAATAATTTAATTAATATTCAAATGATAATACAACGAAAATATTTCATAATGAAAGATGATTAACCAATCTCTCTTCTTAACCCTTATCTCTCTTCTTATTCACTCTTAAAATATTACACGAATTCGAATAGAATTAACATGATTTTGACATTCAATGCATCATGTATGTAAATCGTCAAACTGAACAGGTATCATAACGCGAGACGAATCGTCACAACAGATTAATAACTCAAATATTAACATTATGATATTTATGCAACGACAATATTGCATGTTAGAGTTTGCTCGTTCAACAAATATTGCCAATGTAACGCATAACGTGATGAGCCGAGTGGGAATCGAACAGATCGATCAGGCGGCACGTGTACGAGAAATCATGAATTATCGCAGATATTACATCGCTGCACGATTAATTGGCAAAGGAATCGCAACGGTAGAGGATCCCGCTTGTTTATTTTCTTCTGACGGACGGGAGACGTTGGAATCGACTATGGCGGTCGTCATGGTGACTACCTCACCCTCCTTAGGTTCTCCTGAATCATTCTGTATGGATTCGTACATTCCTGTAAACTGGCCAAGAAGTAGTATGATCGTGTGACCTAATCTTCTTAACGCCGCAAACCCATTTTGTTCCTTGTATTATTCCTCGTATAACGAAACTATACGATCACGATTTATATTCAGGAAGATTTCATTTGTTCTTGAAACAAATTTTAGTTAATATCCAATTGAATGAACTCTTGTTACGTCTACGAAAAATCGTAATATCATCATAAAAACGAAAAAATCATTATATAAACACTAATTACATGTATAATTATTTATTCATTCATTTTTCATTATTTTATTATTTTATTATTTTTATTATCTATTTATTTGTTCATTTTTTCCCACAACAAGTATTGTTGACTGTATATCGAGTTCGTCAAAGTTTCTGCTGTGTTGGCGTTGCTGTTTGATTTTTAATATTTTACAATTAAAATATTTTTTCTTCTTTTTTTTTGAAAATATAGAAACATTTTTGCACATGTTGCAAAAGATTTGTAACAGATTCAGAACATTTTATATCTTACAATAAACAGCTTTTCTTGTTCTCTTTTCTTTGTAATTTGCACACACGTGCAATGTAAGCATGTATACTTATGTTCTTATACCAATTCTATATTAAGAACTCCATAAAGAACAAAAATTTTCAAGGAACGAATTATTTCATTAGAAAATACATCGCCATATACCTTTCTTTATTTTTCATTCATATTTTGATTGAACAAAATAAGTTGGAATGCAAGAAATATTAAGAAATATTAACTTACATTTGCCTCACTTAATTTTTTTATATTGCAAATATATATGAAAATAATCCAGTTGCAATGGTGAGTGATAAGCACAGGGAGGGGGTGATTAAGGAGTCGTCGCGTGTTGGCTAACAATTTCCGCTTTGAATTTCCTTTCTGATAATTCCGGTAACTTTAAAGCTGCGGCCACACCTTGTAGGTCGCCTTGAAGGTCCCCGCCGAGTCAAAAGAACAATCGATCGTCCGGTACTTTGAATGAAATCTTACGACATCCAAGTAAAAACGTCTCCTTCTATCGTTAAAGAATTTGAATAGTAATGCCGCTTTTGTACGTGTTTTGAAATACGAATACAGAATGGAATACTTCTTGAGATTAATAAAAGAGGAAAGAATTTTATTCGCTTCGAAGGATCTTTTATCTTCTTACATCGTAAAATATTTGCTATCGGTTTGTCGAATGAAATAGTTCAAGTAGAATTACTCGAGAGATTACGTGCACAGGACTGATCTGTGTCATCAGATACTACTTCCCTTCTGGTTGTACGCTCTTGGCTGTTTTTGGCTAGGCAGTGTTCTGAATCGCGACAAACCACATCGATCGTGTAATAAATTATCGGAAGAAAGAAGAAATTTCTCTCTATATGAAGCGAACGAAGAATTTCCAAAATTTCATTCCTGGTATTGACACTAAAACGTTGATGTCGTATTAATTATTATACCTACAATTATTAATTTATATCGTTAATTTATGTCGGGAAGAAACTATAACATAGATATACTTAACTCAGGATATACTTGACTCTGTTGTATACTTTGGTAATATTGGCAATTGTACTTTCTTGTAGACGAATCTTTTAAATACTGTTTAAGTTTTTTTTTTTTTAGAGATACAAACCATTCAGCTCTTCAGTAATAATTATAAAATACAGTTATTGTAATACTGTGTGATGAAAGATAGGAGTTCATACATTCATTGTGTGGAAATATTTCGGCACTTTAGATTAGATCAGTTTAAATTCGATAGAAGTACTTAAATAATCGTTTCTCGTACGAAATTACTATAACACAATTGTCTCAACTTACGTACGATGAAAAATAGACTTCATTCAGAGTGTCATCATCTGTGTTTTCACTGGAACTTCAAGGTCGTCACGCTAATGGTAGAAAGCACTTTATGGTAGAACGAATGGAAAGGGTATCTAAAATAACCTGTAACCTTATCGATTGAACTCTTATCGATTCTCTTGGAAACCCATAAATCATACACTTAAGTTCACGTTCGAACGGTTGCTTCTCGTTTACGAAGTTACTATAGTACTACTGCCACTACTACTAGTTCCACTTTATCAATCTAGTGACATAATTGTATCGGAATTTATCAAAAAAGAAAAACCTGAAGTTTCACTATAAATGCGAATTTACATTTTGTACGAGTACAAAGAAAGAAATAGAATTTAGACCTAAATATCTTTTATTCACTAGATATTATAACGAGTATTATAATTTGAATATTTCATACGATGTTTCTACTCAGCAATGCATTTCGTTCAATTTTGCATCTTTCTTCTCATAAAGATTCAACATTCACGATATAACAAATCGATAATAATAATATTACAAAATAAATCGATTAGAAAACTGATCTGATATTCTATTTATTTCTTTATTTGCGTAAATATAAATTAAATGATACAAATTATGAAACATAGAAGTACAAAGTACAAGTTTTAATAACAACGAAACAACATTGAATAAAATTAATTAGATTAAATTATCATGGAACAGTACTTATTATTAAAGTCAACGTTTAAACGTAGAAATATTAAAAGAGAGAGTATTTAAGAAAGTTAGCTTTCGAATCGATAGTTACTATTATTGGATTGCGTTCATCGCAACGGATGCGCGATTTTAACTTTCTGGCAGAGGGCGTTTCAGCTTTCCCCGCACTTTCAAACAAATCACCCTCAAACAAATTGTATGAAAAAACAAAAAAAAAAAAAACAAAAAAAAAGAAAAAGAAACTCATAGAAAAGAATTTATTGACAAGAAAAACGAGCATTAGATGGAGAGACGAATTAGGCTTGGTTGAAGCCTCTCAAAAGCTTAACGGGTGATTCATTATTGAGCCTTTATCAGGTTCCGGGTATGTACTTAGCACAAAAGTCGACCTTCTTGTATTTATATATGCGATAATTGATAAAACGTTTTAGATCGTATCGTAATGTCACAATTATGTTTCGGTTCAATTCGCTCGATAAAGGAGAATAGAAAATATGAGTATATAAGAAGCTGAAGCCTCGACCAAGTTTAAACAATATTCTACTATGATGTGCATTTAATATATCAATATTGTAATAATACTTTATATCCCGCGAATATGTCAGGACTTCAAAATCGCGTTTGTATTTATAGTACGACTATTTCTCTTCCTTCTTTTCTTATTTTTTGGTATAGTTCAAATAGCAATTAATATCTGCAACGAACTGACAGATATCACCTACATATAGGTCACCATGCGTTTTTGTTGTATGAAACACAATATAGAACACAGTGTATGGTCTTGAAGTATGGTTTCATAGTCCTAACAATAAGACGTTGATGGATGTCGCCGCTATTCATTGATTCGCGACCTCGTTACACTCAAGAAATTACACACAAAAAAGAAATTTTGTTTCTAAGAAAGAAAAACGACTGGTCAGACGATGCCTTGCGTTAATCGTGCATGTGCATGTGCATGTATGCCGTTTCTCCATTGTTCCTTTGAAAGAAATGAGATAAGAGCGCCAGTGATTACGGGACACGAATATTCTTTTTAATCGGAGAACACATTTAAACCGTGGAATGTGGAAAATGGAATGGAATACGAAAGTAGAAGTGACGAGTCGTTTATTCGCGCGCTAATCACGGTGAAGTGATTCATCAGAGATTCGAGAAATTCAATTTACGTATGCACGTATTAAAAATCCTTCACGTTGATACTTAAATGTTCTTCGCAATATTTGGATTTTAGATGAATATTTGGATTTTAAATTTGGACAAAATATTTCACACACTTAGGTTATACAAAAATATTTTATTTCTATTAAGAGGTAGTATCTGGAAGATATTTAATAATTTCTTTTATAATTCTCTTTATCGTGTTCCAGGAATTTATTTCTTTTTGTCTCCGCACTGGCTACTAATTATTTTCTTTCGCAGCTTGTTTTAGACTCTAATCTAACTTGATCGTGCGCGCTTCGCTTGTTTTAGCATATATACAGTTAGTTGAGTTTAATCATTTAATAGCTGATCGCAAATACAGTACCCTCTCTGTTTCTATTGATTTCTTCTTATTTGCTCACACCGTTCAGTGTCGTATGCACATTCCTGCACTTAGACACGCATGCACGCCTGTATATCATCTTGCATTACCTCAATGCTGAGTAAACAGCTCCTTCTTTTCCCTCAGTAATTACGTAGTTTATTACCTCACTTTTATCTTGTCCTCCCCCGTCTCTTTTTTACGTTTCTTTATTTCGCGCCACTCTGTTTTTATTGGTGTATCTTTTTAGCACGCGCCACTGACGAGTTTGATTTATTTTATAGTTTCAAAATAGTGATGTTTCCTTTTAATTATTACGATAATGCTTGTATCTTGAGATACCTTATTCCCTACATTTAGAACTTTGGCATAATTGTTATCCATATTGGAAACAAAATTTTATATTTTTATACTTTTTAGAGAAATGATTACATAAATATAATTTTAAGATCAGACCTGATGTATTTTTAAAAACTATCCTTTCCGTATTCTTTTATAGAATATTCAATGAGACTAAAATAATATATTAATACATTAACAGAGCAATAATTAAAAACCTACAGAATGATCAAATATTCAAAGCAAAACTTTCTCGCTCCTCGGGTAAAATAATCCGCGCGTAAAAATAAATCAATCGATGATTACTCAACGTTGCAACGACAGAAATTACCGTATCGATTAAAATTTTCACTCAACTTATATTCGACAGCCATTTCCTGTGTCGTTGCAAAGCAGATCTTTCCAAGAGGAGAAGAAAGAAAGCGGAGCGTGCATGCTGAGGCGAGCGACGTTTCGTGACACTTCCAAGATCGACTGGGAAGTCCTTATGGTAGCTGAAGGGCGTGTGTCATCCTTTCCGAGCGAGATCCAAAGGCTGAAGGGCTGGCCCCGACGTTGGATCCACTCGGCCAGCACCTACATTTAGAATAACAAACAATGACCGACCGCAATGAGAACCTTTTACTGAAATCAACGGATCGATCGAACACGGTGCAGCAAGCGCCGTACAAAACTGCCTACAACTGGTACAACAACAACGACATTCGCAGCAACGGCACGACGAACGTGATCAGAAGAGATCCGAATCACTATCCACCATCGAACAATCATCAGAGAGATCGGGCGAATTCAAATTACCGCCTGCCAAGGAAGGCGCCCATCGTTGGCTGGCAAAATGGCAGCCCAACGGTGTTCCCAAGCACGCCGTGTGGAACACCAGACCCGGAGATGCTCGACGCGATCAATTTGTCGCGTTCGCACAGCACCGTCTCGTCCACCAAGTATTCGGAGATCGGCGCGAATTCCTCCGGGAACACGGAGGACACGGAGGACCTCAGCAGCTTGGCAGGCGAGAGGCTGCTGCAGTCGACGCCGGCCCGCACCATCGACCGAAGCGTGGAGTCACTGTCACCGGACAAAGACACCTTCCTGACTACGTCGCCGGAAGAGTTCGGCAGAAGCAAGGACCTAAGTCTGCCGGACGACATAGAGGACAAGATCGATCTGCTGAGCCCCGGGACCGATTGCACGGAGGACAGGATACCACCTACGCCTGTTTGCAACAGTTACCTGACCTCGCCGAATCTCACGATAGGGCCCAGCCCTACCGGTAGAACCGAGCTGATAATAACCGCCCCGTTGTCCGAGGAACCTAGGAATTGCAGATACTCAGAGTCGCGACCGATAATCACCTCTAATCCTGGCTACAGGGACGACGACACGAAGGACTCCATCGATTCGGACAGCGCCTCGGACGACGAGTTAACCAGCACAGGGAAGAGCAAACGGAAACCGAAAGTGCCGGATGGCGGATGGGGTTGGGTGGTTGTATTGGCCTCTTTGGTCATTTCCATGATAGCCGACGGGGTGTCCTTTAGTTTCGGCCTTTTGTACATCGAGTTCCTCCACGAGTTCGGCGCGTCCAAGTCGAAAACAGCTTGGATCGGCTCCCTGTTCATGGCCGTGCCGCTTCTCTCTGGTCCCATCATGTCAGCGTTGGTGGATCGTTACGGATGCCGGAGCATGACCATCGTTGGCGGCCTGATCTCTGGGACAGGGTTCGTGTTGAGCTCGTTCGGCAACTCCATCGAGGTAATGTATTTGACCTTCGGAGTCATCGCTGGTCTCGGTTTGGGCCTGTGCTACGTCACTGCGGTCGTGAGCATCGCGTATTGGTTCGACAAGAAGCGGAACCTGGCCGTGGGCTTGGGCGCCTGCGGCACCGGGATCGGCACGTTCGTGTACGCGCCGATGACCACGTACTTCATCGAGGAGTACGGCTGGAGAGGCACTTGCCTGCTCCTGGCGGGCACCTTCTTCAACATGATCGTTTGCGGCACGGTTATGCGCGATCCTGAATGGTGGATCATAGAGCAGGAGAAGCAAAACGGCGCAACACCGAGGAAGTCGACGACCAAGTCCGAGTGCGACAGGTCCAGCGTCAGCCCAGTGGACGAATTCCCTGGGGTCGAAGAATTGAGAAGAATGCTGAAGAGCGGACACACGCCGGAGTATCTGTTGCAGATCCTCAGCACCACTACGGAGGACCCGCAAGCGGCGAACGGGGACGTCAAGTTCAGGAGCGTGGTTAATCTACCTACTTTCGTGAAACACAATGAAAAGGTGAGAAGGTGCTGACTTGAATAAGCACGGATTGTAAATCCTTTGATCGCTTTCCTTAAATGAGAAGTGCCGATGAAACTTTTCTTCTGACGTTTGCTTTCATTTTTCTTTTTTCAAATAGTTCCAAATTTGATCCTAAATATAAATCAGTACTTCGGAATTGCGAATTTTTGATAAATTCGAAAAATACAAGGAATGATTAGAAATGTTATATAATATACGAAGAATATTGTTATTGTAACATAGCAAGTACTTTTATATTGTATATAAAAATAAAAGAAAATAAAAAACTGATTGAAAAGTTTGACAGACTAAATCATCTAAATCATCTTTCGGGGATTGTAGGTACCCGTGGAGGTATTAGAATCGCTTTCGAGTAATCCGAGACTGTATAAGGTCATTTTGGAAAACTACCCCAATCTTTTATCATGCAGAAGCTGTTCGGATAAAATGTTACAAGATTCCACTGCAGAAGTCGGCAACAAGAGTGTCGTCACAATGTCGATGAGGTTTCAAATTTAATCAACATGTATAACTACTATTTTTATTTCATTTCTTTATATCTCTGTCTTATGTAATGTTTCGCAATATTACTATAAACAATACAACAAAATATAATAATATTATGTTGATTTCGATTGAAAGGATCAGACAAGCACCTGACGAGCCGAAACACGACAATACGCATGCAACGAGTAACATTCATTCATCCGCGTGCAACACTATCAAAAATCACATAGCTAAAAAGATATCGAAAAAGGAATCGGAAGAAGTTAATCCTCTCTTGACGAAAGAACTTGAGCACACGGTTAGTAAATTTCAATCTGTACACTGTTGGTACATTGTGAAAAGAATATAATACAATATTCGTTGACAATGTCGCGTGACTTTTTAGATGAACGAAGGAAGAAAATCAAAATCGGTTTCCAAACAACGTATTGGAGAACTTAATTGCAGAGTGGTCAGAACGGATTCTCTGCCGTGGCTAAGGAGACAGTTTAACACGAATACTCACTACTTCAAAGATATTAGAGTTCACAGGAACTCGGTCATGTATCGCGGTGCTGCCCTTAATTTACACAAATACAGATTAAGGGCCAGTAGTTGTCCCGATATTTATAGGAATAGCATGACTACTTTGGCGAAAGAAAACGAAGAGGTAGGATAAGAATCGTGTTAAATTAACAACCAAAGATATTCATAGATACTACATAATACTATTAAAAGTAAAATTATAATTATTAAGTAATATGGTTAACGAACTGCGGATTTTTATGCAACTACATTTTTTTTCATGGACATAGACTTAAACAAAGACTCAATTTAACTATTGAAAATGTATAGTTATATACTGAATTTTGGATGTTTTATGTATATTTTTACGTATTACGTATTTTACTTTTACATTCTTGAACGTTACATAAATACATAAAAATTCTCAGTCTAACAATGACAATTATTTTCAGAAATGGTACAGCGAATTGGTGGACTTACTGAAAGGTATGATGGACTTTTCAATGTTCCTGGAACTGCACTTTTTATTCCTCTCACTATCAACGATCTTGCTGTTCACTTGGTTTATCGTGCCTTACTTCTATCTTGCCGAGCATCTTACCAGAAGCAGTTACACGGAGTCTGATGCTGCGAATCTCCTCAGTATCATCGGCATTACCAACACAATTGGAATGGTACCGTTCGTTTTATCTGCAGACTAAGTTACAAACATATAAAATATAACCATTTTATTAATTTCGATATGGTTTTACAGTGTAATCGTTTTATACTGTCCTCAGATCGGTCTTGGATGGGCAGGGGACCAACCGTGGATGAATGTTAGCAAAACCTATACTTGGTGTTTGGTTGCTTGTGGTGTGGCAACGATTCTAATGTCAATCTTGACTCCTTACTACAATCTATTGATGGTTGTCTCGGCGGCGTTCGGCCTCTTTTTCGCGAGTAACTTCAGCTTCACCCCCGTTATACTGGTGGAGTTAATACCCCTGGAGAGATTCACCACTGCGTACGGTCTTAGCCTGCTGTGTCAAGGTATAGGAAATCTTCTTGGCCCACCACTGGCTGGTTGGATATTTGACGTGACGAATTCGTGGGATTTGTCTTTTTGCATGGCGGGTGGATGGATTATTATCTCTGGGTTTTTGGTAGGGCTTATTCCGTACACGAAAAATCGAAAGATCTGGGGCAAAGGCCCTATCGAGATGGAACGCGAGAAAGATAGTATAGCTTGAATCAATTACCAACTGTGCTTTTAACAATCATTGTTTTCAGGGATTGTGAACAACAAAAAGGAATTTGTCTTTCATTTAATGATTTTATCATCAGGCCTGTTTCTTTCCATTAAATAACACAGTTATATTTTATATACGGTGATAATAGTAATAATTATCCATAATATCTATAAAGTAAAGCGTAAAATGTACATATGTTAATAGAGACCTCAATTGAGGTACAATGACATGCAGTTTAATCACATTCAACATCATAATGTACGACGAATTAGCAAAGGTATAAATAATGAATGAATACATCTCATCAAAACTCTTATTATTGGCAAACATAATTGAACGTCAGATTTCACGTGAAATTTTATTATTCGTTAGAGTTATTCTACATGGAAGTACAGATGCAACTGCATACAGACGTGATACTTGTCTTTTAAATTGCAATTTGATCAACGTTGTTGCGTAAATGTAACGTGGATATTCATGAATGATATACATGAACATCGATATGTAATTTGAATATATTCTTCGTTGTTGTTCTGAGTATTCTGCAGTACAAAGCTATAATATACGGTTTTAACTTAATTCCATTTGAAAGCTAGATTCGTCAATAATTTTATCAGAGACAAAATTCTTTCTTAGAAAAAGAAACAAACGAAAGATATTCCTCAAACAACATTTGAAAGGAGCTTGCTTTGATAAATATTTACAAAATTTCTATATACGTGTAGGTACTAATAGAAAACAAAATATTTCTGAGCAAGAAAGTGATAAATTTGGCTATGAGTTCATATACTCATAAAAGAGCTAACGATAGAAAGATCTTGTGGATACAATTAGGGATCGATGTATTTGTAAACGTTTGCCTTATAATTGTCCAATATTGATAACGAATCGAGAAATCAAGTCTGCCATGCTAATTGAAACGATGTACGATAATTTTTCGCATCGTTGTAACGAAACGTCCCAACTGTGATCGCAAACTATATTGTCAGATAAAACTTAGAAAAGTTTTTGAAATTAGCAAATGTATTCTAGCTAATAAATATTCGGCATTTAACTGTATTAACGAAGACTATATTAACGAAGTGCAGCGTTATTGTGTTATATACCGTAATTAAATATTTCAATTGAAAAATAAAAAAAAGAAAAAAAAAGAGAAGTACATTCAATGAACTCGTTCAATTTTTAGAAACTTCTTTATAGCTTTTGGAAATGTATAATCAACAAATTTTCATGGTAGAAACGTAAGAGTACGTAACTATAACGACTACAATTTTACTTGAAACCTTTTTCTTAATACATACATACTTATATTTTTACTTAAATATCTTTGTTATTGGATGTTTAACATGAATATTCGTGAGAAATTAATCATTTTACTATGTTGAATGTTATTAGAAAAACACATTACCTAAAACGTACAAAAATGGATAGTTTTTCCGATTTGTTAATTTCTTCAATTTCTATATATTTCATTCGGTGAGAGGAGAACGTTTGAAAAAAAATATATGATTCTCTTAAGATAAATTAGCAAAAAAAAAATTTTCCTCGAGTAAGATTGAGAATCATAAAGTGTTTCATTCTATTGTTTGCTACACATACACGACTCCCAGAGGAACGGAATAACATTAAATTCTATAAATATTTCACTTCTAAACAAGTGGAAATTAAATAGTTGACTTACAATCATAATTTGATCTCAATAATCAGTATAAACTATACATAAAATTAAAAATAAATTAGAAATTGCACGAAAAATATACGTATTTTTGCAAACAGTCTACACTCTTCATTATTGTCTTTTCATTCATATGTATTGTAATTTGTTCGGTTTAAGTCAATCAACGTTTCCAACGTTTTAAAACTGCTATCTTCAACTTCTTATCTTTGATTATTTTCACTTTGTGTATTTTTTTGTTTCTTTTTTGTAATATACTGTTGTTATTAATATTACTAGTAATTTTTTAATTAATGATTTAATAACACTTGTAAAAAGCATGACAGTAGTGTTATAATTTGAAACATTGAAACCTACGAAGATGTACAAGTTATGAAAACACAATAATATTTTTTAGAGATGGCAAAGAAAGAGAGAGACTAAAGGATATTAGTAAATAATTATATAATATTACATCATAACATAATAGAGTTAGTCAATTTAAATCTTTATCGACGTAATGTACGCATATACATGTTATCTCTAATATTCGTATATGTGTAGATACAATAGTATGGAGCACACATATACATATGAATCTCTCTTATAAATACGAATTTAGTAGTTTATTTTAAAAAAATTAATGCACTTACGATCCTTTTTCCTCTCGTCAAATAAGATACATAGAAAAGTTAAATATAATTTAATAACGTTTTCTTTTTTTTTCCTCTTAGATAAGTTACAATCGATCTCAACTTCATATGTTGTCATAAAAAAGTGGCATAATTAGAAGAAATAAATTTTTCAAAAAAATTTGTACGAAATAAAAATATTGAAGTAGAAAATTATTAGTAACTTCACCATCCAGTAATCAAAAAATTCATTCCTTTTGAAGATTTAATCAAGTTTTTTGATTTCATGAATTTCTAATAAAATATTGTTTATTTATATGTCGTTTATTATTATTTGGTTTCAATTTGTTGAGAAAATTTTTTGAACTTTCTTCTTGTGATTGATTCACTCTTAATGAAACTACTTTTTGGGATTAATTTTTATAAATATCCCAAAATTGACAATTTCTAAGTATGCCACTTTCCTAGTAAAACGACGGTATAGCTTTAATTAAATAATACGTATAATATGCTTCCAATTATAAGTTAGTCAATGATGGCAATCAAATTGTCAGATTAACTTCCCTAATTACGATTTGCAAAAAACAAAAACTATTTCAATCGTTCGAAAAAATCAAAGTATTTGATGTCGGCTGTAACAGTTGTGACGTGTGTAACGCCTGAAAAATTTACTAACTATTGTAACGAGAACGACACGTTAATTTCTTGATAACGTATTGCAAAAATATAGGTTGTTAAAAGTGTATGTATAAATTAGATACGAATGTGTATATTTGTACAAATATACGTAACACAATATATTGCAAGAAACAGGTTTACTTTTCTATTTAGTCATTCAGCGTAGCTCAAAACAAAAAAAGATCACTATTAAAAAGGACGGAGACAGAAATAACGTTGCGTCGCAAATTTACAAAACGGTAACGAATGTATCATCGCCGATGATTCATCGGTAAAGTTTTTGTTTCTTGTTTCTTGTTTCTTGCCTATGTCTTTCCAACGAAACAATTGGAAAATTTCTTCTTTATTTAAATATGAAAAATATGAAAATCGTAAATAATTATAAATATTATTCGACGCGGTTCTACATGCTTCAATCTTCTCTGAAAGTACAACGTCCAGTTCGTTTCACTTTCGATTTTGAAATTTCGCACTCTCAGAAAAAGAATGCAAATTTATCTTCTCAGGAGACGGACACGTGACCTGAAAAATCGTTTCGTATTACCACTGATAATGTCAGACACGCGTGATAGGCGAAATTAATTAATTTTCAATATAATATTGTAAACGTGTAACTAGTGAATAAAAAAAAATATTTGAAAGAGATATAAAGCCGAAATCGAATTATCGTTAATGTAATATTACACAACATCATGCTTAGTTAAATAGACTATACATATATTCTATTAAATATATATATATATGTCATATTCTTTTAACATTTTAAAAAAGAAAACAAATAACACTAATAATAATAATAAATAAACAATGGAGTTAATAATATTGTAGTAACATATAGTAATTATAAAGTAAGTGGGAAACTTTCTAGAAAATTTTTGAAATGGTTAAAAACGCGCTGAAACTTGACTAATTATAAGAAAGAAGGAGGTCGTCGAACGAAGCCTCGTTTATTTTATACAGTATTCATTTTTAATGTTATACGTTTTTAATGTCCGGGTGAAGTGCTTGGATTAACCGGACTCGGAGTTGAACTTCTGCTGGGTACTCTAGGGACGCCAACTACGTTCGCCAGATTTTCCACGCTTTTCGGAAAAGTTCTCGTGATGATGGAGTGCTCAGGACCAATTAATGCGTCGCCCATCACACCCAGCCGTACACCGCTTCCGTACCTGTGTAGAGTTATCGACATATCTAAAAAAATGACCAACATACAACCCTTGTTAATGAGCACTGAAAACAAAAGATCCGCAAAAAAATATTCGAACTAGAAAAAGAAAGGAACTGAAAATGTACGTAAATCGCGTTTCCTTTCAGCGATGATTACGTGTTATGTGACATGTGGATCATCGATTCACCAGACTGTGGATTTTTATGCATCTATAAAAGACTTAAGAGCGGAAAATTGCGCGGAATGCACATGCTATGAAGAAACTACATAAAATATCTAAAAAATAGATATTATAAAATATCCAAAGTGTAATAGTTTCTATAATAATTGATACGTGAAACAATTTTCAACAGAGGTTCTATCTTTGTCACTATATATTTGAAAATATAAATGAAAATCCCCCCCCGCAGTGAGTGAGTGAAACGATGAAAAGTAATCTTCCACGCACACTGTATTGTGCGCGCGGCGTAAAACAAATATATACAAGAAAATTAAATTATCAAGGATATTATGCAATTGTATTATGCCTTGCATGATTAGATATCCTTATTACGTAATTTGTTCATTAACGTTCTCCTCGTGTTCTTACGTAATTAATGGAAATTGATTTAAACGACAGTCTCTCACTTTTTTTCCTGTAAAATTAGTTTTTCTGGATCTCTTAATTTCTTTAAACCGATTTACTCTTTAACTTAATTATTTGCGGTTTTCATGACAAAAGATGAAGATTAATGAAACATTTACTGCAGTTGCCTTGAGGTGGTCTCCAATACATCACCGCGTCGACACCTTCTACAGCCAGATCTCCGTTGACGTGTGTCAAGGACAGGGAATACCTTCTCGTTAACTGATTTAGTATAACTTTGAGCAGTAACGAAGGCAAACAAGAAGAGATCAATCTGCAGGACTCCTCGGCTGCAGTTATAGCGTACATTGCACTTTGCTTCGATCTTGCTTCGCGAACATTTTTCTGAATAATCTGAAACAAAACGTATACTCACTCATTTCATCATTTACCAATTATACTACTTTCGAACGATATAAATAGACGATTAGCTGGAAACAAAACTGTGATAGAAATCGATGTCTCTATTCTAGAAACATAAACAGATTATTGACCTATCGTTGACGTTGCTCTTATTATTCGAGATAGCAAGCATAATAAATTACTGATTTGCGAAAAACTGGGTCAAACGCGAGGGCAAATCGTTATTTATTACGTAGTTTGTTTTCGTCCCACAAATTTCACGTTAATTTTATTCTACTTTGCCATTGCAAAAATTGATATAATTACGATAAATCGTTTAAGTTAGAAATTTATCGATTTTGATTTTATCGAAAACTGTTCTGATTTACATGCCTAATTAGGTATTTAGAAAATTGAGACACTTCTAAATATTCGCTTAAAGTCGTCTTCTTCCGTTATTTTCAATTAATTAACATCGTTCAAATTTAAAAATAATTAATAGGATATCTCATTCTCCCACCATGTTAACAAAGGAAATCTATACTTAAAAAATGAGCTAATAAAAATCACTAACTAAATAGTTTCGAATAACTGTACTCACAGCCAGCTTTCTCAACTGATTCAAACGACTAATTTAATACAAAAAATTACTCGACAGTCTATAAACAGTGTAAAAAAGATCACACTTCCGACTTTAATTAAAATAATTAATTTGATAAATTCACGCAAGACGTACAGACCTGCAAAATTTCAACAAGATCATCTTCGAACAGCGGAGTCTTTGTGGGAAGTGCGAGACACAAAATGCCTCTGGCTTCGTGATTCTGCATGAACACGGCTTTCTGTCCCACGAATTTACCAGTGGCGAGCACATTGTCCGGTATTCTAACGCTGGAATGACGAAAATACTCCTTGAGACTGTCCACCATAGCTGCTAGCAAAACTTCAGCCTCCGTCGCCCCCGTCACAATAGAGATTGTTCGAAGAACATCGAGTTTCACCTCCTCCGACCAAGCAACTACTTTTCGTCCGCAAGGCGACGTGGTCTGAAGTCGATTGGCTTGTGGATGCTTCAGAAATAATTCTTCGAAGATCGTTTTCGGCGCTTTTATAGCGATCCACGTAATAGAGATTACCTCTATGCTAGCTTGGTATATCAAAGGAACGTAACACCATAGCATAGAAACCAAAGTGTCCGAGTGGCAGTGCTTGTGACGTGATTTCAACGCTTGTAATTCTCGGATAAGTAATATCGGTGTTTTCAGAGTTAAGGTGACCACCAGATACCAACACCATAAGATCACGTCGTAAAAGAACTGCAGAGGGTTTAAAGCTTTTAGCAGAGCGCGTAGGAACACGCTGTGACTGACGTTTCGTTTGCTGGTCTCTCGTTGAAAAATGGAGAGAATGTCGAGAAACCTGGGCCCCTCTCCTTTTCTATATTGCCTAAAACGAGAAAGGAGAAAGAGATTAATGTCAAGCTTGAGGAATACTTTACAGATTTTCTTCTAGATAATGATTTAGTTTAATTTTGTTAATTAAATAGTGTTAGATTTTTGCTCAGTAAATAATTTCATACGTTACTCTTAATGCTTAGAGTAAAGAAACAGAGCATTAAAAGTAATACTAGTTGTAAGATGATACTAAAAATGTTTTAAAAATTCAATTTATAAAACGCAAAAGTGTTATTTAGCCACATAAAAGTCAATTCCAAATGCAAATAAAAAATATATTAAAAAACACAATGCATTCGATTCACGTTAACATTTTTAGCGTCAGTTCCGCTGCAACGATACCTAAGAAGTGCCCCTTAATACGCACATCGTTAAAAGGATTAAATAATGTCCATCGACTGAATTATCTCCAATACAATATATAGTTTCATTAGTTCTTTCCTCGAATACATCATAATCTTTGACCAAGTCAAATTATCAAAAACAAAAACTTTGTTGCCGTTGAAGATCAACAAAAATTCCGCACTGTACCTTGTCATCTCTTTCAACGAAGAAACTAAAACGATCACACCGATTTTCGAGCATTGAAAAATACCAATCTGCTTCTTCAGGATCTCTGGCCTCTCGTTTGGATCGTTATTATATAGAAATTCGTTCCAATAATTACTGAAGCTTTCCGTGAGTTTCTGGTAAAGTTTCGGGAGTGCTGATGGCTCCGAGTAGAGATTCGTGAAAGGAGAATCCGTTTCTTGACACGCCCAACTATCGATAGAACATCTCAACGGAAGGAAATCGGCCAACACTAGATGTTCCTGTCGAAGAAGCAGATGATGGACCCTCACTAGACAGATTTGGTACTCCTCTCCGCGGAGGAAACAATTTATCACGTGCACTTGCCACGGTGGTTGTCCCGATGGAAAGAATTTCGACGTGAGATCGCTCACGTAATCCTAAAATGCATGAATCTGCTGCAAATAGCTACATTACAGACTCGTTTGCCTTCGAATATGCGTAAATAATAAGAGTTAATAGTGAAACGTACAGAGAAATACAGAAGGGAAGAACACGATAGCTATTAATTTTTCATAGAAGAAGTTTCTATAGAAACAAGCCGAAAATTGGTGAAATTTTAAAAACAATCGAGGATGTATTGATATTACTGATTTGATAAAATCGTCTTTTCTGAAATATTCAATAAGGTGCAAAGATACATACTTGCTCCTCTTCCCAAAAAATGAAAGGTTTTGTTAACATAGAACTAACTACATGCTGAATTCTAATATTGCTTATCGTATTCCTCTTTTGTCATCTTCAATAATGTTAAAAAGCACGGAATGAAAAGAAATAACATTCAAAAAAACGTGAAGAAAAGCATAAGGATAATTATTTTGAAATTTTAGAATTGTGGTATAAAGAAAAATATAGGAATGGATTGCATCAAAGAATATAAAATGATAATTCTCCTAGGGAATATAAGGAATTAGAAATGCAAAAAATAAAGTAATAACATAACATAAACATAAAACGGAATATGAAAAAATCAATGGGAAATTGGACTTTTAAAACCGACCTGAATGTTGAACTCCGTGATGGATCGACCTCTGAATGAACACGGTGAATTTAACAAATGATTGTCCACGGAGAAATAATCAAGATCCTTCCATACGTAAAGACCACATCGAGTGGATAGTCCTGCACGAAGAAATCTTCTGGATGTAGCCAGATGTATTAAATGGCCGCGAATACTTTCTGCGATCGGACGGCCTTGAATCAGCAAAGTATAAATCCCCTAATTTTCAGAAGAAACGTGCTATAAATTGATAATCTATAAAGTTGTTAAACTGGCCAATTCTTTGCACCTACGTGATTTCGAAATTGATCCAGGATTGTTCGAATGTTATTCTCTTCCACGACGACCACGTTTGGATATTTCCATTTTACAAAACGTATCCAACCCTTTTTTGACCATGCCAGAACTTAAAAAGAAATAAAAATGTTTTTCTTATAATAATAATGATAACTAAAATTCAAGTGTGAAATAATTTTAGTTGGAATAACAAAATTATAATCGTTTTTATAATTATTTCATCATTTTATTATTATTATTATTATTATTGTAAAATTAGTTTGTATAAATATAGAAAGAAGCCTCGAAATTTGTGTCATTGATATAAAAATTTGAATGATATAAAATTTATAAAACCTTACATAATTCCATAATCAATGCAAAGTCTGCATTATCGTAACAGAATTTCTTTTTTTTCAATTACATATCTCTTCAAATAATTTTCTTATGAATGAGATATTTCTTGTCAATTATTACATAAATCATTTTTTTATGATATATATCATTTGTTCGTTAAAGCAAAATTTTTCTTAGCTTCCAAAAACATCTGATTTAATAGAAAAAAAAGAAAAGAAAATACACGTTTATAAAATCTAAATTGTAAGTAATTATAAAAATTATTTATTTATATACATCTGTTTATATACATCTGTTTGTATAAGTTTATCTAGTACCTACCTTTTTATCGTTCTGCAATCATCATAAAAAACAACTATGACTATCTGTGATAATTTAACCAAATAACAAAAATTTAGAAACATTAATTTAGAAAATAATTATCTCAGGTACTTTCAAAGTAATTATTTCAGGTACTTTTTTATAAAAAATAAATGACGATAATTACGTCATATATAATGACATTTAACATACAAATATATATATATATATATTATATATTTTGTAAAATATATATATTATATATTTGTAAAATATATATATTATATATTTTATATATATATATATATATAAAATATATAATATGTACAACTAATTGTTCTTCGGATTATATTATTAAAGAATTAACTGTCAACCATAATCAGATAAATCTTCTTCAAAAATAATTACCCGGATAAACAAATAGCATAAATGGCACCAAAATGACCAGCAGCAATATACTAAAGCTCAAGTGCAACAGCAATGAAATTCCAAGGATGTCCAAAAAATAGAACGCGTCCATGATCTGTACGATAATGTCGACACTTTTTGAACTTTCTCTCAATGGTAAATTAAAACCGGAAGCTTAATCGACAACGCTTAAAATCAATATAAAGCTCAGTGACAGTAAATTTCACTATAGTAATCGTAGGGAATGCCCGCGTGGCTCGAGAATCCGCAGTTTTACTGACGGTTTCGCTCTCTATGGATAATTATGTCTCGAAGATGTGACCCCCGACCTTGTTGCAAAAGGCCAGCCAGACGGCTCGATGATATTGCGAAGCCACTGTTCTCGGTCTCATCACGTTTCCCTCGTCCCCGGAAATCTTCAGGGATCCATGGCATTTGTCGGCGAATCGTGATGTGATTTATCATCATCCATACCGCTAAATCCACGAGTATGTTTAATTATAGGCGACCAGTCACGATAATCGCTGGATCTTTCGGCCTTTGATCGACTTTCAGGAATCGCGAAAAGAGCACGTTAGAATATTGGTATCCATCATTCGTCGAGAGATAAGGGATTTCTGACGATAAAGTGAAGTTTCTTGTATAGAAATTCCTCGTAATGCTTTCTGAGCTAATGATAATTTTATTTTGAACACGAGTCGATGTGGTATTAGTGTGTGCTTGTCTTGTTGTGACGGGAGATTGCTAGTTGGTGATCTGAACGCTTTGGAACAGGAGATTGAGTCAGGATCAAAATTTTTTTCTTTCCTTCTTTTTACTGTTACTTCTATCTCTGTTTTCATTCTTAAGGAGAAGGAGATTCTTGAGTTCTTACAGGAAAGAGTGCACTTAGACAGGAAGATCGTTGAAGCAGTAAAATAAAAATTTATGATTCAATATCTTGTGTTAAATTTGCATGGTACTAATGAGTGTGTTATGATGCTTCGGTAGGTAACCATTTCTAAAAAGAACATAAAAATGTATTTATTTTATTACAAATGTATATATATTTACAAAATGATATATTAATATACATATATGTTTACAATTGATTTTCTTTCTTTAAACTTTCTTAAACCTGTTTTATATAAAATATGTAATTGCATTCAGATTCTAAATTTATCTTTATTAAGTCTGATTAAGTCTATAACTGCTAATTGGCAGAATATCATATTTCTCCAAATTTATCGAGCATTTTTAATTAGCTTCATAATTACATCAAACAAAATGTAAATAAAAAAATATTAAATAATTAAATTTTTTTGTTAATTGCCAACAAACGTCAGACTTTCTTGGAAATAAAACTATATCGCATCAATTATATTACATATACGATGCAATAAATGTTAATATTTTTTGCAAATCTTAATATTATCTTTCAATTTTAATTTCATGCGCCACCATCTACCATTGACTTGTTAGGTTTGTCGCGTTTAGCGTTATGATACAAATACGAATGTACACGTAAACTGTTACTGTTTTTATATTTATTACCACAAAGTCTACACGTTAGGCTTTCAAGCGGACCGTGAATATATCGAACATGTAATTTAAGATTTTCCTTACGCGTAAAATGACGAAGACACCATGGACATGAATACATTCGAATAACTTTGCCTCTTTCCATACGCAAAGTTGGTCCCAATTCAGATACAACGCGTAAAGTTGTTTCCAGTGGCAAACTGTTGTTGGATATACCTTTAACAGTTCGACGACCTTTACTATGGCAACCAGTTTCGTATGTAAATTCACTTTCGAAACTAGACATGTTACTTAAACCTATTAGATAGGTGAAAATAAATAATATGTTTCAGAAAACTAAAGTACAAGTGAAGCTATAAGATGGAAATTAAAGACTCACCAAACAATTGAGTTTGTGTATTCTGACTGTAAGGTACTAATTGCATATCTGGCATATAATCTGTAAAATATAAAATTTTTTTATTTCAACATTTGCTATTCTAAAGTATCGAATTTCATGGAATTGAGATTTGAAACACCCAGTAAATAAGCATGCAGATATATAATTGATTGCATTGTGAAATTAATTTGATTAAAGAAATTTGTACAACTGTATATCCATCGACGAAAAAGTTGAGTGTGTCAAATCTTTTGCATCAACAGCTAGTGACTGTAGTCTCTTCACTAATTTTATTCATCTCGTTTCGAAGTACTGATTCATTCAGCAAATGTAATATTTTTCAGTCCCAAATGATGTCTTTATAGTCATCAGCCTACTAATTACATAATCTTTTAAATAATTACGCTAACAAAACATGTAAAAATAATACCTTTTGTCTGTAAATTTTCTTCAGATTTATAAAGCGGTTCGTTAGGCAAACATGTTTTATATCCTGCTTCTATATCTACGTCAATTGTATAATCCAATGGTTCATGCTTTGTTGACTCTATGTGATTTATATCAGATGTACAGTCTAATGGTTCTTCTTCTTCTTCTTCTTCTTCTTCTTCTTCTTCTTCTTCTTCTTCTTCTTCTTCTCCTACACTTGTAGAAATATTGTTTTCTACAGTTTGTACATCTTGTATGTTATGAGTTGAATCAGATGATTCTTGCTGACAATGCATGTCACTGACGTTAGTATTTTCTGTAAATTCATTATTAGGTAGATCATCTTTCGATAACACACATTGCTTTTGACATTGTTGGTTCTTCTCTATAAACTGTTTTTGTTCGTCAAAAATAAGAGCATTTGCATCTGAATTGACAGAATTAATACTACTGTCTTCTGCATTAAATATTTGATCTAAGTTATCTGTATTTTTCGTTAATGTTTCTCCAAGTTTCTGCAAATTAAAAATAATCCTTTTATTTATTTTCTGTTATTCTTAAGGTTCTTAAGTTTAATAGAACGTACCTCTTCTGTTTCTGTAGTTAAACCCTTTATTTGTAAAGTCTCTGCTACTTTCAAGAAACTAGCAATGTCTTCTTGTTTAATGTTAACTTCTCCTTGATACATAAAATGAAGCATTGCTGACAGATCACGGTAGTTAACATCTTTTAAAATTACAATTGGATGTTTGCAAGAGTTTCCCTATGTTGTTACAAGTACTTTAACATCGTGGAGAAAATATGAATCATGTGAGATAAGTTAAAATGTACCTTGAACAATTCCCTGAAATACGTACTGCAAACTGACAATATTAACTTATGAGCACGTAGTATCTGGCCCTCAGCAGCTAACGTTACGTCAACTAAGTGTTCATCAGTTAGTAATGTGTATAATCCAGAGGATAAATTTCTTGGAAAACTGTTCCAAACCAACGAAAATTGTTCTCCAGACATTGTTTCTTTAAAAATGTTTGAATAACTGAAAAAGTAAACATCCAACAAAAATTATTACTTATAAATATTACAAATCATACAATTTCTATTACATTCTATTCTAAGTAATTTTGCATGAACTGACAAAACTTTATTTAGTATTTACAATTAAAATTTATACATTAAATCATATATAGCAAAACTTTTTCTTGCTAGAAACAAAATAATATTGTCACACAGTCAAAGGACACTGACAGTGAAGGAACAATAAACACTATAATTTATTTAAAAAGTTAACCTTTATTGAAACGCAATTTGATGATCTGACGGAAATAATCCACAAAAGCTGTTGCAGTTCGTTATGTAAACAATAGAATTTTAATAACTGCAGCAGGTCTCGCACTTCGAAAATTCATTTAATTTCATTTGTCAACACTTTCCCACAGTTTCTTCGGAATTACGAAGGAATGTTTTATCAATCTCTAAGGAATTCATGTTTAATTCTAAATTGCAATTTACAGTTAATACAGTGTAAATGTTTAGCGAATCAAAAATTGTTCAGAATGATAAGATGGACGAACGAATATCAGTCACTTGAGATTAAATTATCACATTGTTTAATTGTAAATAAACTACGATCGTACCAACTTTGTTTTACATTTAGAAAACACAGACTGCAACAAAATATTGAACGTAATGCCGCACACTGTCAATTTCTATTGGCTTTGTTTAATGCGTAATACTGTGAATTGTGCTATATAATGTCGAAATACAGCCATTTTGATGATAGTTATTTATATGAATGATTTTATGATTACAGATCTATTACGAAAAAATTACCAAAGAAAGCATTGGTCGGTAATTTAAATTATTCATTAATGTTCGTAATAACACGTAAAATCTTGATATCGAATGATCGCGTAATGTTTATTTTTGTCTCATAGTCATAGTCATCATGATTTTCGATAAATAATCATGTATCATGCGGCTCTTCTTCAGTTTCGTGTAAACGGAAACATTTCCACAAACCATAACGAGCTTCCCAATCTACGAAAAACAAATCTGGTTTGTTCCAAAGTATGTGATGTGCCGCAAAATTATATTGAGATTGAATAGGAGGATTTAAATGCGGAGCCCACTGTGCCCTCTCCATCACTACTTTGTTCACATACTCATAAAATGCTCTGGCTTTGTGAATCCAACACAAAAGAGACATAACTGCTATCACTGTTGCATGTATGTGATAAGATACTTCGGCATGATGTTTAGTTTGCTTCAAAGTTACATCTTGCACATTCATTAAAAGGCAAACCAGGGCTGCTGCTATGAATCCGCATGGCACTTCTACAGCAATCAGGCATATCGTACAATAAGTAGCTTCTAAATTCATACGTGATGTACAATGATTTATGATACTTTTCAGGATGCTATCGTGCCAAATTTCTCTGTGAAGTTTACAGAATAGTTTATCTTCTTTGAAACATTTACCTATTGTGAGGTCAAATTGAATATCTTCGAAAAATATTTTAGGCGTATCAAAGTTCATTTTGTTTTCTTCTCTGTCGAGCAAATACTGAGTAACTCTGTTACCCAATAGACTGATTATTTTACTTGTTGATGCTATCATTTCCATTAATAATGGAAATATCTTTGGAGTTAAAGTTTTTTCATACAATGTTACCTCATGTACGTAGGCTGTGTATTCAAGTGTACTGCCAAAGTCTAAAATAATTTCATCAGTCATTCCTTTTTCAACAACCCACGAACACATATGTTGGATTATGATGAGAAGATGATCATTAGATACATGCTTTACCATATTAATTATGCAGACTTCTAAACCTTTTTTGAACGTTGCGTATGGCATAACATTAACAGTTACATGCGAGCTAGTTATAGAAATATAAAAAAGATTTAAAATTCTTTCAATAACTGTTACTGTTTCGTGAGTATCTGGCCAGTTGTAAACATCTAATAATTCGTATAATATTCTTATGATTTTTCTTGTATCTTGTATGTTTATATTTAGAGCTTCAATTCTATCCCACATAAGATGAATCGTTAATGATGCATTAATACCATATTCTAATAAAGAACACATAATTTCAAAACAAAAGGTTTCAAATTCCCAAAGCTTATCTTCATAAATCACGTTAATTACAGCTTCTAAAATTTCCTTGGACTTTTCAGGAATGTATACTTGTAATAAACTAATGTAACATTCTTTTGCAAGTCGACATTTTCTTCGTCGTTTCCATTTACACATATTTTGAGATTCGATTTCATTGTAATAAAAGAACAGTTTAATAATACATGTGATAATAGCATTTGGTTCATAAACTATCAGTTGCGTCCGTAATGCACTTTTTGTTACACTGGCTATATTGTTAAGCATTTTTTTTTTATCGTGTTGTAAATCTATAGATGTACACATTTCAAGTATGTAGTTCATTTTAGTTTTCAATTCTTCATCAGTAATCATTATTAAGAAATATTACATTAATATTATAAAGAAACATTACAAACAGAATTTTGGTTAGAATTATATTTTAAATAAATATAACTGAATTTGCAGCTTTTTATATTCGATGATCTTTCTTTGTATATATTTATTTACTGTACGTAAAAAATAAACTACGCGTGATATTTAAAAAACAATTTCCTACTATGTATTTACATATATGTATACAATATTTGTAGATATGCATGTTCGTTTTGCTTTTTACAAGATATCTAAAAAAAACATATATTATTTAATTTCAAATATTGAAATTTAATTATTCCTATAAGAAATAAATATTTTACTTTGTCTCTCTCATTGTATTTTGTAATAAGTTTTTTGATTTAAGAAGTAAACTACAAAATTATTGTTCAAAAAAATAATAACATTTTTTTAAAACCAAAGATCACCACCAACATCCTCCTCTGGTTGCGATAATTGCTGTGGTGTTTTTTGTTTTTGTTTCGCATTGTTTTCTGTATCATCATCGCTTTCAGAGACAGCAAGATCATCCTGGATTTTATTTTCACTTTTCTCATCTCTTGCTGGTAAGCCAGCTAGTAAAAAGTCCGAGGGATCGTAATTTGGATCAACATCCATACTTTCATCTATAATTTAAAAAATATGTGATTTGATTAATGAAATTATAAAATAATAAATGAATTTATAAAGTATTTCATTCTAATTACTAACCTTGTTGAAGCAATTGTTGGTCCGCCATATAGAAACCGACATTACCTAATTGAACCATAGCTTCTGCTGCTTGTTGACTATCATCATCCGCTAATACTACTTCATTTTCTGTACCTTCCCTAACTTCATTTAATTCAAGCGTTTCCATTTCTGCATTTTCGGATTGTTCGTCGGTACCAAATGGGACTTCGTCAAATTCATCTTCACTAGAGAATTGTAGATCTATAACGAAATATATATATTAAGTACATTCTCATTTGAATAAAACTAAAAATAATTTTATAAAATCTTTTTCACCTTCTTCAAGAACGTCTTTCTTTTTTGAATTTACACTTCTACTACCATCACCTTCCATATCACCTTCCACATCCACGAAATCAAAATCATCCATATTCGATTTCCCAAATGCATTTTCTGGCGAACTTGTTTGACTCTGTAAATAATAATTAATATAATATTTATGAAATTTCTTGTAAGAGAAAACTATATATCTATATATTTGAACGGATAGATATTGTACCCCTCTAAATTCTGGCTCTACAATAGTATAATTTTCTTCATCTGGTCCAAGCCATGAAGGATCGATATCCGCTTGCTCCATTGCTCGTTTTTGTACCAATAATATGTTATTTTCTAATTGTGTTAAATGTTCATCATACTGTACGTATAAAACAATTTAATTATGAATATGAGATTAAGATATAATAAACTTTTAAAAAAGTTCGTAAATACCTCGTCCAATGTCTCTTTACAAACTTTCACTAGCAATTCTGCTTTCTGCGTAAATGGAGATTCCTTCCCGTTATATACTGTGCAATTTTCCAAAATTTGTTCAATGTCCCTAAGAAACTCGTGGCGACTATGGTACTTATGTGCTGAAAGAAATAAGTATAAATATTTGTAAAAATATTTGCAAAAGAATTGAAAAAATTCAATATTATTATAGTTGTTATTGTTTAACTTACCAGATACTTTTTTAGATATAGTTTCTAAATCCATAGGTCTTTTAATAACATTATAATAATCTTTCACTAATTTCTTATTAACTGGTTTTAAAAATGGCCAAGCTTCTGTCATAGATTTCAATTTATTATTTACAACATTGTCTAAGATGAAAGTAAGAGCAACTTGATCATTGTCATCTAATAGAGGATTAATTGCTTTTTCTAATCTCATCAAGCGATCTTCCTTCTCTCCGAGCCTTTCTACACAAGTTTCGAGCATACGCTTAGCTGCCACTGTTAATGAACTCTTTGACCCGTTATACAAGGTTGAATTTTCTACAATTTGATTAACGTCAGCCAAAAATTCTTCTCGACTTTGATATTTCTTTAATCTTAAATTTTCACGTATAGTTTGTAAATCCATAGGTCTTTGTATAATTTTATAATAATCAGGAACAGCCTATTTATGAAATATATAAATAAATTCTTCAGTTATAAATAATTATGAGATTAATTTATATAAAAAAAAGTTTAGTAAGAATAAAACATACTTTAGCATTAACAGGAAACAAGAAAGGTTGAACATCAGGTAGATCTCGCATTTCATTAAGTATACTTTCTAGCATTGTAGACATGACAACAACAGGATCTGTTCTACGTCTGTTAGCAGGTCTCTGTTGTCGTTTAAGATAATCACAATGATCATCTCCAGTAGCTCTTCTTCGTTTTTTTGAGCTTACTGCCTCCTTAGGCACTTTCAAGAGTAACGTACGCCTCTTCATTTCTTCAGCATGCTATAAAAAAAAAAAAACAAAAATTAATATCAAAATGATTATCGGGTATTAATTTCTTCAAGGTATTTTAATAAATTACCTTAATTAATTTGGAGGATAATTTCACCTTCGTTCCATCTACATTAACGAGATCTTGATCATCCGTATTAAGTTGTTTCTCAATTTCTTCTTCTTGTTCTTCCGTCATTGCAACATTCACCGGCGCTGTAGTTATGCTATTCTGATATAAAGGACAAGCTTTATTCGTGCGCATATGACCTACATTGCCACAAGCACCACATTTCAGTTTAAGATCTGGTTTAAGTTTAGGTTTTTTACGTTTAGAAGGAGATACTTCGGTTTTAGGATGTTTAGAAGCAAGGGAAGTAGATTGGAAAGGTAAATTACAGAATGGAAGGATACTGTTTGAGGACGTAGTGGTTGGGGTATTGGTACTACTGCGATCGAACATATTACTCGACGATGTATTGTTTCCTGTCATTGGACCACCAAGCATACGTTCACGTTCTTGGTTCCGTTTAATTCTACGCAATTGTTCCTGTATTCTTCGTTTCTCCCTCTTCATTTCTTCTTTTTGCGCCTCGTCCAATGTTGCAAATTGTTTAATAAACGTTTCATCCTTAGAATTTCTAATCTTTATATACGTGTCTATTACCGCGGATTTTCTTACTAATTCTACTCTTGTATATTCTTTGCCCTCTGGATTTCTAAACGTTCGATAAATTTTAAGAACTCTACCCTGTTGTGAATTGAAATTATTTACAGGACTATCCTCTTCGTCATCTTTCTTTTTCTCTTTGGATTTCTTATCTTGTTCTTGAACTTCACCCATCAACATCTTTCGTAATTCATGTCGTTGTTGTTCCTCTCGTTCAAGCGAAAGCTGGGTACTAGTTTTCTTATTTGAAAGCATGTTTTCTATGTTTTTACCCATCTCTTCTATGTCAGAACTATCTTCTTCGGAACTCTCACCTTCGTCTGTACTCAAAACTTCGTTAGAAGATAAGACACGATTTTGTAAGTCGAAAATTCTTTGACATTCCTCTTTGTATCTTTCTTGATGTTCAGCGATAGAAAATCGATTTCCTCTCGAAAACTTGGTCATACCCTCCTCTCCGGCTTTAGCTTTTTCTGTTGATAGAGTTCTAACAACATCGATTACTTCCCATCGTGATAATTTTTTAATTTCTTCTTCAGGTACGCCAAATTTTCGGAGTAATGCTTTTGCATTATTTAAGGATAATCTTCTTAAGTCGGCATCAGTTCCAGTTACAGTCCTCTTTGGTTGAGCTTCTTGTTCTTCCTAATTGAAATTATAAAACGAATAATTCAAAATATAAGACATATAATAAAAAGTATAATAGTAAAATATGTATTAAATGCTTACTTTACTAATCGTGGGTTTATTTGGTACTCGAACGTAAGAAAATCCTTCACCACAACCTGTAGGATCAGCTGGTCCTGCCAGTTGTAATAAGCATTTCCCTTTCATAGCCTGAATGTACGCTCGTGTCGTATTCCAAGGTGCAACTTTCACTTCGTCATCCATTTTTAATTGCATTTCTTCGTCATCGTCATCTTGAGGAGTAAATAGGAATTTTTCACCATAACCAGCATCTTTTAACCTTTGCTCGGCCGCAATCATACTAAAATAAGAGCAACATTGTTCAGGAGACACCATCGCTCGAATTTCTTCTTCGGTTGGCAATCTGAAGTCGGGTTTTATAACCCACCAGTTTGAATCCATGCCTAACATAAAAAAGTTTAACATTCGTCAGATTTATAGTAATAAGATGATTTGAAAAATTTGCAGTATAAATTGTACAATAATAAATACCTGTTCTTTTAAAATCAGCGCATAGTTTCAAACGTTTTCTAATACTACTTTCGCTGTGCGAGGGGAATGCTTTTTTAATATCGTCCATTTTAATACGCCGAGGTGTGTCTCTAGATTTCCAAAATAATCTGTATATAAATACTTGTAAAAAGTCTCTCACAAAATTATTAGCTCTCTTTGAATTAGGACCTGGAACTTCATATAATGGACACTCCTGACCAGCAACAAACAAAGCATCCACTTCTCTGATAAAATATTGCTGTCTATGTGTGGAAAACGAATTTATTAATTCTAATACATTTTTCATACTATAAGTAAATAGAAAATGTTACCAAAATACCTTGTTCTAATAACTAAGAAATCTGTTTCTGGAATTTTATGTTCATAAATTGGTGCTCTGTACATATTGTTTTCAACTGCTTGTATGCTTTGACCAGGTGTAAGAATTCCAAGAAATGGACTAGTATGAGCATAAGCAGTTTCACCGTATTTGTATTTCGGTGGTCCTTGATCTTTTCCTGCCTTTCTTTTGTAATAATTCTTCACCTTAGAACACATTCCTACTTGATTCATCAGAGGAGGATGCTCTTCAGAAAATTCGATAAGTACTAATTCACCATCTTTCCCAGTTAAATCCTCAGGAGTTCTCATAAAAAAGACATCACCTCCGCCAGATGCAATTCTTTCTTGTTCTCTTTGCTAATGTGTAAATATCGTTTAATTTTTGTTACTTAACAAACAAAAGTCATAAAAAATAATACATACTTTAGCTTTCTTTTTGATATGTTTTACTAATGGTAAAACAGAATGCGGACCAGGATGAGCAAGTGGTCCATGACTAAATCTTCTCAAGGGTGGTCTATGGAAATTTCGAAGTCGCATTGGGCCCATATGAGTTTGAACAAAAGGAGCACGTAATTCTACTACCGGTGTACTGTGCTGTATCAAATTTCCACCTCCAACTTTTAATCGTAATGTCGTTTCTGATGATCGCGGCATGTAATATCTAAATAATACCGAAAATAGAGTATTTTTTATTTTTGTAGAAGTTAAAGCCATTACTAAATTAACTTACGTATCATTTGAAATATTAAATGGATCTCTATCAGGTGATTTTGGTGGTGGAGGTGGCGTATCTTCTTCTAATACATTAATCACTCCAGCTTTTCCTAATAATAATTTGCTTTTTTTCACATGAGGATGAGGTATTTTCACTTTCGGTTGAGGTCCATTATCTTTATGAATTAATGCTGGATCGATATCGTCAGGAATACCAAGAACAATATTCTCATCGTTTGGATCTAAGGTAAGAATTTTAGGTTTTGGAATCTTTTTCATATTTTCAGGATCCCAAATCACTTCTTCTTCCCAAAATCCATACACCAATTCTTCATTTTCCACAGGAAAAATGGAATACCAAGTGTCATCGTAATTTTCTTCCCGATTTTGTTGTTGATTTCCTTTGTTCATATTTCTATTAAAAATAAAAATGAAAAGGAATCATATACGTAGTAATTTCTTCGTACAGTATTAACAGATAGGTCACTATTTTTCTTACAATTTAGTTTTCTGAGATTGCATGTGTAATGGAGTTGTAATTTGTGTAGCTAATCGAACATTTGATGCAACTGGTGCTCCTTTGCCTGGTTGACTGAATGCCTGAGCAGTTCTGTTTCCACTGGATGGTACCCATCCAGCCGCATTATTTTTGCTATTTAATTTCTGTAATACCTTTCAAAGTATTCATATTCTTACTTGTTACTTTATACAAATATATAATTAAGAATATCTCACACTAAAATATTACGTACTTTATGCTTTATTTCATCACCATTCCATATAACATCATCTTCCCAGTGCAATTGTGATACCATTAAAAACGCATCATCAGAAAATTCCTCATGGATACCTTTATCATTTTTATTATCTTTATTGTCATTATTGTTTTGTTCATCTAGCTATTAGAAATAACAAGCATTATCTATAATAAACTGATTTTTAGCAACATTAAATTATATTTTCCAAATGATGTATTAATACTTTGACATACACACAAATTAAATACCTTGTCAACAAGTTTAAATCCATAGTTAAAACCATCCCCAGTGTCTGGTACTTGAAGCATATCGTACCAAAGCTGTGCAGGACCGAACCTCCAATCAGCAACTTTTGGTCCCATATCTCCATTTTCTCCAGTTTCACCTGTTTTGTCAATTTGTTCTTTATCTTCTACCGGCATTAGCAATTTTGTTTCATCATCAGAACGACATATCTCTGGCGTTGGATCTGGACCATATTGCATTACCCAACCCTAATATATAAATATTTAATTAATAATATAGAATTATTACTCTGAAAGAGAAACACTATTTATACATACTTTGAACTTTTGTTTCTTTTCCTCTTGATCAGAACCAGAATCAGAATCTCTAACATCGTGATGCCTTTTCTTTTTGCGTCTTTTTTTAACACCTCTCCATATTTGTGGAAGACTACTAGGTTTTCCCGGACCAAATAATCTTGAGAACCTTAAAACTTTATTGGCTCGAAAATCAGGGAATAATTCGGTAACATCAACATTGGCATATTTCGATGGTAACATAGAAGCAAGAGGGGTTTCTAATTTACGTTGACGCGCAGCTTCAACTTCTTCTGCAGTGAGCGCTTCCTTTTCTTCGGGAATCGGAGGTGGTGGCATCAATTGTGTATCAGATTTATTAACAACTTCTTCATCGTCTGCATCGTAATCGGCATTTTCCTTTTCAGTTTTTCCATCAAACATGTCCTGCTTATCTATCAATTAAAGTAATACTTGCGTATATACATCTAATTTAATTTTTACACAAAAAAGAAATAATATATATGTTGTCATATTTACTGTTTTCTTCTTTTTCATCCTCTGCTAATTCATTTATGTCAGAGAAGTCAAGAGCACTGGGCGATTTCTCAATATAGTTGATATCTTTTTCATCGACCATGTCATTCTCTTCTTCAGGCTTGTCATTAGTGTCATTATCTTTCTCTTCTTCAATGTCTTCATTTTGCATCATTTCACGGATAAATGAACTTAATCCAAGTCTATTTAACGAAGCTATATGTTGCTTTGCCTCCGGATCAAGAATGTCATCTTCCAAATGACCATTGTCATCAATGTTTCCAAACAAAAAACCGGTCATATTGATTTCAGACATTATGTCCTTATCATTTTCTTCTTCGGAATCTACCATTTTTTATAACTGAGATTCAAGAAACCAATATAATGTTAAATTTTTACAAAAAAATATCGATCTTTTTCTGAATGTACAGTAGATGTATCACCAACGCATATCAATTGTACAATTTTTCGTAATCGTATATCACACATTTATTTCTTTACACCTTACTATATGTATATATTTATGTATATTTATTACGATTTTACTATTTACAAATTATTTATTTATTACAAAATTAGTAAAACTTAAGGTTTTGTTTACGTACACGTTTCCATCAACTAACCGCCATGTTCCTTAACATACTATAGACGGCTGAAATAGTATTTTTGATAATACCAAAATAGAGAAATAAAGTTCGTAGGAATAGGAACAATATTATACTATTCTAGGGTATTTCTGACAATATAGTGAAAACGATATCCCTAGTAATAGAATATTATACTATTCTTTTTTGATATTAGTACAACTTGGTAAAAAATTTATAGAAACATTTTTCTAATCGTTGATTATTATAAGTATAATATAATAATATAATTGTTAACAAATATAATTATTATATCTGTTGATAATAATTATTTCAAATTTAATAAATACGCATATACATTTAATACAAAGTTTTTACAAAAATAAATTATGTCGATTTATGTAATTTAATTTGACGATAATATTAAAATTTTTTGTTGCCATTAATTCAAAATTTAAAAATTCCACAATTTGCCTCGCGAAGAATATGACTGAAAAATAAGCGATCCGTTATAGAAAAGATAAGACACAATTTATTATTTGTTCATATACAAAGTAATATTATTTTCATGGAAAGTAAAAAACACAAATGAAATTTTTACGAACTTTTTAAAAATAGTTACAATATTAAATATTAACACATTATTTGTTGTCATAATGTTCTGTCATTGTCCTATCTGTACATTGTTATAATAAACGAATGTTCCTACAAAGATGAATTTATTAAGAGAATTTGAAATTTTACATTTGTAATTTTTTTTCTTTTATGAAAATCATTTACAAAGAATCTTATACTTTATAAGTAACATGTGTCCGTATGATGTAGATGTTTTTTTTTCTACATAGTGCAAAATGCTGAAGAGGCGATTAACGTGCCTTCATTTACAATGTATATTAACTATAACATAATAATAAGCTTGTTTTACAATCTTTTTAGCCAAATTATTAGGTATTAAAATGATACATTGGGAGAAAAATCCAATTTTTACAGTAGAGTAATTAAAAATTTCACGTATTATGAAAAATTATTATACTCCTAAATTATTATTCCACATTAAATAATATAAAATGTGTGTAAAAAAATTTCTTTTCAAATAAAACAAACATATAGATTGAACTGTACGATTTATAACTGTAAGTTTAAAATACGTATAAATAACTTTCCCCACATTGTATTATGAAATGAAATATTCTTTTGTATCGGAAAAAAATAGAAAATAATTTCTGCCTCTTTTCCAAAGTAAACACTGGAACAAAAATTTTTTATCAAGTCCATTTTTAAACTATTAAGGGACAATCATAAATCTCAACACAATGTTCCTCCTGTTTGTTGCTGATAAACTTCTATTGTATCACCTTCTTCCATTTCAAGGGTTGTTGGTGTATCTAATTCATTTATGGGTTCTCCATCAAATCTAAACCTTACTGCTGCTATCGCCAAGCCCTATAAAGGAACAGAATATTCTTTGCAGAAACAATAATCACTAATTATCTATTGACTACAGGTGTAAATAAAACTACATAAATTAAATACATAGTATATAATGTCAATATTATGCCACACATAGCTTATACATTACATGTAACTTCGTTACTATCTAATAAATGAAACATAAATACCACACGATCACAGTAGGCATTCATTAATTTCCTGAGTGGTGTGTGTTTCTTAATTTTAAATTGAACCACTGCACTGTCCTGTCCCAGCACTTTTAAATTTATGTGCTCTGATTCCGTTTTCGTTTCCTGTAACAAAAGATATCCTTCTCAGTCGTCACTTTTTATCATTACAGCAGGCTTTAAGGTTATGAAACGTTACCTTCTTTTCGTCAGACATGTTTATAATTTAACACAAATATGCTATCCTGTTACTGGTTAATAAAGAAATTTCCACGATTTTTTTTTAATTGCCCGGCTAAATATCAAGTTACGTAAAATTCTCATAAATAAACGTACAAGTAAATCACTCGCAATAATCCCGCTCCTACCTTTATAGTTGTAATCACAACGTTTCCATCCTACACAAATGACGTGATCGTAGAAAGTTATTGGTATACACGCGTTTTGAAAGTCTACCATTCATGATTAGTAAATTTTCTAGGGAATTTTCTTATTTAATTGTGGCGGATTGTGCTTAATTACGATCTGGTGGAACATCAAATGTGAATCATTCAACTTCACGCGTATGAAGAAAGTGCGCAAAAACCTTCAATTTTAAAGAAATATGACGAATATACTGAAAAAAGATTATTTTCAATTTCCATTATCACTGTTTTTTATTAAATTGATAGATTAAAAGATACGAAACTGTAACTTCATTTTACGCATTAAATAATGAATTTCTTCCTTGTAACTTGTAAGGATAACATTTTATTAGCAAGAGTTTAAGATTTTACAATATTATTGTAAGTTAGTCTTTTATGACAAATATTTGTACAGAAAATTATATTATGTTAAAATTCTGAATTTATACGTGTCTTCAAAATAATTAGAGAAACAGATTTGAATTTAATCGTTGTTTTAATTTTTGACGAAATTAGAGTAAAATGTACAATTCACATTAAATGAACCTCATCTGAATTTTGTTTGTACGAACCAATATTGAGCCTGAAATATATGAATTCGTAATTGATCAATTAGTGAATTTCTATTATCCGAACAATCTTGTCTTTATATGTATTTAGATAAATGAAATTCTTAGGGGTGTGCAAGTACCCGAAAGTGAAGTCGGGTCGGGTCGAGATCCCAGAAGTTTGGAAAGTTCGAGTATCCGAAAGTGAAATCGAATCGGGTCGGAATCCCGAAAAATTATAATATTTATGTATCCGAATTTAATAAACACGGCTTGGACAGTACAGATCGTACAGACTTTTTAACAATAAATGTGATAATTTTATATTTCATTATAATAAATATAGAATACAATGACTTGTGCAAATTGGAAAATTTATGTGGAAGACTTAGTTGAAAAATCATTCAGAAATATCATATTTATTGCCGTTGAAAAGTCTTTACTAAATTCGGATATATAATTTTTTGGGATCTCGACTCGATCCGACTTCACTTTCGGGACCCGCACACCTCTAGAAATTCTTCTACTTCGCGAACAATACAATGAACAAATACATATGAAAAGAATAAAATTTTGTATTGTGTAATGAATTTTTAGAATCTGAATGTTCCAACATAATTAAAAATTTGTTGGTCCTGAAAAGGACCGATTTGTATTTGAAACAGTTTTTGTACTGTTTACTTTGAGCTGGTGTATTTGGTAACTGCTTTAGTGCCTTCACTGACTGCGTGTTTTGCTAATTCTCCAGGAAGCAGAAGTCTCACAGCAGTTTGAATTTCACGGGATGTAATGGTAGAACGTTTGTTGTAATGCGCCAATCTTGACGCTTCTGCTGCAATGCGCTCAAAAACATCATTGACAAAACTGTTCATGATGCTCATTGCTTTGCTGGATATACCAGTATCTGGGTGTACTTGTTTGAGCACCTTGTAGATGTAAATAGCGTAGCTCTCCTTCCTCCTCCTCTTCTTTTTCTTATCGGCTTTGCTGATGTTTTTCTGAGCTTTACCAGCTTTTTTCACAGCTTTTCCACTTACTTTCGGCGGCATGATGACTACTCAGTTAACTTCGAGTTCTCTCAGTTGAACAGAATGGTATGGCTTCGTCAGCAAACGTCTCGCTTTTATATGCTAAAACGGAGGCTACGTCAAACCAATCAGAATTCAGTATGAAGCCGCTATGCCTTTCTACAATTTGATTGGTGCGTTGCTGCTACGTTGCATTCTCTACGATACAATTGATTTTATACACGTAACAAAACTAACATATTTCTAAGTCTCTTTTAATAAATTAAAAATACGAAAATTACATTTTTAATAATGAATATACGTAACAAATTTCACGTAACGCGTATTAATAAATAATAACTTAAGGAAAAATAATTTAAGAAAAATTTTTAATTCTAAAAATATGGCACAATAAAAAATTATATTTATAAACTAAAATTATAAAATACAATAAATTAGTAAAATATTTTCATACAGTTTATAAATTTATTATTTGTGATAAAAATTATTTCTGGAACTGTGCTCATCAAATTAGGACAAGAATTTTTTTTTCATACAATTAGTATTGCACAATTGATCAATATGTTGCAATAATATATAATTCATCAGAATTATTTATTATATAATGAAATTTACATACATATCTAACATAAAATAAGTAATGCTGCTAATAATTTTTATTTCCCATAACAAAGATAGAAAAGAATGTATAGATTTTTAATTTAAGTTTTTTATGATCATATCATGCGAAAATTTAAATTATACTTTGTTTTCAATACGTAATTCTTTGTAAAACAATTATTAATTTAAGTTAAGAAATATTTAATGATTACTTTTTACATTTTGTGTCCTAATTTTTAAAGTGAACTCATACGTAATTCCTAAATTATAACTTCTGTAAGCAAATGTAAATACGTTTTTCATTGAACAAAATATTTGATTGAAATTTAAAAAAAAATAACAAAGAAAATATACACATAATAAATTTTAGCACTCCAAAAAACAATTGTGAAAAATAATATGAAGAACAAACACACGTTCTGAACAAAATATATATATTTCGTTACAGAAAAGCTGCAAAATTCTTACTTGATCAATCTGCACATTACATACAAAAATGCACTTTTTACATTGTTAAACAATATAAAAATCGCGATTTAAGCATCAAATGAAATTTCAATTGTATTATTAATTCGAAGGATCATTAATTTATGAAAATAATATAAAATAACAATTTAGAAAATTGTTGCGCATTTCAACCAATGGAGACGCTGCTCGTCACCCATTGGTTGACTCACCGCTACTGCGAATCGTATATAAGCGAGGCTCGGGGGCTCCGTTGAAAAATATTCACTCCACAACCGGTGAGCAACGAAGTTATCTGTTCTGTCGTATTTATTCGCATTTTAGTCCAAGTCTAAAATGTCTAGCCGTGGTAAAGCTGGAAAAACGAAGGCGAAGGGAAAGTCGTCCCGTTCGTTCAAAGCGGGACTTCAATTTCCTGTCAGTCGTATTCACAGACTCCTGAGGAAAGGTAATTACGCCGAACGTGTTGGCTCTGGTGCACCTGTCTATCTGGCTGCAGTTATGGAATATCTAGCTGCCGAAGTTTTGGAACTGACTGGGAATGCGGCACGAGACAACAAGAAATCTAGAATTATACCAAGACACATACAACTCGCCATCCGTAACGACGAAGAATTGAACAAGCTACTCCTTGGTGTCACTATCAGCCAAGGAGGTGTCTTGCCAAACATTCAAGCAGCGCTTTTACCAAGGAAAACAGAAAAGAAGGCATAAATTGCACGATACCCCTAATCAAATGGCCCTTTTAAGGGCCACAAATCACTTTCAAAATGAAGGAATGTTTTCGGTTTAGAGATCTAAACATATATAAAATAACTTTCATAGACTTTCAATCAATTCAAATTTTTCTTTCAATAATAATAATTTATAATTGAATAATAACTTAATTAATTTAGTAAATTTGCATTTTAACGATCAGATCGTTTTAACATAAGAGAGATTTTGCGAATTCAGTTTTTAAATATTTTAAAAACATAGAGCAAGTAGAAACGAAGAACTTTAGTTTAGATAAAATTGAGGATATCTATTATCAAAAATATGAAATTATTTTAGAATTGTAGAAAGTATTTTATCGCAGATTGAACTTTTAAAAAATGATTTAATGATGAATGAATATCTCATGTCCATTATAAAATAGAACGGACAACAGCATTTCATTCAATACACAAAGTTATAACCTTTTAAAAGAGGTCCCAAAAGTTTGTTCAAAGGATAAAGATCATAGATCCTCAAAATTTTATACAACTTCTTTTCAAAAATTTGCTACTAATGCGAAAAAAATATGTTAATTTATTATTTAATAAATATTTAGTACAAGTGTGCCAAACCCGCAGACTGTCGGACGCATGTGGCTCTTAAATCCTATTCATGTAGCCCGCGCTGTATAACCAAAATTGAGTAAGAATTTTATTATTTAAATAATTTTAACCATGAATGTTCATGATGTCCCTTTTGAGGAATACTTATATTTGAGAACAAATTTTTTCCCATATGAAGCACAAAAAATAGAATAAGAACACAAATTTTAGACAATTATCTTGAAAATACTCTTTATATTGTCATTACCTGTATCAAACCAGATATTGATGAACTAGTATCTGAGAAAACAAGCTTAGTGTTCATATTAAAAATTTTCATATTTTTTTTAATTAATACAAATATATTTTTTTAATTAATGTATTGTTTCACTATAAAAATTGTTTTAATATTTTCATAAATAATATAGATTACATTGAATTGATAAAAAAATATGTAAATTGTGTACGGCCTTTAAATTTTTGTTGGCCAATGAAATTCAGTTGGCTAGTTGGACATCTAGGGTTTGATACATTTCAATTTCAAAGTCAATTTCTTCTCTTGGAGAGTAGAAAAAAGAATCAATAATTTGGAAATTTTATTTCTGAAGAGTAAACCGAATATTTCCAGTAAATTGAATCTAAGACTGAGAAATTTAGTGAAAGTAATCAGAAAAATATAATTTAGAAAGCTTGAAGAAAGAGGCTTCGTGTGACACGACATCAAAGGGATGCGATAGATTTAAAAAAAGCGGGAATGCTTGTTACGTTTGCTCATGCGCGGCAAATTAAGAAATCTGCATAATATATGCATACATACGTGTATACGTACGTACATACGTACGTGTGCTTTTATAAATCATCTATGTTAAATCGCCATTGTTATCCCTACCAATTTTTGAAACTGAATCCAAAAAGATGTGTACGTTCGTAATACGCATTTAACAGAGAAGATATTTATTTCCTAGAAATTTTTAGCAACTGGCCTAAAATAACTGGCCAGATAAAGTTCTCGGACCAGTCATTCAAATGTTACATATATTTTATTTGCATCGAAACTGTTCTTTATAAATATATTCAACGATATATATGTTATTTGTGTCTCGACAGTAGTTTACAGCAGATGTTCGTTACAATTGAACAATACCTGTTAAGAGCCAGCTGCATAGGACTCACAACTTGAACGAGCAATATGATTGGCTGGTAGAATGGTGGTGGGAAGAGCCTGAGCAACGCTTAGTATATAAACCCAACGTCTTTCTGCCAAGACCACAGTTCTGCGCTAATTTTTATAGAACTTTTTCTTGTGCTTAAGAAAAAAAGTTCTCATCATGACTGGCCGTGGAAAGGGAGGAAAGGGTTTGGGAAAAGGAGGAGCAAAGAGACATAGGAAAGTGCTTCGTGATAATATCCAAGGTATTACGAAGCCTGCCATTCGCCGTCTGGCAAGACGTGGTGGCGTGAAACGAATTTCGGGCTTAATTTACGAAGAAACTCGAGGTGTACTGAAGGTGTTTCTCGAGAATGTTATTCGTGACGCTGTCACATACACCGAACATGCGAAAAGGAAAACTGTAACAGCTATGGACGTGGTTTATGCCTTGAAGCGTCAAGGAAGAACACTTTACGGATTCGGTGGTTAAATTTTTACTTCGGTAAAAGTTCTCTCTCTACGTAACAAAACGGCTCTTATAAGAGCCACAAAATATACGCGAAAGAATGCCTCTCGGAAGCTATCGTTGCCATTATTCTTAATGTACGAAATGTGATTTTAAATTGTACTTACATTTATATCTAATATTTATTCAGCGAAATATTTAATATTAATTAAATGTATTTATCTTTATAATTTTTAATTTGTAATGTTTTTCTTATTAAGTATTAAGTATTATTTTATGGTTTAATACAGTTCCAGAATAAAACGTAAATCATTTTTCGTTTGTAAATTCTCAAATGCTGATATATGATCGATATATGTGTAATGTGAATTACGTGTGTATTGTTTACTTTGTATGCTGGAATATAAAATATTCTTTTTGTAATACTGACCACATATGTAGTTCTGAATAAATACATCCGATACGCACAAATTGACAAATAAAAATGAATTTTTATTGAGCTTATCTGATAAATTTCGTAAGAATGAGTCGGTGATACTAGTCTATTTAGAGATGCACTACGAACGGATATTACATATATTAACGCAATATAGGTAAGTATTTTAATTGCATTTTAATAACGTGTTTTGTTATGTCTATTCACGATTACTTTTCGACGTTGTTTCAGTAGACCAGTTTTTTTTAAATCTAACCTATTAAACATTGTCAAATTCACACGTAGAAAAATGTCAACAGACACAAAATCCTTGGAAAGGTCTAAATCCATATTGAAAGATATGTATTTTGCTGGTGTCAGAGCTGTTTCACCAAAAAATCTCATGTTGAACAAGATCAAGTTTGAAGATGGCATGTTATATGTTGGAGACCAAAGTTTTCAACTTAAAGAAAATGTTTATTTAGTTGGTTTTGGCAAAGCCGTTATGGGTATGGCAGTGATTCTTGAACACATGCTTGGCCATTATCTGAAGAAGGGTGTAGTTAGTGTTCCCTCTGCGTCAATGGAATCAATGTGGGAATCTGAAGACAAATCATGTTTTCCTTTAATAGAAACTAGTACAGTAAAATACCGTGAAGGTTCTCTACACAATCAACCAGATGATAGGTCCTTAGAGACAACACATGAAATTATAGATTTAGTAGAACCTCTCACAGAAAATGACACTTTAATTGTGTTAATATCTGGTGGTGGTTCTGCATTGCTTTACATGCCAAGACCGGTAATTGATCACGAGGATAAATTGCATGTTTGTAAAATGCTTCAAGCAGTCGGAGCTGATATAAAAGATCTTAACACAGTGAGAAGCAAATTATCTATGGTAAAAGGTGGTGGCTTAGCTCGAATGGCATATCCAGCTACAGTTATCTCCTTTATATTATCTGACATTGTAGGTGATCCTATAGAGTTAATTGCTAGTGGTCCAACGGTATATAACAGTAAAAGACCAAAGGAAGTAATAGCCATATTGAAAAAATACAATTTGTTTGAGCAGTTAGAGGGTGATGTAAAAAAGCTTTTAACATCTAAAGAAACATTTAACGACAAGAAGTTGCTAACGAAAAAGAGCAAACAATTCACGCATGTGACTAATATTATTTTGGGCAACAATACAGTGGCAATCGAAGCAGCCTCCTTAGAAGCATATCATCACAAGTTAACTCCAATTATATTAAGATCGGATGTTGTAGGTGACGTACATGATGTTAGTTTAGCGTATACTCATGTAACAAGTCTGATATGTCTTGCACTGGATAAGTCATTAGAAAAAGGAGAATTTTTTGAAAAAATAAAAGATATTTCTGTTCTTTCTTTATCTGCTGCCAAAGTGGATGAGATTTACAACTTAATTGATAATGCTAGCGAAGAGGGAGTGATATTGATTGGAGGTGGTGAACCAACGGTGGTGGTTAAAGGAAAAGGAAAAGGAGGTAGAAATCAACAATTAGCGTTACATTTTTCCCTTGACTGGTTGACAAAAATCAAAAGTTATCCCCGATTTGCGGAATATGAGGTAATAATGTTGAGTGCAGGGACCGACGGTCAGGATGGTCCAACTGATGCAGCAGGTGCATTTGGATATCCTGCTATTGGACCATTGATTCATGATATATATGCAAAAGTAAACTCCATAGCTTCAAGGGTGATAGTTAAAGAAGGGCAGAAGAAAGAAGCTATTAGAGAGAAAGAGGAAGAACAAGAGCAACTCAAAATACAAGAACAACTTAAAGATCTGTGCAAAGCACAGGAATTAAGTGGATTTTTAACAAGTAAAAAAAAAACAGTAAAAGCAACAGAAAAAGAAATTAGTCCCGATAAAGGTAAGACAGATGAAAGTGACGATACACTTCCATTTATACTTCGAACAATGGAAGTAGAACGTATGTTACCTGAAAATACTTTGAAAGAGAATGATACATACAATTTCTATTCGCGATTCAAAAAAGGTTCAGATTTATTTAAAACTGGTTTTACTGGCACCAATGTTATGGATTTACACTTTATTTATATAAAGAAACGTAAATGTGGTTGTAAGATAGATTTTGGAAAAGAAGATTTTGAAAATGATTTGGACATGCACGATTTGCACATTGATCTTTCAACTATAGAAAAATATAAAAATTTATATAAACGAGAACCTTTTGATTGGCACAAATTTCTACGTAAACCATCGGTTGTGGTAGACGAAAAGGCTGATCAACTTAATATAAAAATTACTGATGATAATTTGACTGATCCATGTTGTCGCAGAAATAGAAAATTTCCACATACGAATCTTTTAAAGAGTAAAGATTTACCACTATGATATATTTTGTAAAATATTTTTCTGTATTATATCAAAAATCTTATAAATGTAAATTAGAGATTTTATTTTTTGAAATTATTTGTATACATCAGAACTTAAACTTGAATAAATAGTACGTATATGTGTACAAATTATCATTGAGATTCGTTACGTTAGAGTACAAATAATAATACTTATTATGCTGATTTTAGATGCTGAGTTGATAAATAAATTTATCTATTCAATTTTTGTTGAATAGAGCTGACAACAGTATATAACATATACATGTATATACAATTCATTTTTACTTGTCATTTTAATTACCACAATCAAAAATTTTATTATTGAAATTTTTTAACATTTTTTAACGTTTGTTTGTAAAATATAAATAACTTTTAAACATAGAAATAAACTTTTACAACATAAACATAACGTGCATGTACGCTGTCACATACACAATAGCAATTGATTTGTACTACACAATTATTTTTCATTATTGTTGCATATAATGTACGCAAGAGATTTGATACAAAAATTATTAATGGTTTTTGTACGGTGCGCTAAAGATCCCAACTAAATAAATGATGTTTAACTAACATATCACGGACACCATCTTTCAAAGGTTGTGACTGTTCTTTCTTGGGTGGTAATTCCCAATCAGGATTTAAATTAAATGCAAATTGGCTTAATATTCGCAACTCACATTTAATTTGTACCCAACCCGGACTGTTTATAAAACTCCACGGTTGATACCTGTAAAATTAATTACATGTAAATTATTACAACAAAAAATATAAGGTAACATTATAATAAACTATTATTATTTTGTTATATTAATAATAACTAGTACCATTTTTGTACAACTTCTACACACGAACATAAAACTTCAAGCCATAAATGTAACACTTGCTCGTTTAATCCTAGACAAATAAGAGATCGTAATTTTACATCCATTTGTGCATGCGCATTATCATGAGTTAAATTTACAGACTGAACGCATCGATATAATAACTGAAACAAAATTGGCTTGGAGATAAAACAGTTGTTATTTATACAAATCCTGTATAAATAAATCAAATAATGTAAAGGTATAAATAATACTACCTCTTCGGGTGTAAGAACTTTGCCATCTTCATCCAACCTGTATGTTTTACACAGTACTAATCTACTATAAACTGAATTAAAGTCCTTTTCTACTTCTCTGTTTGAAGCTTCTTCGATAAAAAGCCATGGATGGCATGGACCACCTAAGAACGACGGTCTACGCATTCCATGTTCCAATACTGCTTTTATAGCGGGACACAAGGTTCCCCTGACTAAGTCAGTAACAGCTTCGCTAACGGCATCATCTCCAGCACACGTATACTGTTTACTTCTTTCATCTAATAATTCAACAAATTTCGCAGGAAACCATCCTCTTAATCCATTAAGTTCTCCTACCCAACAGTGTTCATCTTTTTGACTTATAATTGTAATTATATCATTCTTCCGGAAACCTAATTCATCATCGTCGTGTCTTTCAAAATCTATACAATGTGATTATAAAAATTTAAAAAAGCAACTATTTTATTAAATATTAATATTATATATAATTAGAAATATTTTCGTAATTTAAATATATTGCACCCCCTTGCGAAGAAAATGACACGGCTCAAAAAATGCGAGTTATTACTATAAAAATGTTGTAGAGACCAAATCTGAAATGACCAATTATAAAAATCTTATTTGTTGATTTTAACAAAATAACATTTAATTCTGTACAGGACTAGATTCTCGCTCGTTTTGAAAAACATTCCTTTTCAAATTTGTTCGCAAAGGTGTGATATGTTAATGACATACCTAATAACGCCTTAGCTCTCCTTTTTCTAGTGCGTGATACATTGACATAGTTATCATGATCTTTTGCATGACTTTCCATACTATAATCTGCTATAAGCACGATATTATTTAATTTTGGGTCGACATTTATAAAATGTCTAGCAACTTGTAATACAGCTTCTCTTAAATCAACCAATATTTCTAAAATATTTATAACGTGTAATTTCCAACCTTCTTAAGATGTTATTTTTTTCAATTATGATATTAATATACCTGTCTGTCGAATATTTTTTGACTTTGCATCATCTTCAGTGTCATAATTTCCAAATAGGAATGTTTGAAACATAGATTTATTTTTCTTCATTTGACGCCTTCAAGAAAATATGTAAAATGTAACTATTGTAAGTAGAATGTTTATGTCGTTTGAGATATTTTTAATTAAATATTTATCATAATTTACCTATTGAGATGTTGTTTTGGTAAATTTGGTACAGCATCAGGATTACCTACTAGACCACCTTGATCCGCCATTAAATAGGCCAAATGTCTACGTCTATGAGTTTCAACCAAAACATCTGTTAATGATCCACTTACTTCTAAAGATGTCTAAAAAGAAAGAAGTTTCGGTTATAGAAATTTTTATTTGCTCATTATATGTGTAAAAAATTTTCACAAGAATTGAAGAATGGAATAACCTTAATAACCTTACCTTAAATAATAGATCTACATCATCAATATCTCCGGGTATATCAGAGAGAGCATTAAATATTTGCGCAGAGTTTTCTAATTCTTTTAATTCATGTTCTAGAAACATAATCAAAAATTTATACTTGTGGATACGTTTACTAACCAACAATATATACCTTTAATTTTTAACATTCCAAGTGTAACTTGAAACAGAACTATAGATCCGTCAAAAAGAAACATATCCCATATGCGGAGCAATATTTTCTTATGTACAACAGATGCAAATAAAGTCAGGAACCAATGTAAAGATATTAAACTTAATTCTATGTCATGCTGAACCAGAACATGGTCTATGTCAGGAAGATAATTTGCCACTAATGTACGAAGTACTCTTTGATCAGCTTGAATACCTGTTAAATGTTCTTAAAATTAAAACCTATTATCTTATATAATTTAGTAATATATTACCTAATAATGTAGAAGAATAGTAAGACGCTGGCAATAAATCTTCTACTATCGTAGCCATCATCCAAAAGGCATCTTCCTCTTCTAATAATAATAAAAGAGAAGCTGCTATTGTTCCTGTACCTTGGCAGTATCTTTGCAGAATAAACAGATTATATACTAAATGAAAATATTACATTATTATTTTATAAGACTATATTATTACCCTATGTCAGGATATAACCAAGCAAGAGCACGCATAACACGTCTTAAACGTGGTATTCCTGTGCTATGGAGATGGCTGAAACATGCATTGGCAGGCATAATACGTAAAAGATCCTTTTCAATTTGTTTATTAGTTACTAATGCATCATTACTTGACGCTTTTACTATATCTTTATACATTATTTCAGAAGAACATTTTTTCTGCAGTGCTCCTGCAACATTAAATAAAATAACTTACTTTGTATAATTATAGATACTATATTCAAAAACTTAATCAATTTAATTAGCTTGGAGCTAAATAGATTGCTGCTATCTATGTTAGTTGCCTGGCTTATGGCTAGGCTTATAAATTAATAGAAAATGAAATTATAATAGATAAATAAAAATTACCTGACATTCTCATCCAAATTTGAGGTCTAAGAGAATGAGGTATGCCGCGATGAACCATATCTCGCAATTTGTCTGTACGTGGTAATCTTCTATCCATGTTTTGCCAAGAAAATTCAGCTACTTCTTTATTGTGGCTAAATTCCAATAGAGCAACCCATTGTAGTCTAAACATGAAAAGTACTTAAATTAATTCTATAACTAACATTCACTCGTTTATTAATATCGTTTGATTTGCTCACCTATGTTGAGGATCTTCAACAAACGGAATGCCTAATAATTTCTTTGAACTTTGTTCTGGACCATCTTCTTCTTCTACACGAAAGCCAAATTCATCGAACCTGGTGTATATGTTATGTTAAATTTTCATAGATGAAAAAAATTAATAGTTGTCAAATTATTATATCACAATGTGTATTTCTATGATAAAAGAAATTTGTTATAGATACCTGTATTCAGGTTGCGAATTTGGATCATCAGGTTGATTTAACTTGGCTAAAATATCTTGGGGCCACATGGACGGTGTCAATGCAGAAAATGGGCCACCAGGCGCAGGAGACAAAATTTCCCCACATAATCCTGAGACCTCCACTTCAAATTCATCCTCGGAGGCGGCAGTTTCCAATTTTTTCTAAAAAACAAAAATACCGTGTGATTTTAAATCAATAATATGTTAACAGATGTGAGGTCAGATTCTTAGCAATTCATAAGATAAACATTATTTTACAAAAATTGCTCATTTGTACAAATATTATACTTTAAATGCTTATTTATTTACAAACGAAATAGTCCAATAGAAAATTCGCTAAAATCAAACAGTTGATTAAAAAATACTCACATTATGGTCCTCCTTACCAACATAACCTTCATGGTCACGAACATTAAACAACGATTTAGCAATATCCATTTTGTAGAGCTTTTAAATGTTTATCATTTACTGTACTCGATGTATTTGCTTGCTTATTACTTTACATTATTTCATTCTATCGATATCGTTGTATTTATCATGATTAAAAAAGTATCAACCTATACGCAACGGTGTACTGTACTGACACTGTTGTATTTACATCGCCATCTGACGAACCTACTGATAATCAAACCGATAAAACGCACCAATATAAACATTTAAATCCACGCAACGTACTAAACAATATATTCCTCATTTTCATCAGATTTAAAATAGCTTCCGTGCTAAACGGAAAAACTCATTTAGTAATTACTTTATAATAATTGAGTCACATTCAATTATGAACATTATTATGCATTCCCTATATAATAATTTTCTACGAGAATTGTACGCTGCGCGTACGTAGCATATTGTTACTTAACAGATCTCGAAAAATATCGCAAGTTGATAAAATAGTATGTAACGCGCATTGAAATATATTTCATCTCGTCGTATATAACGATTTAACATTATCGAGCAAAAACAATTAGTCACGTATTAAATATTTATTGTAATACATGTACGACTACGAATTGTTTCAACGCATTACGTGTCGTTCGTAATGATATTCCACATGACGAGTTTTTCCAACTTCTCGTCGCACGCGTAACGCGCTAAATTTCAAGTTAGAAAATAAATTAATTATACCGCGCTAGTCAGTCAAAGTTGTGTGTAAAGAATTGTGAAGAACGTACAGCGTGCTTGACGCAACAAACAAACAATGCCGTAATTCCAGCGTTTACAGGGCTCGCGTTTGATACATACGCGTAAGCAGGTGTGCCGTATTGGATCAAGCGGGAAAAGTAGCTCGCGCTGGGCTGCCTAGGGTTTTTCGTTACGAGGCCCGAGCCACGGTATCGAGCTGCGAATTGGACTTTACCGCCGACGTTATAGATAGAAAATGAATCCGATTGGGCAGCGTGGCACGAAGGCCACATCCGGTAGCGGCACTGCAGTATTGGTCGATCCCGCTTCAGCAACACCGAAGTTGGTCGAATTTCCTATATATTATTGATAAATAGCTCGCGTTGCTCGTGTGACTTTTGCCTCGAAAATCGACGTCGGTGCTCGTAGAGAATTTGAAGAGGGAGGCTCCCGTGGATTGAACGCCGGAAACGCGTACACATCAACACGAAAGGAGAGACGCAGAAACGTTGGTTGGCGAAGTACGCGCGTTGCCCCTGTACAAGAGAGGAATCATCGCCGAGAGGGATTAATCGTGCATTGGGTGTGACGGACATTTATATCCGCGTGAATTGCACGAACGTCGTGCCGTGTTGCGTATCGTGAAACGAACGCTCGTATTTATCGGTGGATCTCTCGATGGGTGTACGTGCGATTATGTCGAGCGCCCCCGGGCCGAGGTGAGCGTTACAAAAGGGGGAAACTCTGGCCGAAAGAAGCTGCCTTCGAATCTGTTTTTTGCTCCGCCATTGTACGCCACAGAAGTTACCGCGAAGGAAGCCGCTTCCCTCGTTTTTCCCTACGTTTCCTTCCTCCGGTCACGTTCATAACGAGCCGATCGTTTCGCTCGGCCGTGCAAACGTCGCCCACGTCTCGCGTTAACGCACGTCTCGTGGTTACGCTGTTCACGAGGCGAAGCACGTTAGTGTGTCTTCTGTCTTTCTCTCGTTTCGTTCTATCTTTTCCTCTTGCTTTCTTTCTTTCTCTCCCTCTCTCTCGCGCACACATACACACACATATACACATACACGTACATGTACATGTAACGAACATTTCTCATTTTCTTCCTCGCTCTTTTTCTTTCCCTTTCCCTCGTGAAGCGGTGTACACGCTTCCACTCTCGATGCCTTCGACATCTCTGCGGAAGTCATATGTGTAAAGGCTTTTCGCGTACGTGGTCATCGGTGAGGAAGACGCGAAGTGACTTATACGACACCAGTGCCGTTCGCCGGGGATACGAAAAATCTTGCGCGTCATTATGCAATAGACGACGTGCCACTGACGAGAAAGAATTGCCTCCTCTGTTGAGGACAAGGACGGCGGTGGTGTTGTGCGGCATGTTTTTATCTTTGTTTTCCGATTCCGTGCCACAACGAGGAAACGCTGCCGCTACTGCCGCCACCGCCACCGCTGCTGTTGTTACTGTTTTCTATATTCCGCGACGAGTAATCACGTGGGAATGCGTCAAACGACGCGGCATACGTGCTATTAATCTCTATGATACGCATACTCGGCAGTGATATCTAGTGTAATTATGTGCAACGCTTCGTATCGCAGTGCTGGCCGAGAATTTCTACTTTTGAACAAGCTTCCTTTCCTACCTCCTCCAGTCTTCTCTCCCTGATCGCTTCTCTACTCGCGGCACCTTGTGTTCCGCCTGTTTTGTGAAAACGCGCGAACAACGTGCCCGGATCTCGGGGCGTTCTCACGCAAACCGCGTAACGATTTCGTTCCATCGCATTCCAGTCTCTTAATAACGTGTTGTTATCGTGTTCGCCGGCAGCCGTTTGCCGCCTCAGCCTGCTCTACGCACGAGGCACACCACCTGGAAACAGTGATCATCGGACGTACGCTGGAATATCCTCCCGACTTTGAAGAACGATCCCGAGCTCGACGTTCCTCTTCGCTTGCTCTGCGTGTTTGAATGTTCGTTGTGCAACAGCGAATATATTTGCCCCAACGATCCCGCGATTCTCGACGCGCACTTCCTATTCCAACGAGCAGAGTGCACAAGGTGAGCAGAGTCTTCTGTTAACTCGAACGATCGTCGGTCTTTTCTTTCTCGCTTTCGAAGCGAAGATCGCGATGCCAGTTAACCGTTTGTAACGTTAATTACTTGGTAGAACCTCTCCTTTTATGGGTAATAATCGATGTGCAGTTTCATAGAGAACACGTGAATCATAGAGAAAAAATTAGGATAACGTCATTTTTGATTTAATGTCTAAATTATGTTTAGTATATCTGTTTATTATTAATTTTATGTATGTTTATTATTGGTTTTTGTAACTGTACTACTAAATCGTAAGATTTGTTTGTGGAATGACATAACATCAAGAGGAAGATTTAAAGTAATTGTGTTGCCAAAACGTTGCTTTTATTGTAAACGTAACGTGTATATATTGTAGATAGTTAATTTTAGTGTACATGTATTAATTTCATGAGAATTAAGATAACGCAATATTCACAAATATTTATATTTGCAGGTTAATATTATGAATTGGTCCAAAGCATACGAATGAAATGTACAGATGAAGAAATTAATCAAGATGGAGAATACCATTGAGACAACATAACGTTTAATGTGGTACAAAGAAAGTACATGCTTTAAAAGAGGAAAGAAACAGAAGAGAGAAAGAAATTACATTGAAGGATAACAACAGTTAATACAAGTGCAGGACAATAAATTAGTAATGGATGAATGGGAGTGAGAACAGCACATGTGAAGTGTAGGTGTGGGTGCGTACGCACGTGGGAGCCTCTGGATGTCGAGGCTGCGGCACTGGCAGTGTCAGTGGCAGTAATGGCCCCTGCTCTGACGGAAGGTGGTCCTCAAAAGCCTGAAAATTTGCTCCCTTCCCTTCCAGCTGGTGGATTTCTTTCCCCAGAGCAGGCTACGCAGGTGTGCCAGAATCGTGAAATTCTGGCAAAATTTGTTGTTTCTGCAAACGTCCAACCATCAAAGATCGACGAGCAGTGCTTACATGGTATATCCAAGGATCTCATTCGTGATGTCATCAACTCGAAATATGCCAATGATCTTGATAGTTTGTCTACATTTACGCACGGATCTGACTTGATTACAAAGGCATTAATAAAACAGGACTGTGGACAACTGGACATTCCAGGCAGTCCAGAAAAAAAGGTGACGGATACTATAATGAACGACCCATCTATGGGTGATCAAGCGGACAATATGGGTTTTTTGAAATCAAGCGCAGATTTGCCTTTGGTGGGCTCAGAAACAGCAGGAGATAATAAAAATCTGGATGTGGATCAAATAATGGCCTTTGGTACGGATATAACTGCGGACAATGAACAATGTAACATGAGCAATGTTAGTGATATTGGACATAATGTGGAGGAGATTCTACAAGTTATTAAATCTATCGAAGGTGTGGAAAATGCAGAAAATATCTCTGCAGGAAGTAATGAACCAGTGCAAAGCACGGTGGATGGAGTTGAGATGTTTTCTATGCCTGAAGAAGGATTTTCTTCTTTTGAGAGAGAGTTACTTGATGTTGATGTTATGAGCATTTGCAATATCGCTGATGCGGTGGACCAACAGAAAGTTAACACCTTAAAGTTACAGCAAGATATTGTTGCCCAAAAACAACACGAGAGTGAAAGGAAATGTGCATTTTTATTAAGAAGACTGAGAAAGCTTCAAGCAAGAATAATAGGCAGACATGTTGCTGAAGAAAATACCGGGGTTCTTGAGCTTGCTCATCACGGAGTGAAGAAATATCTTTTTCAAGAATTGGTTAATATCGGTTCTAAGTCTAATGTTAGAAACTTTCCTGAAATTAATAGTAGTTTGAGTTCGTTTTTGCAAAAAATTGAGAAAATGTGTGTTGCCCAGAGTAATAGTGTGAATCGTCAGCGATTATGTTGCCGATATTTTGGTGATGGATCGCGTGACAATTTGGGTAGTACTTCAGGTAATAATAGCAATCGTCAGTCAGTGTTTGGTACTCCTCAAGTTAAAGTTAAAGGTGAAGAAGTAGAAAGTGTGTCTGGACCTCTAGCCACACAGCTGCATATTGTGGAATCTAATCTTGACTCTGATTGTACTGCATCTAGTAGTGGTGGAGAAAGTTGTGATGAAATGCAATCATTTAATAATCCACATCAACAAAGTATATCTATGTAAGTTTTAATTTCTTTTATCATCCAAATTTATGTTCATACTTGAAATTATTCTAATTTTTCTATTTTCTGTTTTAAACTAAAACTATTCTAGTTTTTATTTTCTGTTTTAAAAGATTGGAAATGTAAAATTAAAATTATTTTGTACAGTCTACTACCTAAAATAAATTTTGTAGTACAAAATTTACTGCTTTTGAAAAAAATTTCAAACCGAATACTATTTTGGGCCGGTTTTGAATAAATTTTGTTTCATGATATTGTTTAGTATAAAGGCTATATTTATGTATATTTTTGTGTGTGTTTTTATTTACGTATATTTTCAATAATTATTGAATGAAAAATATAATGAACATGTCTGAATTAATTAATCTAAACGAAACACAATAGATACATTTGATTTCTATATCTTATTAGAATAATTTAACTAAATATTTTTTTGTCAAAAGATCAATTATAAATTTTAAAGTATTTATTAATTTATTTACCATGTTTTTATCAATATTAACTTGTAGATCTAAACGAGCAGCATGGAGGTATGCACAAGATCGTGCAGGTGTAGCTGCGAGATGGACGTGGTTGCAAGCACAAATATCAGATTTGGAATACAGAATTAGACAGCATAATGAATTACAGCGACATGTTAGAGCTAACAAGGGATTAGTGATACTTGATAATGCAGAAACAGTGAATGGGTATAGCGGTGTTTTACCGGGTTCTACGGGACGTTATAATTCACCAGAAGGTGAATTGCCTGCTAGTAGAACTCGGCCGTATGTGTGGAGTTTTTATAGAAAGAGGAAATTACTGCAACTAGACAAGTTACATGAAGTCTCAAAGCGTGCTGCAAAAGCATCAACAGTAAGATGTAATTGTGATCATGTATTACCATCATGTGCTTTATGCACTGGAAGATTGGATCCAATGCAACCACAAGAACCAATTGAACAAATGTCTGTACAAGAAAGAGTTGCACTTGTGGATTCTAGTTTTCATCCTGTTTTGTCATTTTCTGATGGTAAATAAATATTCTGTACATGTTTATTTTCATATCTTATAGTTTGTTGTGCTATGTAATATTGGAATTTTGAGAATCTACATTAATTTATATAATTTTTCCCGTAGAAATCACACAGGGAACTCATCTTGAAGCTATTATGAAATCAGTGGAATGGCAACAAAAAATGTTACGGGGAAATTTACGGATTACACGTTTAAAAGATAAAGATACTAATGAAAGGAGAAATAAGAAACTTCCAGGGCATAGAGCAAAATATGCAGCTCGGTTAAAAAAATCATCCTCAAGTATTCTTACTGCAAGTATGTAATGCGCTACGTTATCTAGTCATGTGAAAAAGTTTCTCTTATTCTTTTTAATCTTCTTTGGTATTCTTCTTGCAGGAATTAAAAAGAAAATGTTGAAAGGAAAACGAAACAGGCTTGGTCATGATAGAAGCGTTCATGGTTTAAGTAGGAAGAGGGTACAGAAACTGACAACTGAAGATGATGATGATATTAGCGCACTTTCCAGCTCCAGTAAGCATTCATCTCCAGTGCCTTCTCCTCTACACCATACTATCGCTTCTACTACAGAGAAGAATATAATTAAAGAAAAGAATTCTCATGGGTTAGTATCATTAATTACATTTGTTAACCAAAATATACATTAAACGTACAATTAAAAACTTTTTAAAATGTTTTTCTTCAGACGCTTGAGGCAAAATTCATACGATATTGATAATATAGTTATACCATATAGTGTAGCTGCTTCAACTAGGCTTGAAAAGTTACAATACAAAGAAATATTAACACCAAAGTAAGTAATATTTGCTATATGACTTTATATATCTCGTGTGTATAGTCATTAGTGTTATACTACATCTTTTCTTCTTTTTCATAAAATAAAGGTGGAGGTTATGTGAAGAACCTTCAAAATTGGATATTAAAAATGGTGTTATGCATAGGCCTAGTCAAGACAGTGATGTAAGTACATCTAATTACATAAGTGTGAAATTTTAAATAATTTTACATCAACGAGATTAAAGTATTTGTATATCATTTTTTAGTTTGAAGATATGTCGGACGAAACTATTGCTTTAAGACATGAACGAAGTGAACGAGAAGAGAATAAACGTTTTATGATGTACATGAATATGCCGCATCAATCTCGTATTCGACACAATCGTAGAACAGATAGTCGAACAGATAGTGGTGCGAATACACCAGGTAATTGTATTTTAATCTACCTTTATAATTAAAACATTAATATATTAATAATAATTAGAATATTTACAACATATAACGTTAGAAATTATGTCAAGATAATTTACAAATTATTTCGTAATTGATAGATCCTATGTCTCCACATGCAAGTGATTTTGGTGGAGATATTATGTCACCAATCACGTCACCTCCTGCTACTCCTCAAGTTCAGGAATCAGAACATCAACATAACTCGGATAACTTGCATCGATCATCTGCTTTACAAAACGCTTTACGACGTCGTACTACGCCTACGTTAAGAGTAGGGAAAGATGACACTAGTACTTCGATAAATGAAGACGAAAACGAGGTATTATTTTTACACCTGAAAAAAATTACTAATAAGATAAAACATTTCAATATAAACAAAATATTTTAAGAAATATTGTGTATTATTTCTCATTAGATTTTGCCGTATGAACCAAGGATATTTCCATTATCCGAAGAAATATATGACAAAATGCTAGAAGTGATGCCAGATGGTCATTGGCAAGCTTCTTCAGCATCTCTTTGTTCCCGCGATGAAGAAAAAACATATGATGTACGTACATTGTATTTGTATTAAATGTTTGAGTGTTAATTATTTAAGACAGAATGTTTTATTACAAAAAAAAAAAAAAAAAAAAAAAAAAAAATCTGAATGCTCGTACTGATTATTAATATAAACTTTGAGCCAACTTTCATGGCTCCTCGAGGCTATCTCTGGTAAGCAGTGTCATTTGATGCTTCTTATTTTAAACACAATTGATTTTATTTTTATTGCATATTTCAGATTTTAGCAATATTTAAGAAAGATTGCATTGCGTTTACATAAGTTTTATAAGCATTAGAATATTTTGATGAATTAGCCTGCTGACTGTTTTTTTCAGCTCTTACAAGCTTGTGTATTTAAATATAGTTTTTTGTAATATATGCAGAATAACCGTTGGAAAAAATAGTTTTTCATAACTATTTAGGTAGATGTTAATATTTCGTTTCTAGGATGGGGAAATGGATTCTCCAGAATCAGATTCGACAGAATCAGCTTGTTGTGACGTAGAGGGTGAGGATCCCAATGATCCTGAATGGACAGTAGCTGACGATAGGGATACTGAAAAGGAACGAATACGTCCGACGGCTAAGAGATAGGATAAAGTCTTTAATACATACAGTATGTCTACGTCGTCGTTACTATATGCAGAAGCTACCTGTCAATTGTTATATATACCTGTCGGTCATGTAACATGCACCTTAAGTTAATGGTATTATGAATCTGTAAAGTGTATTATAAATATAAATTTTATAACTTCATTCTGCTTAAATTAATGGGAAACCTTAATAATTGCTTTCTAAATATTGCTATTTCGGCCAAAGCATTAGAATTGTACGGATTATTATCCTTTTATTTAGGATATAAGAATATTGTTATATTTTTCTTTCACTGTTATAACTGATAAGAAGTAAGACACAATCCTTCTACAGTTAGAATCTCATATGACCAGAATTAGACAATTTTATATTAAACAAAAAAAAAAAAAAAAAAATAAAATAAAGTGTATTTATATTATAATCAAATTTTTACGTTAAATAAAAGTGCCAACTGAAATGTTCTGTAGCATTATCCTTCGATGTTGCATATTTTTTCTAGTTGCGAAAAAGCGATATTCATTGTACAACAATTGAATGCATTCAACAAAATTCGAACACATATACATAATGTATTGTATGTATGCCTACATTGTGTACATCGTTATATTTCTATATTTGACTTTCTTATGTTTATCATTTCTTCAAATGATTTCACAATTTTTTCATCTCATGTAACAGTCAAAAACAGTTTACTTATAAAATTTTAAAATAACGTATGTGGTTATTTATAGTTGCTTTCTGTAATATTTTTATGTAACAATCTACAGGTAAGAAGATGGGATTACAGAAGGATAATATACTTAGTACATTTTAGTTTCTCCAAACAAGTAAAGTACTAAAAGTAAAGTATACACTATTTTGTTATCAAGAAATAAGTGTATCCTGTATTTTGACTGTTATGCTCTTATTTATAATTTATAAAGCATGAATTCATGTTTATTTAAACGTGTAACAAGTTACATGTCCAAAATCTCATGTCACTGTGATTTCATAATTTTCTAATAATCTGTGATATTACATGTAATTTCTTTCTTATCACTTATTTTATATTTAGTCAAACATACCTATATTTAAAAGTCATGCGCTTAGATTTTGTACATCACATTTTGGATGAAAATAAACAGTCAATAATAGAACATGTTTTTCTTTTACTATTTATACGTTGATTAATATCATGAATTAAATTAAATTGTCAAATGAAATTTAATAAATAGAATCAAAATAAATGTGTATTTTCGTACAATCTTGTTATTTTTTAATAGCGTTTGTATTTCATTTAACAAATCTTACACATATATTCATATACAAAATTTATATCAAATTACAGTGGAAAAATATAGCATTGTATAAGAAATGCTTAATATCTTTGCAACTGAAAGATAGATTCATTTAAATATTACTAAAGGAAATATACTGAGTATCCAAGCTGTCCAAATTTACTATCACAGCAGTCTGAGTCGTATCAAAACGTGGAACAGATATTAATCTGACGATCTGATTTTCATCGCCTGAAAATTAAATTATTAATTAATTTTTATTTTATTACAAGTCATAGCTTTTATTAATTTATTTAATAATAAGATGAATAAACCTTTCCACAATTTTGTTTCAAATTTGTCCGTATTTCCTACAAAATATATATCTGGACATGTTTCCATAATAAATAAATCTTTTTCATAGTATGGGCAAACTAACAGTGTATCTGGAGCAGTTGGACAAATATGCCTCCATAACAAGGATTTTTCTAGCCATTCAAGAGGCGAAATATCAGTTTCGCCTGTTACTTTAACAATATCTTGAATTGATTGACCACTACAGCCAATTATTATTCGTCCTTCAATTTTACCAATCCATGGATTTGTGGTACTTTTAAAGCTTTCAAGTCTATGACATATAAATGAAATAAATTTTTAAAATTATTTAAAATATAATATTATAACGTTACTTAATTACTTGTTCAATATACTTGTACAAACCTAGATGATTTAGGTAATAAACAAGGATGAAATGGTCTTTGAGGCATCATGGCATTACTGGGGTCATGTTCTCCAGGCATTAAAGTAACAGAACAACACGTTGCCAAGTTACTTAGGAACGTATCCACAAATTTTATTTCTTCTCCAAGTTCTTTACTTGTGTTTGTTGATGTCTGAGATGTATCATTGTTTTTTACAGTATTACCTAATAGGGAAATCAAAGTACTTTATATTATATTATACACATCTTTAATATGATTAAGTGAATATGATTTACCTGCTATAATGAGACGGACAATGAAAGTATTATCTTTTTGCATTGTTATATTACCAGCCATTCCACACAACCATTCTACAAAAAGAGACATTCCCAAACTTTTACAATTATTAGACAAATTTAATCCAGACACTAGTACCAGCTTCTTTTGTGTCGTATATTCTTTTAAAGATTCTTTTGGGGCACATCCAGGAAAACACCAATCTTTTACCTAAATATAATAATAGTTATTATCATATATAATATAACATAATATGAAACAATCGTATTTCTCTAAAATTAAAATTACCAGGAATGTTCCATCACTATTTTCATTGCCTAATATAGCACAAACAACTCCAGTAATAATTTGCTTTATGTCAACTTGCTCGCCTACCAATTTGATACGTAACATTTCATCTTCTAGAAATGGTTGATCCTTTTCTGAACAGTAATTTGGTTTAGAACAGGAAGCACTAAGCTGATGCTCTTCACTGAGTTCTCTTAAAATTGATGGTTTCCATTGTTGATGTTTATACAGCGTACCAATTATTATACACTGTTGATTTTCTAATTTTTCTAAATCGGCCAATTTGACAATTGCAACATTCTCTATGCAGAAAAGAAAAATATAGGTATTACGTTATTCGCAAAAAATCTTTTTTTTGTATACTTTTGTTGCATGGACATCATAACCATTGCTAAATACCATGATGTTATCCATAAACGAAAAAGAATTAATAAACATACCCCATTTAGCTTTAACACGCGGAATTAAAGCTTCCCTTAATTCAGCCAGTCTGGCAGAATATATGTGTGAAAATTGTTTAGAATAATCACTTTTCGTATTTATAAATTTTTTTGAAAGATCTTTATATTCAGCTTGTTTCCTCTCAAATGTTTCCGGCTTCTCTTTTCCTGATTTTACAAATAAATTGTCACATTCTTCTTCAGCTTTATGAACCATTTTTGATCGAAATACGTGCAAAATTCAGTAAAATAATTCACGTTCTATCAGTTACGTGTTTGTGCCAGGTTTACCGCCAAAAATGCTACTTCACTAGCGCCATTATGGCGCCAGTTTTATAAGAAATTTAAAATATATATCTTTTAAATACATGTATATGTATGTACATATATATTTTGAAATTTACTAATACGTATTAGTCATAGAAAATTTTGTAAAAAAAGTTATATTTTTGTAAAATACAACTGGTTATATTACTGGTTTTTAAATAACATACGAATGTCTAACATAGTCATTGAAACAAGACAAAAGTAACATAAAGTAATGCAATAAATGACACAAGGAGCAGTAAAAAAAAAGAAACACTTGAAACTATGTATTTTACTTGTTTTATTATTTCCAAATCTTGCTTAGAACCTGAAGAAATTCTTTCACAATCTAATAATTAATTAATGATAATTAAGTTTAACATTAACGCCTGACAACGACGAAGTAAAGATTATATATCTATATATATGTATATATATTGATATACATATATATATTTATATTTTAATTTTATATATATATATATATATATATATATATATATATATATATATATAAGCTAATCCTTGCCCAGACACACGTGTTGATATGCAGTTGTTCATTCAATTTTTCTTCTACGGGCATATAAATAAAATCTTATTGCTTAATATTTTTTAAATATATATGTATATATATATATGTATATGTATATATATGTATATATATGTGCATATATATGTATACATATGTGTGTGTGTGTGTGTGTGTATATATATATATATATATATATATATATATATATATACGGTATCGTTACCATTACATATGATGATATGTTTTTGTAGTCCCAATGATTAATATGCACGCATTTGTGCAAATGCCTCAGCGTGAGACATGTTATGGACGGATTGATCCAGATGCAAAGTGGACTTTCCGAATAATTGGACGAATCGCAACGAATTTCTTCCGTTTATTAGTACGCGCAACAACCCGATCGAGAGTTTTCATTTTTTTGCTTTTTCGTCATTTTTTTTCGCTTTGCTTTTTCTTGCAATTATTATATATAACATTCGGGTTCGACTGCAGAAAAAAATAGCAGAACTAGCTCACGTTGCTTTGCGACCGATTTTCGGAATGTCCACGTATCCGGCAGTATTTTGACGAGGCCTAAGATTGTCGTTTTAACCTCGCCCGTGAAGAAGGTGACGAAAAAAAAGAGACGCGACCACTCACGGGTCGCTGTATTTTTTTTCCTTTGTTCATTCTCTATGCGTAGCCATATTGGATCGATCGCGGTGAGGCATCACTCAAAAGCCCCGTCGGCATACTGATTATTCATTTTTTTTTTCCTCTTTATTTGCTCACTAAATATCAGATTCTTAAGTCTGAATTAATTTTATATCGCTACGGTAAAGTTATTATTTTTTTTTCCTTTTAGATATCACAATAACCTTACACAGAAAGCTGCAACTAATTTATAATTATATTAATATTAATAATAATATTATTATTATATCATTATTACTTTATTATAATTAAATATTATTATTTATTAATTATTAATTATTATTGGTTTTATTATCTACCTCGTAAATACGTCGGGATTTTCATCCTTTCATCATCAACGAAAACACCAAAGTAACTCTTACGCACGATTCTTTTAGGGTATTAATTGCTTCTTTTAAACACATGACTCACGCGCATGCGCAACTTTAAATTTCGCATCTATATCCGTTGGCAGAGGATGAAATGTTCATTTGTTTTACGCATGTGTTCAATTAAAATTGAAAAAAGTAAATCAGCCGGTTCCTCTTGTTTTTTTTTTTTTTTTTTTTTTTTTTTTCACTCTGTGTCTGTCTGATTTTTTTGAATAGTTTCCCGGCACGTCCCCGTTTTATCATCGAACTATATGTTTGAAGTTGTCCTCTATCGCTTCCTCGATTTCGATCGAGAGGCTTTGTCGGTCACGATGTCTCGCAACATCGGGTATTTAAATATGCGTTACGACGTTAATCAAGAATAGATCGTCAATCGTTAATCAAGAATCGTTAGACACGTTTTCGTTTCTATACGCGTTGTTATTTCCTTTACAAAATAAAAATCTCAATTAACCTCACTGAATGAAAAATGAAGAAATATTCACCTTCAATCGATCCCATTCTTGACTAACGATATCCTCTATACATTTTCGCCTAATATGTGTATACGTACATCGGAAATTCACACACGCGCTTCAGTTATACGTATGTGTGAACTTGCCGTGATAATTTCTATTGTTTAACAAGATACACGATGTTTGTTCACGGAAGAAAATATTTCAGTACTATGTGATCAAGAGAAAGATCGACGATACGTTTGTGATGTGAAATTTCGATATACATAATAAAATTGAATGCAAATTGCGTACAATTGTATAAAATTATCTGACAAATAATCTTTGTCTAAATTTAAAATTTAAAATATTACTAAAATTGAAATGAAGCCGTTGCTCTGACTAGTTGAGTACTTTATAACTCGAAGTTGACAATCGTATCGATATCTTGATGGAATATGGCGCCAGTGTCAGTGATCGTTCGCGCGGCTAACGAGTGTACGTGCAATAACCAGGTGTGAAGAACAAGAAATGATCGATGCAGATCGTTGCAGTGTAAACAGTGACATTGCTGGCGGGAATCGATCGCTGAACAACGGGCCTTCGTTTGAACGAATTTGTTCCGTGAACAGGTATCGGCTTACAAACATTATAAACGTATCACAATTCGGGCGTCCTTTATTAAAGAATGTTTTTGTAACACATACGTCGCTATTTTTCCTCTAAATTACGTTACACACACATTGATGGACATTCGACCAACGTAATAATTGTTACCGAACGTTGTTTCTTATTCCTTCGTTTTTTTTTTTCTTTTTCTTTTTTCCCTTGCGCAAACAATCGTACGAGTTTTAGCTTCCGATAAAAATTTTCCTATTTCAACGCACGTCGAGCTTGTAGCCTTCATGGTTTCGAGTACGAACGATTCTTAAATTAGAAAATAAATTCTTTTAGAACGTAATTTTCCACGTTCGCGTTCATCAGTTACTCTCGAGATTTAATTATCTCTGCGTGAAATGAGGTTAATTCGCACGTTAAAAACAACACTTAAAAGTAACAATCGATACTGTTGATTAAATCAATGATCGATTTTTGTAACATACTTTTCGTCCTACGTGATTTAATAGAGTCCTAGTCAACAGATTGTTAACCTAAAAGTGCTTAAATTTCATAGTATTTTCCAGCTCGACTTTCTAGTTATTTTTTCGATGTTTGTTTTCCCTATATCCCATCTCACTACTCGATGGCGTTACTTTCATGGGAATTCGAAGTGTTTACTTGAACGATATCAGCGATTACCTCTTCAGCAAAGTGTTATACACCATGTTGAAAGTTCGAGCGCGCTATATATATACGATTACTCGAAGTTCGATTTCGATATGTATTAAGTATTCAAAATAGTTGAATCAAATCTTTGCTATTGATTTAAGACCGAATCTCGATAGAATTCGATTTATTTATCGAACTGGCTCGAATAATCCGTTATATGTATATATAACATTTGAAATAATTCGATCGATCGAGCAAGCTCGATCGGAAGTTCATTTCAATTATTTAAACGCTACTATGATTTGTTTCAAACCTCCTTGTTCGAAATTTATTCAAACGTGTTAAAATTTCACTAACAAGCGGAAATGAAATAGAGAATATCAATTAAATTATGTCTAACAATCTACGATAATTAATACGATCGGAGATGCCTGAAAATTGCCGAGTAAACGATATTCAAGTTCATTGCTTTGATCCGAATATCTGAATGTCGTTTATTCGACGTTTAATCATCCAATTCGAATACTCGAGATATATTCGAAACATCGTCTGATTATTCATGCACCCACGTGCATATAACGTACGCGTACGCAAAGCTTGAGATTACTATAGATAGACCCTGGCATTTCTCCCAATATCAAAGTGTCACATTTTCTTTTATCGACTATCTCTTTCGCTTATTTATTAGAAAACGTACATGTCTTGATGCTAGGTCCTCGAGAACAAAAAAATGTTAACAGGCAAATAAATACACGGACATACGCTACGCGATTAATTTCCCCCTTATACACATGGACAAATACCGTAGTATACGAGGCGTTACTACTATTACACACATATAATTTTTTCACAGATATAAATTCAGATATAATAACACGATGTCTACACGACGAACGACGTTCCTCGTTTCAGGTGCACGCGAATGTCAGTGAAATCTCCCGTTTCTTTTCGGGATATAAATTATTCTCGTTTAAATACGCGATTATCAGTAGAACAGGTATCTTTCTCTTTGGTTGTTGGCGAAATCACAAAGTTCAATAAATACAAGTGTATCAATAAATAAGTTAAAGGAAACGAGAGTGAAGGAAACGTATGTATCATCGATACAATTACAGAACTAACGAGAACGATTGAATTTTGCGATTGAGTTTTCTACGTAGATTTCTCAATTGATATCTAGAATTTTTCATTTTTTCTTTTTTACACATTTTTCATTGACTACAGCTTGCTCAAATGTAATGAAAAAGTATGATATAATTGACGAAACGCACAACTTTCTGGAAATTATTTTCTGGAAATCTTTCTGGCGACTATATTTTTAGTAGTTTTGAGAAAGTAGAATCTAAATCTAACGGTAGACTTTTACCTTGTGGTTTTCCTTCCCAAGAAAATGGATCAGAATTGTGTGTTCACCCTTCTCGCGTCTCTACGCGATACTGTAAATATCGTAGTAATTGCACAGAGTATCGTGCAAGCAACGAGTACATTACCAACGTCAGGTTACTTAATTTCAGATGCTTTTTTCCCCTTCTTTCCCTTCTTTCCACCGTTAATCACTTCTTACATGCATAATTTAATGCAGTTTAATGCAGTTTAATGCAGTCGTACGTAGAAGTCGAAGTTAACTGGCGTTGAGCACGCAACAGTGATTTGGAGTAGCGTTCGTTGCGATTCATAAGCGGTCGGTAGCTAATTAGTCGAAGTAGATCTTTCACGTGTCTATCTCGCGAACATTGTACGCGAAAGGTAGTTTCTGTTGCACAACGCGTTTTCAAATAATGCTCGAGCCAAGCCTTTCGTTGCAAGCAGTTACCTTTGCCGGTGAACAAGAATCGCGCGGTTTGTTTCACGATTTATTTCCAACTCGACAATCGACACTGTATCTTCTTTAAATTTCTACGCATATAAAATGTTTCGTTATATTTCGCAAGGTCGAATTTAACGATCGATCGAGCGTTAAAAACTAAAAAAAAAAAGAGAAAAAGAAAAAGAGATAGATCACAATTGTTGTTAAAAGTTTGAAATCAATAATCGTAAGAAATAATAAGTTTTAATAAGTTTTATCAATATTAAATCGTTTCATTAAATAAGTTTCACTTGCTGACGTACAACGTTTAACTAAATAACGTTTTTCGTTTTTTTTTTTTCTTTCTTTCTTTCTTTCAACGACACACCCATTTTACAAACGTCGCTCGACATGTAGACATCGTATTCCCACAATTTCACGCAATACTCTCTCTTGCGTGTTTCGTAACTTTCATCTGCTTCGACCCTATCAGTTTGTCGACGAGAGTATCGTTCTGAATACGTATCTAAATAAGCAGCTAGATCTCGAATTCTCGTATTCGTCGTTCTCTCGTACATTCAACTCTCGAGTACGTTGTAAAATAAACGTAGACTTTCTTTCTTTCTTTCGCGTCTTGGTTCGCGTCTCTTCCCACGTGTAATATTTCCCACCCTTGTTTCATTTTCAAGTTCTGCAGACAGTTTCACAGTTTCATCGGTCCGATCGACGATGGTCGTCGTTGTCAATCGACTCTTCGATCGAATCGCTCGTTTAATCGGTTTCTTTAAATCTAATTAATTCAAGAATTAAATCCGCGTTAGTCTAGCGTTTCACCACCGCGATTGTAAATACGTCAATAATGAAAATTATCGTTCGCTACTTGATATGTATAGTTCACTTTGGAATATATATATATTTATTCCTCCTTTCTTCTTCGTAGAACGTTCTTCGGAGCTTAGGACGATTCTATACTTGTTAAAAATTTACTCTTCCAAATTTACTCTGGATTTCGTACATTTTTTTCTTCCTTTTTCTATTTTATCTCGTTTGAGAGTGTTCCTCTGCTGAAAACTTTCGCAGAGATTCGCAGAGATTCTTTTTTTCCTCTTTTTGTCACAGATCCCCTCGGGATTTATAAATAAAGAGATCCTTTTTGCGTGAGATTTTTCAGAATCAGTACAGGGGATTCTTTGTTCAAGTTTAATAAGAAACTTAACCCTGCTACGTTCTTCTTTCTCGACTCGACTGTATTTTCGACGTTAAATTTAGAAGTTTGACCAAAATTTGAAAAACTTCAACGCTGGCAAGCGCGCGATGAACGTACTTCTCGATCGAACGTCTTGTCGAGACGACATTGGAAATTGTTTTTGTTCCCGTGGTTGAAAGTGCGATTGAAATGTGGTGAAAAAGTCGGTGGAAAAGATAGGTAGCAGGGTTGAAATTTATTTAGGATTTACAGACAGATTTCGTTCTGTAATGGAGACTCTTCCGTAAAATTTCCGTAGAATTTCCTATTCGCGAAGAACATTCAGATTGAATATTTACAAAAAACGGAGAGAAAAGAAATGATCCTCATTGTTCCACTCGGTTCCTCAGTAGTAAAAATCATCGTTAGCGACGTATGACAATTTGTGTGAATCACCACGGTAATTACCACGCTTAAGAGATATCTATGAGAATTCGTCATCACACGAATACCTAAAATAGCATCTTTTACTCTTTGGGATTGTTTACGCAGCCTTGACAAATTAATAAATAGTCGAACCGTTTTCAGGTACCTATGTGTAAAGAACATCTGACAGTGAGAATGAAATTTCCTTGAATAAATATTACATGTATATATATATATATAATATGTCGAAGCAGACGTCTCTCGGAATTTCCTAATCATTTTGTTCGATAGAGTCGACCGAATCGACTTGAATCAACGCCACGAAATCGCGGTAATTATTCTTCGCGTAAAATGTCGACGTGCGGATCGACCGCGGGAATGAATGGGATGGAACACACATTCGTACTTGAGAAGAAGAAAAAAAAAAAAAAATCTCCGTTTGACGGGTGAAATACACTGCTCGGTACACAGTTCACGTAACGAATAAAGCTCGTAAATTGGTAAATAGTTTCGCGATAAATTCCTTTGAATTCGATTTTAAGATTATTTCAATTCTTTGGATCGCGAGATTTAAAAGAAAAAACTACATTTTGGAATATTTTGGAATTCTTTCGGAAGATTTCGGAACTCGCAAGGTTTCGTAAGAAAGAAAGAAGCGTTGCTCGCTCCAGTTTTTGAATTTATTTTCGAATTTTAAAAATATCGGGATAGAGAATCTCTCGTGCCAGATGTATATCATAGAAAGAAAAGAAAAAAAAAGAAATATTTCTTGATTCTTTGAATAAAATTCTTTGCATTCCAAATATATGCATAGCGAATGTTACTTATTTTGGTACTTTGGAATATTTCTTTTCTTCTTCTTCTTCTTCTTCTTCTTCTTCTTCTTCTTCTTCTTCTTCTTCTTTTTTTTTTGTAGAGTGTATACAAAGAAATTGTTATCTTCAAATTTGCGCGAATCTATTTATCGATCGACCCAACTTTCCGGCTTCTTCGAAGCAAGAAAAGAAAGCTTTCAAGAAAATTTTCTTGAAACGCGCGCGAGTACGCGTTGGAATGATTCGTAGAAAACTATGAAACCGTTTGTAGGGAACGATATCACGCATGAGATACGAAGCGCTGATTCCAATTGCGGCCGAGTAGAATCGCTTGCGGAATCGCTTGCAACGCAAAAAGCGGCTGCAACTCGGAAACAAGGTCGAACAGAAGCAATTATTGCGCACGCTTTCATTATAGTTTATAGTATGGGCTGTATTCGTTTATGCGAAAATACGTTTCGCGTATACGAAATCGATGTACGTGTATACCACAGTACGTAAACGTCCAATTGTAATTCATTAAATAATAAAATCTACGTCTCTTTAAATAGATTATTTTCTAGTTATCTTGAGCAGTGTATTTGTCAGTGTAACTGATGGAATGGAGTCGATGAAAAAGAAAAAGAAAAAAGATTATATATCTTGAAAGTTACTTGAGATTGGAAATGTTAAATTTCTCTCGGTTGTTTCACAAATAGAGTACCGATACACTGTGTGAGTTCATATTTTTGCGAATATTGTTAAAAGAATGGAACCTTCGATATTACGTGAAATAAACTGCTGTCAATCTCAAGCATACAGCTTCGAACGCTTCCAATCTACATCGTTAACAATGTTAAAATGCACGCGTTAGGTTTAAGTTTTCGAAAGTTTTAAGATTGTACGTAAAGTCACACATACTTTTGAGAGACGTCCGAAATCGGTATGTTTACACTCAATGTCCTGTAAATCCTGTATGTGCCGTCAGATTTTACTTATATAATTTTACTTATACATTCTCGATACTCCTCGATACTCCTAAAGTGTGTATTTTATTTGTTAACAATGTAGATTGGAGGCGTTCGAATACTTTCGTAAGCTACTGTGTATAATATATTCTTTGAATGTCATAAAATGTAGAGATAAATTCGATATTAAGAATGATTTTGTCAAACATTGTACATCGATTTCAATACCAGAACACTGATATGGATTTTTGTGCAATTATTGGAATTTTCAATAATTTGTGGAAACCATTCATTGCGACATTCACGTCAATTCCAATATTTTGCAATCATCCAATGTTGTAAATTTTGTAAATTTGTTTTCACCAATAAGGGTAATAATTGTCTCTAAATAAAATCTGCGATGTGTTGATAAATTTCTTAAATGTGTGAGTTTTCAACGAATGAGAGAATTAATTAGTAAATAATAGTATCGTAATCGATGCGAAACGATACTATTGTTTCAAGAAATACGCAATAATCGACTCCATTCCATCAATCAGAGGGGTAAAAACGACTTTCAGGCAACGTCACTTCCGCTAATCTACGCGAAGCATCGCCAGACGGACGCGCGTAACTAAAAAAAAAACACATAGAACAGAGCGCGGAAAAAGAAGCGCGCGCGACACTATCGATCGTTTTTTTTTTTTTTTTTTTCGAATAACAACTACATACGTCGAACGATCTATCATCACATACGTATTTTTTTTTTTTTCTTTCTTTCATTTTTTTTCTTTCTTTTTTCGTTTAAACCGCGAAACGTTCGAAAACTCGACGAGAAAACATACACGAGCACGTATGCTATCATAGATTAGAACAAGTTTTCTTTCCTTCAACACCTTAAAACCTTTGTATATAATAAATATATAGCGTTTAAATTATAGCCGAGCCTAATTTCTGTAAATATTTATACACGATATATAGCTACGGTCCCTAATGCGTCGTATTATACTTTCGGAATGTTATGGACTTGACGATTTTTCTACCTTTCACTCTCTCTTCTGTTCCTCGTTTTTTTCCCCTTTTTTTCTTTTTCTTTGCCACTTGTTTACTTTCAACGATTGGAAAGATCGAAAGAATTGTCGGTAAGATAGGTCACGTTCGATCGAGGACAATTTTCGAAGACTTTCGAAAGCCTCTCCGTTTCTTTCTCTTTCTTTCCTCCCTTTAATCTATTCAGACGAGACTCTACATCGTCCGGGTATATTAGAAAAAATGATATGTCTTATTGTACGTGGTCGCGAGATTTCGCGTTCCTATCACCAATTTTGTTACGACGTTCCTTGTGAACTTACTTTCATTGCTGGAAAAAAGTATGGTGCAATCGTGCAATCGTGCGTCGATGTTCTCTCAATGAAAAAGATATTTTAACGCGAGAGTTAACTGCAAGGTTCTGCTCGTCCTTGAACCTTGGAACGACTGCCTGCGTTTGCAATTCGACTCGTAATGGCTCTCTTTCGAGGCTGCAAAATCACGCGAATTGATCGCTCGATCAAAACATTTAAACACACGTTGCGAACATTATTCCGTTCCGTGTCAGAAGTAACGAGCAATTTCACTAACAACAAGTAATTCTTTTCCACCTAGAATTTCCTACCGCTCCAAGCATATACGTACGTATATTTATCATCGAAATTACAACATCCTTTGCGAAGTTTGTTACGACATCGACTGTCGGCTGCAAATGTTACGAATTGACAGAGCTTTATCCACGCGAACACGATTCTTCGTTAGCAATCCCCCAAAATGTCTATCGATCTTTTTTCCCTTTTTTTATCCACCCTGTTTCACGACTGCACTATACTTCTTTCGTTGAGAATACCCCTCAGTGGAACCCTGAGCACTCGTGTCGTCGCGATCAGCCTCTACCTTGATTCCCCATTCTTCTTACTTCTATTACACTTCGTTTCTACACCTCGAAACGCAACGCCGGAATTTTTGAAAAAAATCAATCTACCTAGTCGACCGAAGGTACGATCGCAGTTTCGTTCAGTTGTCGATTTGTTGCAAAGGCGTGCAAGTTCGCGGTCGCGACCTACGGAATGGAACGCCTACGGAGAGAACTCCGTTAGTTCTCGACACCCGACTGATTGCGAGAAGGCCCTCCGAGGAGGACCGCCCTATGGACACTTTTGTTTGCTTGCGGTGAAGATATATCGTGGACAGAGAGCGAGGTTACGCGATCAAAAATAATTTCTCGGCTGCTTGGAAAAATACCGTATCGAGACTGGCCTACTTGTCTTTGAAACTTCTCTCGGCTCGCCGCCGGGGAAGATTTCTTTTCGTCGACTTTCAGCGCCGTCTCGTCAGGACGGATTCGGGATCTATTTTAATTACTTCTTGCGTGTGTTGTGTGGCAGGTTCTTCGTTCCTCTACTTTCATTCTTCATTCTCCCCGCTATTGTGTCTCCTCTCTCGCCTCCTCGATCTCGAACTCGCACGTCTGTTCGAGCGAGCACACGACTTTCACACGACGTTCGCAGGGTTCTTTTTTTATTTTCTTTTTTCTTTTTTTTGCTTCAGGTGATGATTTATTACAACACATCACATCAACATATCACGATGGATGACACGCAACACTGTCGTCGAATATCCTCGCGGTCTTTGGATAGATATACGTATCGATATCTTTGGTGTTCGTCAACTATTTGTAAGTGTCTCCTTTTGAACGAAGGGAACACAGTTTTCTCTGTTCCTTTTTCTCTCTCTCTCTCTCTCTCTCTCTCTCTCTCTCTTCTGTGCGTTTTCGTAGAAAATATTCGAATTGTGTACAGAATCTAGGCGAGAAACGATGTTTTTTGCTTCTCATTAATGCTTTTGGTCTTTTTTTCTTTTTCTGAATAATTCGACAACAATCGCTGTTGTTCTCAAAGGGAAAACGTTGAAACTCCTTCACCCTGTCTCCTCCCTCTTTCACCCTTCTACTCTTGGGATTCGATTCGCGTCCTGTTCGTCAAATGTTCGTTCACACAATTCACGGGAGTAGATTTCTATTTTTGTTTTGTTTCGTCGCTCGGTTCCGGTTGGCGATGAAAAAGCAAGCGATCCAAGGGATCCGCGGAATCTATCATATACATAAGCTCTCGATCGCACAGTGGTCAAGCCTCACGTTCAGGTGATTTCTTCGTGATTTCCTATTTTGCGTGTGGTTTCGCGCGTGTATACATATACATATTTATTATATACATATACGTATGTAAAAAAGAAACGAAAACGGACGCGTTAGAATAATTCTCTAGTCACAGTACAAAATATCTGATTCGCGTGTACTTTGCTCCACACATTTTCTTCTCTTTCGATCTTTCTTCTTTTTTTCATCTCTCTTCCCCCACCCTCTTTTCCCTTTCCTCCTCTTTTGTCGTTCTGTTTACGACGTGTGATATATATACACATATATGTAGAACTATCTGTATATATATATATATACACCTGCCATATTTATATCGATTTTCTACTAATCCTTGCGCGAAATGCCATTCTTTATAACTGTATAGCGTACTGCCTACTGATATGAGTTTTCCTTAGTTCACTTGTAAAGCACTTTTTAGATTTGATCGAAACGATTCATCGCGAGCGAGCGAACCTCACTTGCAAGCTACATTTTCGCCGCAAATTAACCAGTTACATCGATTGATCCTCATATTACGCGCAGAAACGACTTCCCCTCTCTCCGTCTTCTTCTTCTTCTTCGTTTTCTCCTCTCCTCTTCATCGTGGTTTTTCTTCTTTTTTTCTAAATGTAATTTTTTTCGGAATTTTGCATCGATATACTTCGTATTCGCGACTGTAAATTTTCATTTCGATTGTTCGACGATTTTGGTTGGTATGAACGCACAACCGAAAAAAATACATGGTCGAAGAGGAGACGCCCAGTTCCATCAAACATCGTTGAATATTCCGCGTTGTTACTCGCTCGCTCTATTTTTCCCAATTTCTCTCGTTGTCTTTGGCGAACGCAATTTCTCCAGCTCGTCTTGAACCGCATCGATCGACATCGTGATAAAGTTCGTTCTCGACGATGAACATTGTGATTTTCTCCGTTTTTATCGGGATAAAGGAGAACTGACGATGACGGATTGTTTCGCGAAAGTCGATTGACCTTGATTCAACTCTTATTTCGAAAATTCTCAAATTTCGTCCAGTCTCCAGCAGTGTCACGAGTTCTTCAATTTTTCTCTCTCAGATTCTCTTTTAGTTGCTTAGAAACTCTCAAAACTCTTAACAGGAATAAATCACCTCAATTCAAAGTCCTTGCAATTTCATGCAACTTTGTCCACTTTCGCGAGAACGACCTCTAGAATTCTCTAGAAAAAAGAGAGAGAAGAGATGGGGAAAAAAAAATAGGAGGTTCAAAACGAGCCGATGGAACGCGACGGAGATGTAAATCGAGTAATTGACGGCAGAGCAAGCGAGAATTCGCTTCTCGTTTTTTCTTTCGCGTGTTCCCTTCCCCCCCTCCCCTCCCCCTTTTCTAGCCTCCAGACTTCCCTCAGCTTCGGGTGGCGTAACAATATTTTTTTCGTCGTTTTCGTACAAAAGTAGCAAAAGCTTGGCCGCGAGCGCCGAAGATCTTCTATCTTTTTTTTTCTTCTTTTTTTCTTTTTTTCTCTTCACACCGCGACGATGCTTCACTCCTTCGGAACTTCGTCGCGATCTTTGCACGTGCGATATGTTTTCTCTTTCTTTTTTCCCTTTTTTGTTTTCACTTTTCTTAAATCGTGAGTGAGCTTCGAATGAAAAGTTTGTCGACGACGAAAAAGAGGGTTGCGTCGTCGTGCGTTCGCGCGCGAGTATCAACTCCCTCGTGTTGTGTAGTTCACCGGTGTGTGTGTCAGTTCCACGATACGTGTTTAAACATTTTCTTGGGACCGAAAGTACGACAAGAATCGCGTGGATCGTCGGTCTAATTAGCTAGAAACTTCTCTCATCAAACACTCACACGTTATACGACTTGTACGCACGCACGTATACGCAGACCACGTTCATTTTCTCTCTCTCTCTCTCTCTCTCTCTCTCTCTATCTATCTATCTATCTATCTATCTATGTATCTTGGGCAGTACAACTATTTTATTTTAAATTGTAAAATGATATGTTACGTTAAGGTCAAGCGAATACGTTGCCCTGGGAAAGGCATTCGAGAGCCTTCGTTTTTCCTCTCTTTTTTCTTTCTCCACGTCGGTAGTCACGGTTCGCGATTCCAATGAATGATCCGCCGGTTTAATGGCGAATCCGATGAAACATTCGAAAGAAGGATCAGGTGACGACGATTCCTCCCCTTCCCCCACCTCGAAAGATGAAACGGTACCGAACAGAACAAAGAGCGAGAATCGTTTTTGTTTTTGTCTCTTCCTTTTCTTTGGGAGTCGGGAGAGAGGGGGGGGGGGAAGGGAGATACTCGATGATCTTCAACTTCCATCACTTTGTCTTTGCCATCTTTCGCTTTCTCCTTCTCACATCTCCAGTTAAATTAATAATTCGTAATAAATTGACGAACGAACGGATTGATCGGTGCCATTTCATTACTTTCGTCACTTGCTTTGTCTTTCTTCCTTTCTTCTCTCTCTTCTCTCTCTCTCTCTCTCTCTCTCTCTTTGTTTTTGCATCGTCTCGCTCTCTCCGAATTCGCAAATGTAAGGCCTCGCATGGGTTTCACAACTTAGGCTATACATACTTTCCGTCGTTTTCAAACATCACATACGCGTGTCTCTTTTTCTTTTTTTTTTTTTTCCTCTCGTTTCGTTTCGCTTAAAATCTCACGATGACTCTCGGTTTAGAAGGGAACATTGCACATTGCACGAATTGACTAACTTCCTTCAGAAAACCACAGCTAAAACCCCGCTTCACCAATGTAAAACAATTCGTTTTTTAATAAATATATATATATATATGTATGTATGTATGTATGTATGTATGTATGTATGTATATATACCTATATGTGTATATAGTTGAAGACACACTTAAGAGAGGATCCGAGGAGTTTGATAAAATTTTTTTTTCTTTTTCGCCTTTTCTGTTTCTTGTATCGTCTATCAGGAAAGAAAAATTATTCAGTCACCATCTATATAATGGACATATACATATACATATATATATATATATATATATATATATGTCCATGTATATTATATATATCAACGATTCTCTAACGAGTCAGAAATTCGGTGATATCTGTTCGTGTTCGCGGATTCAAGCGGTTTATACACTTTTTTATTTTTTATTTTTTGCTTTTTTTTCTCTTTTTTTTTTCTTGTTACGCTAACAACTAGCCGGAAAACGTTTACGAAAGTCGTCCATTCGGAGCTGATTCCTGGCCAATTTCACGCGGGTTACTTTCCAGAATAATTGCGCTATCTTCTTGTAACGGTACTAAAAACGGTTCTCTTTTTTTTTTTTTTTTTTTTTTTTTTGAAACTGTCTTCTCCCTGCGAGATCCTTTTAACTGCGTTTGTACTTTAGATTGTATACAGCGATATACCAGCGAATGTAATTCTGTAATTGATCGATTTCCTCCTTTTCTATCTTGGGAAATTTTTTGTCCCATTCGACAGTGGATTCGACAGTCTTTGACTTTAGAGTCAAACATTCGAATCGTTCACAGGTCAAACTGACCAACTTCACTTTTTGAATATTTCTAAATTTTAAAGCGCGAAGATTAAAGATAACGCATTGATCAAATGAGAGAACTTTGCGTTTGGCCGTGGAATGATATGTAATTTGTTTCAAAGGACGAAACGTGACTCTACCATCAGGACGTGTAATTTCACGTATTTTGAATAAAAGCCTGCAGCAGTACGTTTCACAGTGTCTCTCTCTCTGTCTTTCTATTTGAGTTTAAATTCCAAAAGGAATTTTAAAAAAAGCATGCATACTATTTTATCTATATTCCTCTACTTCCTGTCTCGCGGACTTTATCAATTTGACAAATGCGCGACTAATTAACAACATTGAAATATACGATTCGTTACAAATTAACTTCTCTGTTTCCTTCTTCTAACAATAAATTTTTCAATGAAAGACAAAGTGTGTCGCAACGGACGATCTCGTAAACGCTTTCCAAGACAATTATCTACCTTAAACGACCTGCTCGGCAAGCCCTTAACGATCTAACGATATGTATCAGAAGAGTGACAACCCTGAAACCTCGTGTTACTTTCATTTTTGTCTCTCTCTCTCTCTCTCTCTCTCTCCTTCAATTTTTTCGATTCAGCGACATGCACTATACCTTCTTAGAATTCGAAAGCCGTCGTCGAAAGCCCCCGAGGCGATTTCAAAAGTTACTTGTATCCCGTTTTCAATTGTTCATTCATCGTGCCTGGCGATCTTACTGACACACTTCTCGGATTCACTGAACGATCTCGTTGCCCGACGAGACGTTGCGTTTACCGTTCGCGTCGTTGGACATCTCGTCTCGCTCTGAATTTCGCGACGGTCCAGTTCCTCGCCGGAAACTCGGGCCGGCCAATTTCTTCAGTTTCCAGGTGGAAAGCCAGGTGGAAAGGCAAGAAGGCGATTTGTTCCGCTTGCACCTTCAAATGGCAAGTTGTAGCGTCTCGTGAAAATTCAAGCAAAAACAAAGAATTTGTTTGTCGCGGTTACATCTTTCTTTCTTTCTAGGTTTCTTTTTTTTACGTAGTTACCTTTGAAGTATATATCGGTGCGAGAAGATTGAGAAGGTTGATTCATTCTTTGGTTCAATCAAAGTGGAGAAACGTGTGACATTATTAACAATATTATCTGTAAATGATATCATCTACAAATTAAGAGATAAATTTCTAATATCCAATGAAAATTCGACTCGACAAAACTTGACTTGAGTGAATTTTCATTAGAAATTAATTTATAATTGACGTAACAACTTTTCGTACAATAATATTCTGACGCCATTAGCAGGAATCGTAACGTGCAATTAAAATGAAATTTCTTGTTAGCGATTAATTTTAACTGGAAGAAAGTTTTCCAAGTCTTGGAACGTGCAGAATTAAAACTATGAGAATCTTTGCGCGGAACCAGAGAAATCCTACCTTTATTCAAAAACCACTCGAACCGAAATAAATTACGAGCGAGCACTTTTGTGTTTTTCGTCGAGCAACGAGATTCTTTCGATTGTTTCGATTCTTTCACGAAAAATAGAAAAATAAAAGAGCGATAAAAATTATAATATAAGCTCGGGGCTCGGGGAGCAATTACGACGACCACCGATCGCGAAAAATTAGACCCGTTCCTCGGTGAAACCTAAAACCACCAGCAACGACCCTTCGCTTTCGTCGTGATTTCTCGTGCATCAACACGCACACACGGTTCGGTTAACACTCCTATTTATATATCCTTAAACCACTTTAATCGTAATTCGCCGCTGTTAATTCGCGGACGCGTGTAACAAATGCCCGGCGCGAGTTGTTTCGACGAGGATCAACGTTCAATCGGCACGAGGATCGGCTCTGAAACTCTGGAGAGAAGAAGCTTGTCCGTTCATCGACTGGGAAGCGACAACGTGGAAAATTCGAGGAATGTACGAGAAAAGAAGGATAGTTCGCGCTTGTACGAAGAGAGCGTATCTTTCGGATCACGAAATGTCGACGAATTTTCTCGATTTTCCTTTCTCGACATTCTTCTTCTTCTTCTTCTTCTTCTTCTACTTCTTCTTGACGAAACGTTTCTCTTTCCATTATTTCTTTTTTTTTCTTCGCTCTCTGTCTCTCTCTCTCTCTGTCTCTCGATCCACGTGTACGCGATATGCATACACACTAATTAGCGTTAGCGACAGACCCTACCAACGGAAACAATATCGAGTCGAGCAGAGAAGTATCGATTTAGAGGAACACGCGTCGATGCGGCAGCTCTCTGTCCTCCGAGGGAAAAAGGGTTCAAGTAGAAAACGACGAGGCGATAGAAAACTAGCCTATTCAGGCAGGCTTTGAACAGCTTTGGATTAGTTTTGAGAGTTTTTAGTTTGAAGAAGCGTCCCCCGCGAGACAAGTTCAGGACTCGAAGCGACACCATGCTCGTTCTCTTCTCCTTCCTATTTTCATTCTTTTTGCTCTTTTCTCTCTTTTTCCCTTTGCCTTTGCCTCTTTCCGAACTTCAACGCGCGGTGCACGCGTGATACACAACAACGCGGCACAGTGTATACAATTTACGTACGAATTTACGGGAGAAAAGGGGGAGTTCGACGAGTTTGAAATCGGGACGAGACGAATAATACACGGTACGAATTTTTTTTTTTTTTTTTTTACAGCATGACTCGACCAACGGGAAGGCACTTGGGCAAATTACGTGCCGAGTTGGCCGTCGTATCTAGCACGCAGGGCACACACCACTTTTCGTTATCCACGTTTCTCTGTCTATCCGCGCCCACTACAAAGACAGATTGTTTTTATTATTTTTTTTTTTTTTTTTTAAAAAGTCGTCTGTTTTTTTTCCTTTTTTTTCTTTTTCTTTTTTCGGCTTTTCCCTCCGCGGCTTCCATTAGATCCTTATTACAAGAACTTTAACTCTTCTTTCCTACTTAACTGCTTAACCCTATGATATGTTCGCATTCGTTATGTAATATATATATATATATTATATAATATATATATATATATATATATATATATGTATAAGATTATTACGTTAAATCAACGCAGTCGCTCGGTCGATCACATCCACACTTTCCCATCCATTCGCACATTCTCACGCTTTCTCTCTTTCTCTATTGTTATTCGTAGTCTCTCTCTCAGCTCGTTATACCATTCGCACATTTCTCTCTCTCGCTCTCTCGACACACCCGTCTAGGATATTTAGACTCTCCTTAACAAGATACATAATTAAATGTATATGCTCGCCATTCTCGCGACGCGCCAATGATAAAACATAAATACACGCTTCTTAGGGCACCTTTGGTATTAAGCTTGATGTACTCGTCTTCGTCTCTTTTGTATCTCTATATTATGCAATTTCGTACCGCGAGCCACCGCGCTTGTCTTCGCTGTTTCGTTTCGTTTCGTTTCGTTTCGTTTCGTTTCGTTTCGTTCTCTTCTCGTCGTGGACCGCGACGTTGTTCCCACGTGAATTTCGCGAATACGGTCACGCTCCCTTTCCCATCGAATCGCGTCGTCTCGGAATCAATTAACAGACGCGATTCTCGTACGAAACGGAGAGACAACGAACGAGTTCCTGCGATTCGACGTTATTCGTACGTATAACCAGGACAGGACACCGATCTTTCCCACGATTTTTAACCTGTTAACCGGCAACTGGCCGGATGGTTACTTTCAAAAAATCTTCAAAAACGGGCAACTAGGAGATAGATACGTAATTCGGTTCTTTACTTTCACGAACGAGTTGCTTTATTTTTCACTTAATTTTTTTTTTTGCGTTTGAAAATATGTAAATGGACATGTGTGCGTGTAGTTTGGTTTCGCGACCTTACATCTACAGGCTAGCTGTTATGGTTACTTTCTTCATGCTATCCGTTCGCTTCATTCTGATTCATATATATATATATATATCTCAATTTGTGACGAATTTTTATATCGCACGATTTATATTTCACGATCCCCGATACTATCGAATTGGCTGCAGTCAGAATGAAGCTTCGTTGCTCCTACAAAACTCGCGTTTGGCTACGGATGGAAAGCCACGACTCGGGGAATTGAAACGATATTTTCGCTATATTGCTATGCTCGTCACCACTTCATCTTCGTCGTTTTATCATCTCTCAGAGAAGTTAAAATAGATATTTCTTTCTCGTTGCTATCGCTCATATCGTTTTCCTCCGCGAAACAGTGAAATAGACGTTCATTTTCAAGCGGATCGAAAGTCCGCATTTCTGCGAACTTCTGCTCCGTTGCTCGTTTCGACAAACGATCCGGTTAACAGGTTAAAAAGGAAAAAAGAAAAACAGACAGGCGTCGTTCATTATTCGGAAACTACCTCGTCTCTTCGGGGGTGATCGCGTCAACGCGCATTCCAACGACAATTAAACAAATTTCCAATCGGTTTCAATTCTTTTTCTCTTCCCCCCACCCCTCCCCCTTCTCGAGGCAAATTTCCCAGAAAACAGCGCGGGGCTCGACTTTCCTAAAAGAATCTTCCGCGACTGTGGACTCTGTGTGTTCCTCTGTGTACGTGTGAACAAGTATTATATTATATGCGTGCGCGTGTGACTTCAACAGTGCCTTTCTTTTATACTTTTACGCTTCTCTTTGCTCCTTCTCTTCACGTGTGTATGTGTGTGTATGTGTGTGTGCATGTATGTATGTACGTGTACGCGTTTCATCTGTGCATCGGTGAGACGCGTGTGACACGAAAGAAAATCGTGTCAAGAGCGTCGAAATCCATGGCGTGCGACCCCGCCTTTGCGTAGAAATTCGCTGGAGCGTCGCGACGACGCTTCGCGCGAGTTCACGCTAACGGCGCGTTCTTCCGCCCCGTTTTCTCTCTGTCTTTCGTCCGTGTGTGCGCGCGCGCGCGCGCGCGTGTGTGTGTGTGTGTGTGTGTGTTTCGTGTTCTTTCTCCTTCGTATGATCCCTCTCGCTTCTCTCCTCTCGTTTCTTCACGCTCTTCCTTTTTTCCTTTCTTTCTTTCTTTCTTTCTTTCTTTTCTTTTCTTTTCTTTTTTTTTTTTTTTGTTTCTTTTTATTTCGTGTCTCTCGCTTCGTCGTCGTCGTTGATCGCAATCAAGACTCGGTGGAAAATAAATAGACAAGGTAGTACACGGCTAATCGAAATAGATCGATAAGTTAAGTCGTTAAAAAATATATATACCTAGGAATATCATATATACGCGATTATTTTGGGCCCCCCGCGAGTCGCGAATCTAAAATGCCGTTGCTCCGCGCGATTTGTAAGAATTCTTCTTCTTCTTCCTCTTCTTCTTTTTTTTTTTTTTTTTTTTTTTTTTTTTTCGCTTTTCCTCCCTGTTCCTCTTCCGCTTCCGTCCTCGTCAGCCGAGACAAGGCTGGAACCTTAGCATACACGCGGACAACGTACCCCTGCCTTCTTGTCTATTGCGTTAATCCTTTGATCTTTCCTTTTCTAGCTAGCCTGTGTTTCTCCGTTTCTCTTTTCTTTTATCGCGTGTACGTCGGACGCCTTTTTTCCCGTTTTTTCCCGCTTCTCTTACTCTTTGCTTCTTTTTTTCGCTCGCTCGTTATACGTGCTTTTTCCCCACTTTCCCTTTCTTCGATACCCCCCCCCCCACCCCCACCCCTAAGTGACATTCGCCCTCCGCTCTACTCCTCCCCGGCCCCCTCCCCCCATTTTCCTTATCTTGACTTCCTCCGTTCCCGCGACGATTTCTCGAGCAACGATTTCTCGATCGATTTGCCCTGGAAAACCCGGTGTCGAACTGGCACTCGCCAGTTTGCAATTTCTCGTCTCGTTTCGTCGATGTTCGTCGGTGTCGCGGGAACGCTGGATCTTCTCCGATCGTTGCATTCCTCGGGGTGCAAGCACGTATACGCACGGTCTTCTTCCCTCGTTTCCTCTTACATGCCGTTGATGTCGATCTTAAGGTTGCCCGTTTTCTTCTCTCTTTGATCCCTGGAAACATCATCGGATTAGTTTGAATCACGGTTCGTGGAAGAAGAGTCCGAAGAAACGCACGCGCACGTGCATACGTACATACACACACACAGACACACACACACACACACCTGTGGCTGATCGATTTTTCTCAAATTTTCTCCCGATACTCTAGGGTTCTCTGACGATCGATCCTCGATCCTTGATCGAAAACAATGACGTTTGTCATATATATATATATATATATGTTTGATTTATTAAAGGATCAAAATAAAATAACCAACGAACTTCGACAATGCGTTTAACCCATCGAGGACCAACATTGCGCAAATTATTCTTTAATGTTAACCCGAAAATTCTCTCCTCTATGACAAATATTGTCAAATCAACTATGATAAATTATTAGTCGGTCTTTGACGGGCTAAGCCGGCTAAGTAAAATCAAGCGCGAACGGAAATACGAAATTCCAAGTTCTGCTTGTTCCTGTCGTTTTAAATCGTTCATAGAAAGCAAGGGAAAAAGAGAAAGAGAGAGAGAGAGAGAGAGAGAGAGAGGGAGAGAGAGATAGAGAAAATAATAATAATAATAAAAACAAACCAACAGGATACAGGGATACGAGATTGTCGCCGACGTGAAATCGGAACGGATGAATATCGAGCCTCGTGTGCCTCCATTTTGTCGCTTTCACGATCTTTGTCCGCGAAAGACTCGGCGAAGATTTACGCTCGCGAGAAGGTCAGAATTGGCCAGAATCGCGAAAGTAAAACCGAATCTTTGTCCCGCGGGATGGATTTTTCCCATTATTCTCTCCTTTCTATCCGGTTGCGGGTAATATGCCAGGTGCTTTGGACAGAGGGGACTGTAAATCTTCTTTGTGCCCGACGCTCGCGAGAAATTCAGCTTCGCGTGGGAAATAAATTTTTCTAATTTAAGTTCAAGTCGAAGAATCTGATGGAATTTTGTTTGTTTCTGTTGTCGTCGCGACCATTGTTGAGTTAGCTTTTCACTACTTGCGAAGAACAACGAGCGAAAAATGTAGAATGATTTGAAGTTTGAAAAAAGGTATTTAGAATTGATCTAAAGATTGAGATCTATGCTTGTGTGAATTGAAATATATGTAAATCACTAAGATGATACTGTGTGTACGATGATTTGAAATAGTCTGCTTATGACTGTACAGAAGTTTCAAATCGAATGACTTGATATTTATATTATATACAGGTATACATTTTTGAATTTAAAATTGTACGTGTAGATTCAATGTAGATCAATCAAGTCTATCTTTTTAGAAAATAAACTTATACAAAATTAGTATTACATTATTATAAAATAATTATTGTGATATTATAAGAAAACCATTTTGCTACATCGTAACATATTCAAAAGAAACCATAAAATTCATCTACACTACGATCTTTATCCATCTCTAAACTCTATCATCTTAAAATTTCAGTATCAAAATTAAATTCCAAGATCAAGTAATTTGATCTTAAATCATTACAATCTTCGATCCCCCTTTTAAGTGTTAAAACATCTTACTAATTTTCTTCTACGCCGCTCTTTCTCCTTCAAAGACTTCCGACCCTTTCTCCAAAGCACCGTGCACAACTCAATCACCAAAGAGCAAGATTATTCTCTGTTTCTCAATTGAAATATCGGTAATCTCGATCCGAGAGATTTGACCGTTTTAGCGCCAGGGATTGTTTAAAAAACCGTGTTGTATAGTGCCACGATGGCGCGATGGTGCTTCCCTAAAAGTATAATAGATAAAGTAGTTTATATACGTATAGGTAAAATGGATGACGTTGCCTATTTATTATGCGCATGGTTTAGGTTTAATTGAGAAGAAAGTAATTAGCTTCGATCCAACTGACGACGATATGGCTATAATCGAAATCGAGCGCATTGTAAACTGAGCAAACGCGCTATTTGACGCTGTTTGACGCGAAATCTGAATAGCGCGATCGCGCTGCGTGGCACTAAAACATGGCTAATGAACCACGAAGGCGAAATAGAAATAAACGTAGAACGTTCGGTTTTCGAGCAATTTTCATCGTTGGCCGCCGCGTTTCAACATATCCGTCATTGCACCGCGAAACGAAAGTAACAGACAACCTACATTTCATCCCTTTCTCACGGCCGACGAAGAAGAGACAGAGACGCCTTGCCATTGAGTAATTTACGTACCTCATTAGGCCGTGATTGCGTCCGGACTGAAAAGCTCTCCCTTTTTCTTCTCTTTGTTTCTCTTTTTCTTTCTTTTTTTTTTTTTTTTGTTTTTTGTTGTCAACGGGAGTTTTCGGGAATCCTTGGTCATGGACGAAGGAAAATACAGGACGCGGTCGCGTCGGTTTTCATTCGCGTGGAAAGAAAGCGGATGAAAGACAGACGCTGCTCAAAAGTTTTAGGATACTTTTCATTTTTAACTCTTTATTTTCGATCTACTTGCACTTCTCAAAAGTTCGAAAATATCCCAAGTTTAAGCACGTTTGAATATGAAGAGATTCTTACTAGTATGCACACTTTAGTTCATCGTGAATTTTTCTTCTGAGTGCAAAATTGAAACATAAAAATTCGAGATTCGAGAGTATTTGTCGTGGATAATTGAATTTTTTTTCAATTGCACGCGTATCTTGCAACACAATTGTTAATTGTTTATTGTTAAATAGAGGTTTGGTCGAGAAGTGCATATTATTATCGTTACATGTTCAAATTTATGTTTGAATAAGGTTTTGAACAATTTTATTACGACTATACTACTAGTGCATTGGTTATGACAAATAACAAATTCTATGATTCATTAAAAATTAAAAATTATTATTATTAATCACACCTCGTCTGTGGTTCAGGTTTAGGTTTAGGTTTAGGGTTTAGGCGGCTTGAGTTCAGGTAGGCTTGGATTAGATTTAAACTTGTATGCAACAAGACAGACAGCGAGAGAGAGAGAGAGAGAGAGAGAGAGAAAGAGAGAGCAATTCTAACATATCTCGGCAAAGCCACGTCCGTTTCCGTTTGTCGCGACGCTGTCAAGGCGTCACGTGTTTCCTTGTCGATTTCAAGCGAAATGAATTAATGACGATGCGTTGTTGCCCCAGCTTTCCCCCAAGTGGATCCGCTATCGATCTCTCTAATTTCGCCGTTTCGAGGGGAAGGTCGGGCAGTCTAACCTGCTTTTTCGGACAAGAGACTTCGTCTACGCTCGATCGAGTCGTATTTTTCGCGGAGGAGGATGACGATACGCGTCGCATCCGCGACCTATATTTTCTGGGGGGTTGGACTCGACGTTCCAGTTCTATAGTTCTCGCGTGTCACGCTGTGTTAGTTGGATATCTCGTTGGCGATCGCGAAGCAGGGCAACCTATGTTCTTTGTTGCCCCGGTTGCTCGAAACTTGGTAATTTCGGCGAAACATGTGGGAAAACTTTCGGTATTACAGCGTCGAGTTCTTCGCTACAAGTAAGAAAATAAATCTTCCCTGTTTGATGTTTGTTCGATGTTTCGATGTGTATGTTCTTTTTGCAGAAACGAATTTGATTCTCTTAATTCTCTCTGATCGTAGTTTGGCGGCGATTTAACTGAAAATTTTTAAGACTATCAAGAATAAATCTCTTAACTTTGTTTAATAATTTAATATTATTCGTGATGCGTATTTTATTGTTTTTATTTGATAATTAATTTGTGATCGGAAACAAATTTTGTGTTTTATTCTGTCATACGTTAATGTTGTGATTTTGGAATATTAAATGATAGATGTAAAATAGAGTTATCCGTGTATGGACTGTAAAATTATTATTATTATTATTATTAAAATATTTATTGAATCTTTTTATTATTAAATATATCTGTACTATCTACGCGAATGATTAGTATTTTTATTTCGTGATATAAACGATCTTTTTGCAGTGCAAATTGGGATCGTAGAAAGCAAAGAAAACGGAAAAGAGATTTGAATACTTGTGATAAATACTACTGAATATGTCTTCCGCAATAATACGAGAACTTATCGTAAAACTACCGATAGATTCGACATTTTTCGTATTTTACAAAAATAAAGTAAATAATATAAATAAAAAGTGAATATTAAATATTCACGTTTGATAATATTAAAACTGTCTTTTTGCAACATTTATTTTTTTCGAATAAAATCCACGTCTACAAGAATTTCAAAATTTTACGATATTATAATATTTTTACAATAATAAATATTTATATTTCTATGTTTCTTTCTACCACTTCTGTTTATAATTCATTGTATCTATGTTATGTTACAATTTTTACATTATTTATATCACGTTTATTTACTTTATTATTATATTATTTATTGTCCAATAATTTCCAAAATATTTCATGTTAGAATTTAATATTACAATAACTTTAAAAAATTCGTGCATTAGCATTCAAACGTTTCTTTTTAGAAGAATTGAAAAATGTTATTCACGTTAGATCCTGTTACAATACTCGCGATCTTGAAATCACAGTGATTTCCTGTCTCTGTGAAAGATCGTTTCAAAGTTCATCGATTCATACTGATTTTTCTTCATTCTTAATGTCTCTACTGTTATCCCGCTGCAATTAGTTATCGTTTCGCAGATATCCGACCTTCCCCCGAGAACCTTCAGCAACGAGATCTCTACGAAAAGAGCTGCAGGGTACGGTGCAAGGGTGTCGCATATCAAAAGACCACGTTCAGGGAACAAAATACAGAAAAACGGAACAAAAAGAAAAAAAGAAAAAAAAGAATATACAAAACGACGGACAAGAGGACGGAGCAAAAATGAAAACGAGTAAGTACTATGCATCTTCAAGCAAACACGGTGAAAGACCGAGCAGAACCTGAACGAAAATCGACAACGAAAAACGAAAATGGCAGCAGGTAAGTGTACAAAGGACGTTCTGTTATTATTCTCCGCTTGTCGTTGAATTATTTGAAGAGACTGTTACGAAGAAACTATGATATTAAAATTGAATTTCTCCTGTTTCGAGTAAGATACGTATCTTACAGCGACGTCTAAGGAATATTGGAATATTTAAGATATTTTACAGCTTAGAGCGTATTTCCGAGTCTTCGAGGCGACTTTTATTCTCGACTTTTGATCAAAGAATTTTTCAACTGGTTTCATCGTATTATATTTAGTATTATTGTGATATAATCGTAAAGTCTTTATTCGTATCTCTATTTTTCGAACATCTTAATATCTGAATGTTGTGTTACCAGATGATTTTTCAGCTATTAACAGGCGTATTTTTCTGATAATATAAATATTCAAATATGAAACAATTTATTCGGAAAAATAGATATTCAGATAATTTTTAAACAACGTTATATCTAATACTATTATAATATCATTTACATAGAATGATGTAGCTTTTATCTTTTATTCTAAACGCTCGAACTTTTCGAGAACAGTTTTGTGGTTTACCACAAGATATTCTCATCAAAACACAAAAAGTTTGACGACGATCGATTATCTTAAAGTATTCCAACAACAAGCAAAAAAAAAAAGATACTTCGCATCACGTATATCGACAACAAAATACTTTCTCAAATGAAAACGACAACGTAAAACAAGAAGAAGAACCAAGAATTAAAAGGAAAACGAACCAGTCAATAGATCAAGTCGAGCGATCTCGAGAATCAGAGAAGACAAATAAAAAGAAAGAAAGAAAGAAAGAGGAAAGGGCAGAATGTGGAAGAAAAAGTCAGAGATCGGCAGGTTGTACACGATTTATAGGCGATTAGCGGCAGATAATTGGCAACTGGCGATACCAGTGGACTCAGCTTGCGACACGTCGAGAGTTTACGCTCCGATCGAGATCGTCGAGCGACCACGCGCCACAAAACACCGTGTTTCGTCTCGGATTGATTGAAATCGGACAATCGGTTAATTGGTTGCGGTTAATCTGCTGCCGAGGCCACTGTACTGGTAAGGGAGCTGTCCCAAAATGCCCCTGGAGAAGTATCGGGATTGTGAAGAAATATTTACAAATGTTACATTACGTGCTGTTATGCTGTTAACACACGGGGTTGATCTCAAAGTGGTACTTGGAAAGGGGTGACTTCCCGTGGGAGAAAGCAGTCGAGAAGGGCAGAGTAATTTTTTTAGTGCGTTCATAGATAGAGGCTGTCTTCGAGAAAGATAATTGAAGTTTTTCAAACGTACACAAAGTGATTGAACACTTGTACATTTCATGTACGAAGGAGTTTGAAATTTTGTTATAAATAAACTGTAACAATCAATACACGAGTGTTGTAATTACAGTTATATTGATGGACATTGAAAGTAATTTGGAGATGTATATAGAAGTTGCAAGATGTTTGATACAAGTACCATGTACTTTATAGAAATTGAATATTCAAATGTTGTATCAACAAGTCTCATTTAAAAATTGTTACATGCTTCACGGAATAATATTAATTTTTCATTAAACATCTCGCAACTATCTCGTTTGTACACATTTCCAGATTTCTCTCTCAAATTTTGCCAATATAATTGAAGACACTCGTGTTTTGTTTCACACGATAGACACAATATACACATCCAAATATTCCTGTAACGAATGTCCAAATAGCTTTCGCGAGCCACTGTTACGTAGACAATTGTTTTTGCACTTAATTAGAATTAAACACAGAGAAGAGGAAAGCGAATTAAGTTGTTTAATCACAGAGACGAGCGAACTGTTTAATCAGAAGGGAAGAGCGAATTAAGTTACTTAATCGTAGAGAATTTCAAAATTCATAATCGTCACAGAGAATTTTAAAATTCTATTTAAACACAGGGAAGAAATTAACCCCCCGTTGGAAAGGATCTCGAATATCTTTGCAATTACCTTTGCCCGGAGGAAACAAACTTCGCATTATCGTTGCTCGAAAGAACAAAGCAGAGATTTACTCTGGCCTTTCAGCCTTTCTCTTTCTCAGAGAAGATCACCCTCTATCCAATTCAACCGGAGTGATTATCGGGTCACCATAAAATGTGTGACAGGAGAGCAAACGGAGGCAAACGGAGTGACACGTTTTTGGTGAAGTCTGTCTCGATGGTTTCCTACACTAGACAGAGGGACAGAGGAAACGAAAAGTAGGCGGTAAGATCCTCGTTCCTTCCAGAGGCATATTTCGTCCAACTCCCCACGGTAAATGCGGTGTCCGGCAACGAAAACGCAGATCTGTGTGTGTTTCGTGCAGTCTCGTCGGAATTTCTGATGGATTTTCTTCGTTGATGGATCGAATGGCAAAACGAGACCAATAAAAAAAAAGAAGAAGAAGAAGAAGAAAAAAAAGACTGGTGCTGTGAGAGAACTAGAGAAATGGAAAAAAAACTGCGTCGAATGATCCTCTGATGTTGCCCTTTGGACAGAAAATCGTAAAGAAATCGAAAAGAAAAACAGAGGGAGGAATAAGGACGTAGCGAGCAGATTACATACAATAGTTAAACGACAAGGGAAATTACAAGAAATTGGAAACTCTTCATAAATGCAGTGTTCATTTGTTGCTAATAACGGGTCTAATTATATTTAACTTGCGAATTTGTAATTTTTGTACTTAAACAATTTTAATTCCAACACAAGGGTGAAAACGAAGAAATCTTTGTATCGTGAATATTGTACGAGACACAGATGAAAATGTTAAATTAAAAGTTGCGTTGTTCATTGCATTTTTACGGTCTTTATCGTGGCGATGAAAAATTTTGAGAAAAGAAATTTACATCAGTGATACATGCAGGCCATAAAAGACGATACAATACAACTTTTAATTTAATTCTTTTTACGTGTACCTTGAAGTGAGAGTTTCCTACAAGTATCAGACTTTAGATGCATTTACGAGTACGTCGATGCGATGGAAAAATATGCTTCGTCCAATACACACGACACGAAGAGCGAAGATTTCTTTGGAGGAATATTTTCATGATTCTAGAACCATTTTGTAACAGGAAAAAGAGATCGTTCTATTATTAACACAACACACTGCAGTCATAAAAATTCTGTCCAACTTTTTTTCTTCCCTTCCCTCGTCAGTCAACTGAATCATCAGTCTAGCTCGCTAAGAAAAAAAATTCGTGATGATGGGACCAGGAGTGTCAATCAACGAGACAAAGAGCCGAGAGAGAGAGAGAGAGAGAGAGAGATCGTGATAAAAAAAAATAATCGAAAAAATGCAGAGGATGATGTCGCACAGGGTCGCTGCGTTTTCGTCGGGGATGTCTTTCTCTTTTTTCTCTTTTTTCTTTTTCGCACACGATGTCTGTAGCGGCTAGCGTAGCATAAAATGAAACCTACTTCGATCCAGAGATTTGTAAAGCCCACCTCGGCCATTTTTGACTTTGCATATTCGATTCGTATTGCTCCCCGGTCGGAGGAGAGGAGAAAGGATCCTTGGAGAGTGGCCATCGCCTGGGCCGCGTAGCGAACGTCTTGGTATTCGACAAAGGCCACTGGCGACCCTCCCTTCGTGTGCATACGAAGCCGGGAGAAACCAGGAAAACTGTGCATAAATAAGAGAAGCGTACAATACGTGCTCTAGTTAGTTATGACAGACGGTACTCTGGTCAAAAGAGAGGAGGGCCTCTGTGTGTGTGTGTGTGTGTGTACGTGTAATTCGTTTGTCCGTGTTTGGATGTTACACTGCTGGTGGTGAGAAAATTTTGGTTGTGGACGTGTTTGAATGAACAGCGAAGCGAGACATGTTTCGTTGCATGTTTCTTTCAAATTTGCATTTACAGAGAGGTGATATATATATATATATATATATATATATATACACATCGATCGATGGTTAGAAACAAGCGAGATTAGTAAGGACTCTAGATACAAGGCTGGAATTATCGCGGTTATTATTAGCAAGGTATCGATCAACCGAGCCCTTTGCCTCAAGATTTTTTTCACCGAGTGCCATGGCGCGTTGATCATGAAAGAAACTAAAACGAAAACGCTATATAACTTTTAACCTAGCAGAATTTTACCATCCGTTGTTTCATTCTGGATGTGCAAATAGCAATATAATTTCGCAGCTCGCGATTTTAATTTAATTTTCGACTGTATTAATTGCCAAACTTTTGCATGTACCTTCAAACCCGTAATTCGCGGATGTTTTGAAATTCCTGGTCTGCGATGTAATATATTCTGTAATTTATTTTGGAAATACAAGTTAGAAATATCGAAATTTAATTTCCAGCTCGTGTAGAGCTGGCCAAGTTGTAGTAAATTTAATTTCGAATACATCGAGGTACAAATATAGGAATGACACTGAATTTAATTTCCACTGTGTTAATTATCAAATTTTCAATTTGATTCGTGCTCATTTCTCAAAGCAGAGATTCATTGATAATTTTAATGAAACTAACAGTGAAGATAAAATAAAAAGATAAAATTTCTTACCGTTGTAGTCGACCAATAAAATTCAACTTGAACATTAATAGAACAACCGGATCGATTTGCCTCGTTCTCGGCAAGATTTATATTTGTTTGTCGTGTACATTGAAAATCGTAATGAATTCAATAATAAATCTGTATAAATATCGATATCAATATCAATAATATTTTAACATTTACATAATTCATACAACAAATTTAACTTCGAAATCACCACAATTACGAAATACGTTCAATTTACAGCAAATCCGGTTTTTACTAATTTCCATTGTTATCAAACTTCTGCGTCAAATTTCAAAATTCGTTTCAAGACGATCGTTTTGAAATAATTTTGATTTAAACTCGATGGGACAATTGTCTCAAAGACTCGATAATAAAAATTATTGAAAGGCAAAGTAAAGAAAGAAAAAGGAAAGCTCTCTCCTTCTGATCGATCGAAATTCATCTCGAAGATTAAAGCTAATTCGACTCGCCGTTACATCGTCGTTACGTCGTTCCTGGCAAGATTTAGATTCGTTTGGCGTGCGCGAGAAGACCGATTTTATATTCCATTTGAGAACCGATCGGCTGGTTACAGCGCCATTAAAACGGAAGTATCGATTATATCGATTATTTGATTTATCGCGGCTCCACCAGGCACCGGGCGTTAACCAGGCGGTAAATTTCGATTCCTCCAATTATAGCAACCGGCGATTACACGCCGGGACTGTGTCGATTAGACACACTTTCACCGTGCGCTTCCCTTTTTTCCTCTCGCCTCTCCGATTGGAAAGGAACTCGCGAATCGTCTCGTGATTCGAAACCGTTCTAACTGCAGCTCGCGGCTGCACGCGTGCGATTCTTCTATCAAGAATCGTGTGACTGTTCGCGTTCTCGCGCACGCCATTTCGGTTGCGCGCGTGCAACCAAATATTTGGAAAATGGATTAAAGTTAAAGGCTTCGATAAACAAGAGTGATAAAAATTTTACAAACGTTCCTACGGTAAGTATGAAATGATCACGTGATGGATACGACTTCAATTTGAGGCTATAAAGTACATTGTAATTTTGCAAATGCGTTAACGTTCATTGGAAAATCAAAAGTCTATGTTTTTGATGTAGCAAGTGATTACTTGCTCGTAGATATTTATATATATTAAATTTACGTAGATTGAAAGGTTTATAGATATTAAAATACGTCTGTTCATTAAAATGTTATTCGCTTGTTAAAACGTATTTGTATTTATTCAAAACACATCTCGTTCGTGTAATTCTTAATCTCGGCAACTAAAATATTTCTAGTTCATTCTATCCTATAAATTTTCATCCATCATTAGTTTAAAAATCACCGGAGTGAGATACAAACGAATTTGAACGAGAAATTTCACTCAGACTCTTGAATCTTAAACGTCAAAACTGTTTGCAAAATTTAATATAAGATAGAAGTATCATCAAGAAATAAATACAATAAAACGATATATAATTTCAGAAATATAAAATATATCGTCAAGAACTGTTTATGAAACAATGAATAGTCGAGATCAGTCGAATATCCGAATATTTATTAAGTTAGAGTCTCATCTTATCTTTTCATGCTCGTGATGATCGCTCGCTGTTTCGTGACGTGAATGTGTACCTGCGTACCGTTCGTGTACGTGTTGGCAGCGTGTACGTGTAAGTACGTGTGTGTCTGTGTGCGTTGATCAATGCCACTAAATATGTATTTCGATACTGATAACATTGGTTACGGGTTACTAGCACAGGTGCGTCTTACAGCTACGAGCTACGACTTTGGTGGCAAAAAATGAATCAGCGGATGTCAGTGATAATACATTTCTTGGATGGCGGTGCTGTTAATTCGGTTTGAAGCACTTGATACGTCCAGCTCGATCCCCCGATACGTGACAAGCGATACGATCCCTTGCATGTCGTTCGCTTAACGCCAGAACTACCAAAAATGGCCAAGAATGACCAATTCGTAATTTTTAGAACGTTAGATATTTTTGCAGATGTAAAACTCGCTAGATATTTTACAGTATTGTTCTCAGGGAGATTTTAACGGTTTGAAAAGCTTGCTGCAACGTATTGCAAAGTTCTTCCATTTTCTTTCTTTCTTTTTTCACTTCACTTTGTGCCTTAATCTTTGTCCCGATAGTTCTAGCTATCTAACACTGATTGTAAAATTACTCCAAAGAAAGATTCGAATGAACGATTTCACATTTCTAGTTCCTTCTAATTTTTGAAGTTTCAAATTTCTAGCTTCGTGGAAGAATAGATGTTCGACAGATTCCTGCAATTTTTCGTCACGTACGTGGACGCGAAGATTAACGTTTTTTCTTTTTTTCATTTTAACCTTTCCGATCTTATGTCCTCTCGGTTTTATACTTTGGTGAATGGCAGTTCTAGTACATATTGATATACAGAGTAGCAAATGAAAATACTCTGATACCACTTATAACTTCGGAAGCTATAAGCCCCGTTTCGTTGAAAATTCTGTTCGTTGACTACGGTTGTACCATTTTGTATTTTTATCAATCTGCCATGCAATTATTTATATATTCAATAGAAATATTTTTTGTTTCCTCTCTCGCGAACGAGCGGAATCTCGGTTGTGCGGAGGGTTAAGGACGCGTTAGAACGCATGCACTACGAAGAGTGAGAGAAAGAGCGAGAGAGAGCGAGAGAGAGAGAGAGAGAGAGAGAGAGAGAGAGAGAGAGAGAGGAAATGCGGCTGATTCAGCGCTGACCTATATCGTTCTGTTAAATTCCTAGCCGCGTAATTGTTTCCAGAGCGAAGTATAGTAGATTTGTCATTTCCAGTTCACTGCACTATGGCCTGGATACTCTTCTAAAAATTCGACAATTTCCCATGGCAGTTAACGTTTTATCTTCGAATCTCCCTCCCTCCCTTTTATGATTCGCTCTTTTTTTTCAAGAGTTTCTCTTGCAATATTTTTGCGAAAGCAAATGATACATTAGCGAAATCTGCTTCCATAAACAGTTCGCGCAGAGCAGCAATTTTCAACAACGACACGAGCAATGTAAAAATTCGAGGAATCAAAAACATACCGACACGTGAGGGATATCTCTGTTTGAACAGAAAGCACAAAATTATTTTTGGTTTAAAGATAAGCATCCTTTCCAAACGTTGGTAATGTTGATATATCCTGGAAAGGGATGTTTCGTAATTTTTCCAATAACCATTAAAAGCCATTAAAAGCAGATTAAGCATGCCAATATACTTGCCTTCGTAATTTTTGATATTTTTTCTGGAAACTGTAAAAATTGGAAAAATGTGCGATTCGCAATGAGACTTTTTTTTTATGTTTCTCGTGTTATTACTGTATAACGCATTATTGCAGAATTGTATTGCTACTACTGTGCACGTTGCATTTTTGTACGTAATGAACTGCCGATATGTCACATTTGTTTTCATAAAGATATCGCCAAAAAGCTCTGGCGATACTCGGTAAAAATGACGCGGTACTTTTGGTGAAAATAAGGCATCGATTTCGTAAAACCGGGACGTTCAAACGTGCAAAAGAATGCTCAAAGTGTTCATCATTAAAATGAGACAGAAATCTTGAACATTGAAACATTGTCAATTTTACCGTACGTCTGAAAGATGGAGTAGTATCGCGCGACAAATCAAATATTAAAAATAGCGTGAAGGATAGGGGACCGGAAATAGCGGAACTTGGAAGCCGATTGACGCGCGCGAAGGGGCACGGATACGAAATAAGAATCGCCAAAAGGTAAACGAGGTCGTGTCGTTCCCCTGTTATGTACCAGAAACCGGCTCGCCATTCACGCCGCGAGGCTAGGCTGTGGCAAACGAGCGAACGGTTCTTGCATCGCGATGAATGAACTGGATATGACGTCAGTCGTCCGTATTTGACGCAACCGTGGTCCGTATCGATTTCCTCTTTTGCATCGGCGCCGAAATAACCGGGCGAGCGAGGAAACCGAGACGAGTCGAACCCATCTCTTTCTCTCTTCGAAATACTTCTTTCTCCCGATTCGACTCTTTTTCGTTTTCGTTCTTTTAACCTTTCCTCACTCCGACGCGTGGTCGATCGCGGTAAAACAAGCGATATCGAACGGAGTCTATCGTGCCAGAATTTGAAAGAAAGAGAGAGAGTATTTTGTACGTAGTCAACGTAGAATCTCATTACATTCACACGAGTTCCACGTGTGAATACGCAAATATGTTAGATGCTGCAAGTTGATTGTACACGTTTGCGCGCGCTTTTTGTCGGTTCGACGGCGATGCTTTTTCATTAATCTAATTTCGAGTGCATTTCGAAATTTCGTCCCATTTTGGAGTCGACGTTGGATTGCGTTTGAAACAATTAACGCACTCGCGTTTTAACCTCTTGGAATGATGTGCCACGCACGTCGAAAATTTTTTGTCCCAAAATTGCAATATTTTCTCAGTTTCAAGTATATTTAAGTACCAGGCAAAGCAAATTACTTCTCAATAATTTCAAATCCAATGATATCATACCAACGAGTTTAAAAAGGAAGCGACGAAGTTTGGTCGCTCGTTATGGTCCGCAATCAGTTGTCAGTGGTTAAAATACCAGATGTATTTTTAACTTGTGATGTTTTTTTAAATCTTAATTGTTATTTTGTATTGTTAATAATAGATATAATAGCAAATGTATTAATAATAAGATGTCCTTTGCCAAGGATCAAAGCATAGATACCTTCATCAGAGATATCAGAGTGAAAGCAAAAATAGAAAAACTGTAAAACACGAGAGAACACGCAAGCTTTTACTTATGCATTTTATAAAACATTATCAAATCTCTAAAAATATGTCGTTTTATATCTATGACGTATCTAACAAAGTTATGAATTAGTTATTTTGACCTCTAGGTAGTTCCAGCGTTAAGATATCTTAACAATATCCTTTTTTATCGGAGCTTTTTATAATTTACAAGTTATCAAGACGAATGAACTCGTTTTGACGACGAAACAAGTAAACGAAAGTAAATACCGCAGACTTTGATCTTATTTGACTTGTCCTATTTCTAGAATTCTAGAAACAGCGTAAGATCTTGATCTTATTTGACTTATCCTATTTCTAGAATTCTAGAATTGCAATAATATAATAATAATTAATATCATTATTATTATATTTGTATAATTAATATTTCTAAATAAAATATTTTCTAGTCAACATCTTGATAAGATCTTAGAAGGCATCCACCAAATTGTTCATAATTTACAAGTTCATCGGTTACTAATCGATATCAGCGAATTTCTCTGTATAATGTGCATAACAGTGACGTAAACATGATAAATTCTATGATCTCAGATTTCCTATTCTGAACATTCAAAAATCACCAGACTATAAAAACAAAATAGTAAAAGTACGAAACGCAAGTTGGTATATTGAAATCACCTCCGTTTTAAAGGGGGGAGAGATTTCAAATGGAAGATATCGTTATCGCCCGGCTGTAAAATTTCCACCGTATGGAAATTTATGACGGCCAATGGGTTAACAACGAACGAGAATGTTCGTTCACTCGAGAAATATCAAAAGAATTTTCCGGCCGCGATCCAACGTGCGCGGCGCACTCGATGTCGTGGGAAGGTCTCGCATGGCGGGGCACGCGAAAATAATTTGCTACGCGGTCGCGAGCCGTAATGCCCGCCGGAGATACCGCATTTCAAGACGGTTGCCCGAACTGCGCTGCGGGGAGACCACAGTGGCCGAAAATTGAAATAGCGAGATTCGCGAGATTCTCGTTCGATTTTGAATTCAACGTTGATTACATTCGCACGGTGGTTCGCGAAAATATTCAAACACTCGCTGTAGAGAAAACTTTTACGCGCGAAGAACTTCCAAGAACTTTTATTATTGTACGAGACATTTTGAAATTTCTTCATCGAGAGAAACTAAGACTAATTGTATTTGCAAAATTCGAGATTAATTTGGAAACGTATACAGGAGTATACGGTTGTATTAATGTTGCAGTAGTGTATATTGCACGTAAATATTTATCTATGTTAATATAACTTTTTTGTATAATGAATTTTTGTAATGATGAATTTCACATTTATATAGACGACTGCGCAAGTTATATTAATGATATTATTTATGCAATTAAATTTTTATATTACAATATTTTATATTACATAAAGTATATTTGGTAAGGAGTTAGTATACAGTGTCCATTTTTCAAGTATACAGACTGTGTAATAAATGAAATATAGTCTCGCTGATTAAAATTTATTAACACAATGGATAATCGATTGTTTGACATTTTTGTAACGTGTGAAATCACACAGGGTGAATCACTTCTACCATTTGAAATTCATGCTTGAACGCACGCTCGTTTATTCCACTGACACACGTTTAATATGATAAACGCTGTGAACGCAAACGCGAATTTTATCAAAGTGGAGAGCGAACGAGCGTTCGTTCGTTTGATCTAAAATCTAAATATGTATATCAAACAAAAATTGTATTACAATTTAACAATTAATTTTTTTTGTTATTTTTCTTTGTCGTACGACAATTTTGCTTGAAACGTTGTTTCAATAGTTTTGAGTGAAACGACTCGTCCTGTGTACTTCTACTGTACGTTCATTTTTAGATTTATTTCAAACTTGGCCAATGGAATCGTAGTCGTTACGATGCTGATGGAATTTCAAAATGTCTTGCGACACTTGCACGGACGATGTGTTCAAATACTTTCTTAAATTTCGGTAAAATTGAAAAAAAAAAGAAAGAAAGAAAGAAAGAGAAAAAAATGAACTTCCAAGTTGGCGAGGCTAAGGGGGGAAATATATGAATTAAAAGCGTAGGACAAGCATGCCGAGCTTGCGGAGCTTCTATTTTGAAGAGAAAGACTTTGAAAACCAACGAAGCGTGGCGTGCTTGTTTGACTCATTTGACTCGGTCTAATAAATCTCGTCGCACGCTTTCGAGATTATGCGCGATAGAGAGGCCGTTGTGGATAACGTTGGATCGAAGCTGAACATATATTTTTACGGCTGTGGGAATATTCCATTGAATTTTTCCTTTTTTCTTCTAACGCGAAACAACGGTGAATTTTCATACGACGTGCGAACGTAGAATAATGTTTCTGATTTCTGGCGAATTAATATCCTTTTTATGCTTTGCTTGAGCTTTTCTATAATTTTAAATTTTATACGTGTTACACGTTAGTATATTCGATATTACACGTATTATATTATTATCATATATTATACACATATATGTAATTACTTATGTGATAAACTTTAAATAAACTTTAAAAAATTCTTTTTTACGCTCGAAATTCTAACAACGATACTCTGAACTTTGAATAATAAAGAGAAGATGCTTCATCCGCCTAAATAAAAAACTAGGGCCATAAATTTTCAAACGGGCGGACAAAGATATAACAACACGAGTTTCCTCGAATATAAAATCGAAACAAGCACGCCACGCGTTTAATTTTAACCCTTTGCACTCGACTGTCTCTTCCGAGGGGAGGGGACATCGTACTTAAATCTAGCCAACAGCTCGAACTTCCTCTTTTTATAATTTACTGAGCAATTACAACGAACGTGTACATTTGGTGTTGTATGATGCGATGTATCATAGTATAATATCTGAGCAGATGCCTAGAGTGAAAGCTATAACAACGACGTGAGAAAAATCAAAGAATCTCAAAAAGAAGAAATTTCTGAGGACAGTCTTGAGTGAAATTAGACTTCTTGTTGCTTCTTACGAAAGTTTAAAAAATGGTGGATATTATTTTTCCACTGAAAGACACAATTAACAAAATTTCGCGGTGATACCATTTGAATGATTATTTCCAATGCTGTATCATTTTATTTACGAAGTGATGCTGGCAGATGATACAAAAAACAGTTTGTCGAAGGCAAAGGGTAAAGTTGTAATTTACCTTACTTTCTCTTACGCGAACGTTGCGTTTTTAACAATTTTAATTCATTTTTAATTCACTTATTCCCTCCCCGAAATAATAACTGTGTAATAAAAACCAAACGCGAATGTCGTCTCGCGCGAAAATGCTCGGCAAAATTGAACGATCTCATCCGGTCTGGCCGAGCCACGCGTTCCTGAAGCATAATTTACGAGGTGTAACGCGCGTCACTATAAAAGTGTCACGCGTCAATTAGCACGGGCCAGCTTGGAGTCAATTTTAGCGTGCCGCGTTTCCGATTTCGTTTTCGGAACGAGGAACTTGCTCGAGGAGTCATTATTTACCACCCGGGCAACTTCCACCGGCTATTGCTAGCTCTCCTCCCTTCTCGTTCTCGTTCTCATCGGTGTAAGTTTGCTCCACTTGATCAAACTCGAAGGACCATCCTATAAACACAAACTTTGGACACGCGTGAGCTATTCTCGTGAAATCGTTCGCGATTGAAGTTCGGCGTGTTCGCTTCACCGATCGAATCGCGAATTTATCGCGGAGTTGTCGCATCAATATTTCTTTCTTTTTTTTTCTTTCTTTCTTTCTTTCAAGTAGAAAAATCTTGAACTGAGAAACGTGGTCGTGGTGCGTGGTACTGCGTTAAAAAAATATTAAAAGTTGTAGCATCGCGTAAAGTGATTAAAATACTGTGTTAGGTAAAATTCTTCAAAAAGAGTTTAAAAAGTTTTTCTTTAAGTAAAAACACTTGTGTCGTAAAATTGACGGTATATTCTATCACGTTAGAAAAGAGACTCCCTTTAGTTTTTGTTTTTAGGTGAAAAAATTTATGTTGAGATTCGTTGGTCACAAGAATTGATCGTGCTTGAAAAATTATTGTTAAAAATTATAGCAGCACGTAAAATCGTTTAAGAATAATTGAAATTTGTCCTTGACAGTATAGTAAAAAATTGTATTTTAAGAATCGATCGTGAATATGAAATTATATGGGTTATCTGATACTTTTTTTTCTCCCTTTTAGAAATATATTTTATTAATTTAGAATATCGACCACCACCGTGGTGCATGTATAATTGCTTTAATTTTTCACCAATAAATTTATTCTGCCAATATTTATATTCCCTACTGAAATCTCCAAAACGAACAAGTATCTTGTATCTTTCCAAAGCCACATATGTACAGTGTAACCTACAATTCCATTTGCAAACCAAATTGTTTGTTTATTACATTTTCAATATCACATTCAACCAATCGTTCCATTTACAGTCCCAATAAATCAAGTCCCGTGTAATCCAAAATCAACGATATTCTGGTTTTGCAATTCAAACAGTTTCCCCCAAACTTCTCAATCATCATGACATATTCAACCCATTATACCCATTATACCCAACGACATATATACATGTATTACATAGTGTAGTATTTTTACGTAGTCCTTCGAGTTTGTTTTCAGCTCGTTTTTGACTCTCAATTATTTCTGAAATATACACTTCTCAAATATGCAATCTTCCAATTTTTCAGACAAAAATCTATTCTCGTTATTAAATTATTAGTTAAATTATTAGCATTACCACTAATATTGTTAGTATATTTCGTTCGTATATTTTTGCGCGCGCTACGCAAAAATTCTCTGCGCGCTCAAATTTTCAGAATCTTAAAAACCTTAAAGAGCCCGAAGTGAGTAAATCTTACTGTCGGGAAGGTAGCGAAAGACGCGCGCGCCGAGCAACGCGAATTCGACGAACGATCTCTGCTCGGTAAACGACTTCTGTAAAAATCGTTGTAAAATGGCTGCGGTATGGTACGGTAGAGTTTTTCTAACCTGCTGAAGATATCCTTGAGCTCGTGCTCGGACACGAACTGGCCGAGATTCGCCACGAACAGGGTGGAACAGGGCGCGTTGCTCACTGCTATGTTCGGCTGCGAGGAGGGTGAACCAACCGGCGATGCCAGTGCCGGCGAGGGTAGGAAATGGGGCAGCGACGCGTGTATCGACGTCAGCGTTGTAGGATGCGGCAGAGACATCGGCGCCTGGAAAGAAAACAGAAAAAACACGGATTTCTCAGCGTTATTCCAAGTCCTCGAAGTTCGAGTCGCGTTTGGGGGAGGAGTGTACGTGGTGTTTGGGGTGCAAGAAATGAGTCAACCGATGAAATTTGTTCCAAACAACCTTCATTTTTAATCGCAATTAATCGCTACATTTTGAATGGACTTTATGATTCAGTTGTTCGTTCAATCATAAATTACGATTAAATTTAATTTAGTTTCGATCGTTAATTGCGATTAAGGATTCAACTCTTAGTTTGATCGTCGACGATCGAGTTGATAATCTTTCATGCCTTATTTAATTATTTCCACTCGACTTATCTAAATGTAACTGTCATAGAGGAACTTTTCCTAAACCTTTTAACATATTATATGTGTTATATAAAACATTTTAACATTTTACCAACATCATAGCAAGCTCAACTATCGTGATTATATTTATGGTCATCGTGCTATGATTATATTAGTCAAATTTAAAAACAATCTAGAAATATAATTTAAAATAATTTAGTACACAAATATGTATGTATTTCACGACACTCATAAAACTACTTGAATAGTCAAACAATATTTTTCAATATTTTTCATTTTAATACTCGTTGCATATTTCAAACGGCTATCTATGCTGTGTATTTGTTTTCCATGAAATATACATAATTTCGTAATTTTTATTTCTAAATTTCTAATTTTTCATGAAATACATTTTATAATTTCTACGCTTGTAAAATCGCTTTCAAACTTTACTAATATAATCTTCACAGTCATCTCACGTTTTAAACGAAAGTTTCAAAATGTTTTCGTACAGCGTGTTTATAAACTCCAGAAGCGTGTAGTATTTGTCAGAACGAGTAAAAAGGTTTTTATAAACATTCTGCATGTAACACACGTAATATGTTCTACTACAATAATATAATGTCAATAACATGATATAATATAATATTACTAAAAAAACTGCTCGACTTGTACCCCAGTACGATTCGTCTCATTGAAAGGCCCAGAAGCAACTGTTCTGACTAGGAAATGAAGACGAATTTTAATGATATGCAAACATTTGAATCGACATAAAACAAATTACAGACGACGCCACTCCTACTTGAGGTCTACCCCACGCTCCCTCACGAATCACGTGACTCAAATCAATCAATCACTAATTTTCGTTGTATTAGCGTTGCACCTGAAGAGGCCCGATTTTCTGGATTACTCCAGCTAAAATCACTTTCAGTGATAATAATATAATACGCAAAAAAGTTTTACTGCGTAAAAATACCTGTTCGAATATACGGGCCACCGTATACTCGTATTCCAATTTTCTTTCTTCCTCAAAATTTCTTTTGTGAATTTTTTATAAAGAAAGGTCCTTGAAATATTTGTATCGTCCAATAAACCACGTGGTTAACGTACATATGTACGTAATTTAGATGTAATCGAGGAAACAATGACTGGACTGTACCAGCTGAAACTAGAGTCCATGACCGAGTTACCGAGCGTGGATTAATTAACGCAAGAACCGTGTTAAATACAAATGCACCGTAATTTTGCAGCAAGAAGCGGCCGGCGATTAATGATCGAACAACGAGAAATAATCTCGACGCATCAAGCAGATTGCTTTTTATTGATGAACGCGCCAGCGTGTGGCCACTTTGATATTTCAATCTTAATTATCCGCCGCTTGAAAACGGATTTCGAACGTTTCACCCGTTGTACAAATAAACGTTGTTGCTGAAACAAGTATCACTGTTACTTGAGGACCTCTGCAGCGAGTTTGAAAATGTATGTTCTAGGATTTTTTCTTTTACGCATTTGTGGAAACGTGCATGATGTGTACGAAGTATTCAAGTATAATAAATGACGTATTATATATATATAATAAATTAATATTTAAAGAAATTACACTGTAATATTCCAACAAGTTTTATATAAGTGCAAGTTTAATGATATGTCGATTCTGTTTATTAAATTATAATTGAATATATAGTTCCTTTCTACTGTTTACTGTTGCAAGTTGACAATTATACTCTAAAACGATTATCAAACTATATTGGAACTATGTAGATTTTTTGCAAAATATTTTTGAGATTATTTAAGATTCTTTTTTAAAAGGAAACTACAATTCGTCCTAAGTAGTCTTTATAATAATCAGTAGAATAATTTAACTTTAATTTCTCTTTATTAAGATAGAGTAAGGATTCTAGGATAATAATCGTCATCAATAGCAATCTTTTTATTAGAATAATTCAATTATTATTATTTAGAATAATATACTTTATATATGTATATATATTCTAATATATTTAGAATAGAATAATTATTATCAATAACAACTTGATTATTTTATTAAAATAATTGATCATACTAAACGTGTCTTAAGTCTAAATCATTCAAGTTCTTAAATTATCCATTGAACTTGCGTTAATTATATAAATTACATAATTTCGCGTGATATTCAATTTCAAATTCAATTTCGAAGGTTACGAAAAATTCTTTTCACCAGAGTTCCCGCAATCGGTTCAGTAATTTCACATCGTGACATGTTGCTGTTACGATAATGCTCGTGTAATTATGCATTGCGTTACCGGCCTCGGAAATCCTGTGTTGCTGCCGTTTTCTTTTGCTTGACCTCGATTCCTCGATTCTTCCTCCACGTCGGGAAATATTAGAAGGCAACATACGAACAGAACAAAGTTGCAAACAACGAGCAAATTTTCATTTAAATATCTCATACCGACAAACGAACATTTGACAACGGAACGTAATTTTTACGTGACAATTTTCGACTCAGTTTCACCGATAGTGTGAAATCGATCATCGAAAACGAAAGTATTTTTACTTGTACATTTTTGCACAGATATCACCAACGGTCGTATTTTATCATCGCGTCCAAAAAAAAAAAAAAAAGAATTTTTAATCCAAGGTAAAAAGTATTTTCATTTTGTATAAAATGAATTCGCACGTATAAATATTTTTTAGTATCTTTTCGACGATTGCATATAATGTAAAAATTACGACGAAACGTAAAGAAATTTGAACGAAAAGAGAACTCATCGGTACGCTTATCGAAGATGAGAGTGTTTTTCTTTCCACTTCTCGCATAACAATGAATAATCTTTCGATTCGAAAGGATTTTTTTTCTTTTATTTTTTTCATACAAACTTCCGCGACCAGTCTTGTTTTCCCAACGATGTGACGAATAGAAAGGGAATTAGGAAAATCTCGAGTCACTATAGAAAATCCGCTGAAAGCAGAATGCAAAGTTCGCGAGTGAAATATTCTCTATTTAGCCGAGCTTCCGCCTCATTATCACGTCAAGTGGATTCCGCGGAACATTTTTATTTCCACGGAGGAAAATGGTGGTATTTACAAGCGGTTGAAACGGCCGTTTCACGTCGGTACCCGAGATGCTTCTCTCCCCGGTTTTTATTAAAGAACCGAGTTAAACGTCGATATTTATTCATTTAAATATTACCGTCTACGAAACTCAATTGTCAGCCATTTTATTTTCATTAAATTCAACGAGAAGACGAACAGCGTTTGCAAGCGTTTCTTCGACCTTTGTTTCTTCACCCTTTCTGCCAGTTTTCACACATTTTTCTTGTAAAATTGTTACAACATTGTTCCGCAAACGCGTACGGTGACTCGCGAAAGTATTCGAACACAGAATCGCGTTAAGAAAAATTTCTATGTTATTTGTTATATAAAATATCTTGAAATTTTGTTAGCGATTCGTTTGCAACAATTTGACGGTTGCGACTATATTGGCAAAATTTAAAATCAATCTGAAAATGTATTTATAATTATTTATACTTACTGTAGTATCCATCCATTTATAATTATTATAAATAATTATAACATAATATTATATATATATAAAGTGTATTTGCACTTATATTTGTACTTGAATTGTTTTTGATTAGGTTTAGATCTGTTTGTTCAAGTTGTCTCTTTCATTGATCCTTGAAAGAAGCCCTTAATTTCATGGTTTCTTGCATGGACTTATTGTAAGAGCTTATTTCATTGTTTCCATTCCTCAAGTGTTTCTTCTTTCGTTGCTCGTATATAGAGCGTTCCAATATTAATTAGGTTCATCTGTTCTTTACATGCGTTGCAAATTGAGACATTTCTTCTCTTTGCATTGTTTGTTTTACCCCTTTTTCGATGTATTTACTGATACATTTCTCTCCCTGATAATCCTAATTGGGATTATTGTACTCATTATTGTCAATTTCGTACTTGATGTATTTTTCTTCTTCTTCCGAGTTATACGTTTTTAGTTTCTTGCACATTGAACTCTACGTGGTGTTCTCCGCTCTCTTTATGTCTGCTCTTTTATTATCACTGAAAGTGATTTTAGCGGGGATAACCTAGAAAATCGGGGCTCTTCAGGTGCAACGAAAATTAGCGATTGGTTGATTTGGGTCACGTGATTCGTGAGAGGGCGTGGGGTAGACCTCGAGTAGGAGTGGCGTTGTCTGGTACTTCTGAGCGATCGCGCCTGTAATTTGTTTTGTATCGATTCAAATGTTTGCATATCGATAAAATTTTATGGAAAAAAAGTCGTCTTCATTTTCTAGTGAGAACAGTTGGGTCTGGTTCCTAGTGAGGACCTTCTGGGCCTTTCAGTGAGACAAATCGTACTGGGGTACAAGTCTGTTTTTTTCTTCTTCTGTGTTTTGTTGTATCCGTAGCCTCCCAAAAATATTCGAAAGCGTTTAAAAACATTGAAATCTTTTCGGTAGGTATGTGTTTTCATTTTTAAATAAATATAAAGTATATACAGATATATGTATATGGGAATAAACTGGGTGATTCACGTAACTTGCACACATGAACTAACTTTTAAATTATGCGTCTAATGAAAAATTGTTTAATACAAAAGTTGTATGGTTTTGAGGGAGGCGAAATATGGCGTATCAATTTTTTGTGGGTTCCGAAATTTTCAAGGTCATTTTCATTATAAATCGAAAAAATATTAAATTCCAAATGAAATAGTATCGAACCACATTGGTCCTAAACCTAATAGTTAAGAAGATATTTTCCCTTAAAACCACAACTTTTGTATTAAACAATTTTTCAATAGATACATAATTTAAAAGTTATTCTAGGTATGCAAGTTACGTGGATCACTCTGTATATGGGCATAATGGAAATAAATAAATAGCATCATTTTTAGATAGATATAAAATATCCTGGTATGGTACATATACGGGAATATATGGGAAACTAAAATAAATTGATTTCAATTGGATTCTCACACACGGAACATTTTCAATGTTTTTAAATACTTGTGTTTGATCGTACTTTCTGTCAGGTTAATAGAACTTCTAACCATGGTCGGTCAATAGAACTGGTAATTGTGGAACAATTGGAAACGGAACGATTGAACTATTGAACGATCTAACGGAAAAACTTTCTTTGCGCGCAATTATTTTCGGAGTTAGTCGCTCGAATGACAGTAGATTTGTTAATTAACAGATTCTGCAGAGTGCGAGTGTGTGCTGTTGACGACCCACGTTCGATATCCAAGATAAAACTTCCATTAGGTAATGAAATACGATGGCACGAGACATCTGACTTTCACGTTTCTGATTGTAGAATACACGTTTGCAAACGTGAAAAAACGAAGAGAGAAATAGTTTCATTGAGAAAGTCAGTTCTTTTTTAGCAAAATTAATCTGCTAATAAAGAACTATTAAACTGTTGAAGTACTGTTAAATTATTATTAAACGTACTGAAATGATTTATCAGGTATTATAAAAAAATGAAACTCTTCTACAATTCTTCTTCAGTTGTCAGCAAATCCAGTCTCGGATAAGATTGCATTTGAAAATTTTCAAAATCCTAAAATTCTCTCTTAGCTTTCAAGCAATTAAATTTTCAATTATTTTTAGAGCGTGAACATTCAGAGTGAAATTATGTAAATATTTATACATTCGATTATAGCACTCAAATATTTATACAAACTTGGAATGTTATTTATACTTTTGGAATGTGATTTCAAATATCGGTGCAATTTGAATTTTCAATCAGAAAACAAAAGGAGCAAAACGAATAATATCGAAATTATTTATGCCACTTTGATTTACGTCAATTCATCTCCACACCTCGACACTATCGCACATACTACTTTCCATTCTTTTTCCATGGAAACAAATATCTCAATCGAGAAATCATCTTTTTTTTTTTTTTTTTTAACCAAACCACTTTTTATTTTCCATGAATTTCGACGAACGGAATCAGCCTATTTTCAATTGTGTTTGAAAAAAAAAAACAGAGAAAAACAAAGAGACAAAAAAAAGAAGAGGCGAAACAAAAATTGTCGCGATTCGCGGTGACCGAGCAAACAATTGATTGAAACGTTTTCAGCGACCTTTAATTTATTTTGACATCCTTCTTTCTCCCGCTCTCGCCACGGGGAAAGCATTTCTCGATCGAACGAGCTTTCCGTTTTAAGGTCCATTTATACTACATACACTCTCGACGAACACGAACGAAGGCACGTATATATATATATACGTCGAAACGTATTGATAGTGTTTGATTGTTGTTTTACTCGCTAGTATCTCTAATTTTGATCACGAATATCGATTTGCAGATTTTTATACATTTCTGTGTTTCTACGAACTAAAGAAACAGAACTTAAGTAGAAATTTACTTCATCTATTACAAATGGGTTAGGTTAGGTTTAAGTTAGGTTAGGAACTTAAGTAGAAATTTACTTCATCTACTATAAATGGTGTTCTGTAGTATGTAGTGGAAGTGTTTCATTATTGTTTTCATTTACATTTCTAGGAATGTACTTCAAGAAACAGAACTTAAATAAAAATTTGCTTTATTTACTATACAGGATGTTCTGTAGCGTACGGAAGTATGATTCCTCGTGAAAAGATAAATCGAGAACGTAGAATAAAATTTTTTCATCCGAGGCTCCGTTTTTCGAGAGACTCGAGCTCGAAAATTTAATCAAGTATACTGGAATTTTTTAGTGTACTGATTCTAGGCGTAGCAGGAAAGAACAATTAACAGAAGGTTATTCTACGTGCAAAAATAGGTAAAGGACGTAGAATAAAATTTTTCCTTCATTCAGAGCTTCATTTTCAAAAAGAATGGGCTTTGAAAATGTTTCGTTAAAAATATACTTGATAAATTATCTTAAAAATTATGGAAAATAATTAATAATCACAGAGTAATATGGAAAAAATTATAAAATAATAATTAGTAATTTGTCCTATAATAATATTCAAAGTCCAGTAGAACGCTGAAAAAAACTCGCGCAGTAAGTTCTAAAGGCTCGTTCTAAAGAAGGGACTTTTCTCTACAGAGTAACAATGGATCTACTTGCGAGAGAAAAAATTTTACAATGTTTCTCGCGAGATGTTTTTACAACTTTCGATGACGAAAGTACGCTTTTCTTTTTATTTGGTTGCGTGATGTGAAAACATCTTGGAGGAAAAAAGAGAACTCAAGGTCGGTAAAGTAGAAGTCTCGCGTCTTCAAGAAGAGCGAGGGTCAAACGGGGCCCAACTGGATTGTTGGTGCGACTTTGTTTCACCGACTAGTTTAAAAAGTGTCGTTTAAAATGTCGATAATTCTTCGTCGATTTTTTGTCTTGATTAGATTTCGCCGGTGACATATAAATGGACCTTTTCATCAGTCGGGATGGCGTCTCTTTTTCTCTCTTTTCGTATTTTGCTTCTCGTTCGATATTTTTACGCGTCGTCACGGTAAACAGCCGCTCGTTTGTTACGGGCTCGTGATAGGTACCCGCGTGAACCTGGCACAGAACCGGGCGATATTAAAAATCAATAGCTGCTGGCTGTTTCCCCAATTCGTACCCGGTTGTACCAGCGTCGTCGTTCTCGCCGTTGCGAGAGGAACCAGCCAAACACGGTGCCTGCCTGCCTGCCGGTGAGAATTTCGCGAATCACGCGGGGAACGAAGGAAACAACGAAAGAACGAAGAGAAGAAAGACAGAAACAATTCGTCCTTATTTACGGCGAGGCTTATTTACTCCGCGGCAATTAGCTCCGTGAAGGTAATTAACTGAATCTCAAACATCAAAATCGATGGATATAAATATATACCCGAATAACGAAAGTGGCACGAGCAGTTTCGTTATTCGTACCCAGTCTCGTGTCAGTCCTCGTTTCAGGCTGAAAAAATACTCGTGCCGTCGCTTTTAATATTTAAACGGCTCTGTACGGGTTCGTGTACGGGTTCGTGCATTATCTAAGCAGAATGATTCGAGTTCGAGCGGAATTTGCGTCACCCCCTCTCGTCGGGGCCAGTTTTTGTAACTTTCGGGGTAATTTGTTCGAATACCGCGTCGTGTTTTTTTTTTTTTTAAACAAAGACAATTGCTTTTTGATGATTAAAAGAGAGAATCAAATTTTTCTCTTTTCTTAGTTTCTGTCGGAACTAATTTGAAGGAATCTACAAATTATTTTGTTTCGTTTAGATTAGCTAGCCTCGGAAAAAAGAGAGACAGGTAACAACCCTCAATTGATATAATTGTAATTAGTTGACACACTATAAATTTGTGTATTGTAGCTTTGTGTTCTGTTAATAAATTCTGTTACGTGTTAAATAAAATTCCACCGAAGGAATATCAATTCTCAAATTGATTAATCCAATGAAGTGGCAAGCTACAAGAGACTTATTTCGACGGAACGTACCAAGGGACAATTAGGTACCTCATGTTTCATCGTCTGATACATTTCACGGAACCGAAACGATTAATCAAACGGGACTGCTGCATCAATCATGAGTAAATTCGTGATACGGCAAATTAATATAAGCCGTACAAATTGTAGGTTTCACTTACATTTTCAATCGAGGGTTGGCCATTAAAGTAATATTTTAATATAGTATAATATAATATCATACAATTATATTCTGTTATATGTATATATACAGGGTGATTCACGTAACTTGCACACCTGAAATAATATATATATATATATAAATAGATTTTAAAACTACTTAAAAATTTTTCTCTTAGAATTTCAACAAACAAAACCCATTAACGTTCCACTACAAAGTCAAATCCATAAAGAAATAAATATAGAAAATATAGAAAAAGAAAATAATACTACGAATGATAATTAAATACAAGATTCTCAGAAATTCACATTATTCAAATTTAATCTACAAATAATATATAATATATGTTCTTCTGGATGTAGAATTAAACAAATGAAAGAAGAAAATAATTCTATGTGTGATGAGAACCAAACGCGAAATTTATAATTTATAATACTGAAATTCCAATGCAATCTTATATAATATGTAAAATTCAATCCATGAGACATTCCTCTGGACGATTGATAAAATAAAAAAGGAAAATATCATAAATTTCCGAAAATCTATCAAATCCACAATATCCACGTTACTCAAATGAAATGCCAATTCAATCTTACAATATGTAAAATTCAATCTATAAGACTCTCTCTTCCGGAGAACGAACAAAAATAAAGAAAAAAGAAAAATAATCTCACACGCAGTAACGATCGAAATGTGAATTACGTCGATAAAACGCGTTGTCCAACTTGCAAGAGTGCAACCTAACCTATAACAAGTCCGAAACGCGTTCTTCCGGTTAGAGTTAACGAAGATAAAGAAAAAAGGAAAATAATTCCGCACGCAACAACAATCGAAATGTTAATTACGTCAAATAACTTGCAAGAGTGCAATCCAACTTATAACACGTTTGAAACGCGTTCTTCCGGAGAACGGTCGAGCAATGTGAACCGTATTCGAACACGTTACCCCGCGTTGTTGGAGAACCAGGTCGAACCAGGTGGAACACACTGGGTTCTTCGCACACTCTATGCTCGCTTTATGTACGTGGTATGTACGTGCGTGTCTACCTAGAGCTAGATGTATCGTATAATAATCGAGTATAACGATCATGTATCACTAACGTGCATCGGGGCGCTCGTCGGCGGCTCCAGAGCTTTGTCTGCAGATAGTCAAAGATAGGAACGTACGGGGACCTGAGGATGTAACGCCGGATGCACCAGCGTCGCGTGTTGCAGCGTGCCGGGTAATTCGCCAGCGGTCGAGTATGCCAGTGGATGGTGCCACAATTCAGGACCACCATGGAAGAATGGGCTCCCTAGGTCTGCAATAGAATACACAATTAGAAATCGACTCTTATCCAACTGAGACACTAATTGTTCCGTTCGGAACGCTATCGACCACACACGATCGCGCAAGTTATTTCGATCGTACGGGATAGATACACGGCGCTGTGGAAACGGAGCTCGGAACACTCCCCTTCGTGTGATCAGTTTTTTTTCAATTTGTTATTTCAATCGTTATTATATTAGCGAGATGTATTATCTACAATTGTTATTGTATTATAATTATCATTGTATAATACAATTACAATAAAATACAATTGACTTGTGTTGATTAATCATGTCTAATATATAATACAATAATATTGTACTAATCAGATGTATTTGTATTATTTGCTTTTTATTTGTGACAACACAAAGAGAAGGGATCCGAAAACATTTTCACACCGCTGTATATAAATTTACATGCTTTACTTATATCGTCCATAATTATTTGGACAAGTTGAAATTTACAAAATATTGTAAATTTCAAACGAGAGAGACTATATTTTTAGTCTAATCTCGATTTCTGGCCAATCGACACGTATATCTTGAATAATGCTAATGAATTAAAAACTAGGTCCCAAAAGACTATCCTCGAAACATTGAAAAATGATTAATATTGATATAATAAGAGTGGTGTAACACAAAAGAGTTCACGAACTGAAAAATTTTTGTAGAACGTAACAGAGTTGTCAAAGAATATCATCTTCGTACAATTTCTACGTAAAGTAAAATAAAGTTCAAACTTCCGAGATGTTGAGCCAAACCAAACAGGCTAGAGATTGACTTGCGATTGTTAAACGATTCAATTGAAAGTTTATCCTGCAGAGACGTCTAAACGACTTTAAGCGTATCTGTTCTACGTTCCACATTCAGCCACACGTTCGGAAAGTTTCTATAAATTTCAAGACAAGTTAGATGCCAATTACGAGTTCACGGGAAATTTGAATATACGCAGATAATACTCTCAGTTTCAATTTCAGGAGATTATTCGAGCCTAGCTGTTGCAAGAAACGGAGGGTCAGAGAAATATAACATCCCCTCCCATTATGAAAGCTAAAAAAGCAACAAAAATATTAAACTTGTACACTTCTTATTGAAGTGTATCAACTGTCCAAATATTTGTGAACACCGGGGTATATTTTATGGTTTTTATTCTCTCAGAGTTTATTTTAGACTTTTCCTGCGTTTTTCTTTTTCTTTTTTCTTTATTTTCGGAGTGAAGTGGCGCAGGAACTTGCACACGAAAGATTCAGTTAATACAGACAGGCGAAGCTTTTGATTTGAGAAAATATCGCGTGGATGAAGTTAGGTTTTGATAGAATATTTTAAACGGAGAATTTAAGAGTTTATGTTTGACGGAAAAATTTAAATTTTTTGAATCTCTTTGTGAATTCCGATGCGTGTTATATATATATTATTATTATATTAACAAAAGCTTGGAAATTGAAAGATAATTTAATATTAATATTAAAGAAATTTAAAGATAAATATGATAATTTCGTTTTTGGAAATAAATAAGACAATACTAATTTTCCGATTTAACAGTGAGCCATCGTATGTCACTCTATAATTTATTTCGTAATATCTAATTTTATAATTAGATATTATCTATCTACGAGGTATATTTATTTAATGATATTTAACCATTTATTTGACAATATTTAATTTTATAATTACCAATATGTACAACAGCCACATATATTCAGATTAATTTCGTAAAATAATTTGACATAATTTGTTTTGCTTGATAATTCTCCATGGTTCAACGATAATTGGTAATTCACTCTCGATTAAATGGGTTTTCACATTTCTATCGATCTGTTTTCGCCGTTTTCATAGAAGCCTGCGTTGGCTAACAAGAGTAGTTCAAGGAATTTTCCAGCTGCACAGATCGCGCCACGTTGGAACTATTTTTCCAGACGACATTCTTTCCCTTCTGTCGCTAAATTTATAATAATTATTCACGATCGAAGCGATTTCATTTCTCTGTTCATTTAACTGGATCGTTTCGTTTAGTTTAAAGAATTGCGGTTGGCAAATCAAAATCAAAGATTTTCATGATTTCATCGAACGTTCCCAATTGCGACTTGAGATCTCAAGAAGGACAGACTTCGCAAATTAATTTTGCAAGGAAAATACAAATTTTCTCATTCGATCAGCAAACGATCGTGTGACAATCAAACGAGAACTCTTCAATTGCGAATCAATCGAAGGACCCACCGCGCCGCACGCAATCCAAACCATAATCGCGAAACAATTGCAGTCAATCAAAACATTCCTAGTCGCACGCGTATCTAACGTGATACGACGATACGATTATCTACGTAATCGATCGTCACACACTTGTACTTGTTTCGATTCGAAGAAAAAAATAGTTTGTGAGGAAAATTTTTCGCCACGGCTAGTTTTGTTGCAATATTTTTGTGAAAACAAGCGATATATTAGCAAAACCAAGATTTCCACGAGTAGTTCATTATGTGCAAAAGTAACGTGAATAGTAGCAATTTCCAATAATGAGATAATTATGTATAATGATGAAAAAAAGAAAAAAAATAGAAAAATTAGAGCGAAGAAAGAATTCATAGACTTGCAATTCCAGCTTAACCCGCGCTAAAAATTGCGAAATATTTTTTCTCAAGTGCTGGAATGCTATCATGCCAAGATTAGGAAAGAACGCTTGTTTTTAAGTTATTAAAAATTATTTAAATTTTCTTCAGATGGTAGAGCTACAAAAAACGCCGCGTGTATCAATAACTTTTTGACTCTCGAATTTTTATGTTACTTATTGCTATTGTTATTGTACAACTGTTTATTGGAAATTGCTATTGTGCATCGTTACTTTCGTACGTAGTAAACTATTTATGGAAACTATTACTAAATTAACAATAAATTACAATATTTATATAGAAACGGATTTTGTTAATGTATCATTTGTTTTTTTTTTGCAAAAAAAATTGCAAGAACAGCTTTCTCAATCCATCGCAATTTAATAAATTGGTAATTTCATTCGATGAAACTTTATATCCGTAAATGTCATCGCCGTCGTTATATTATGCTAGGTTGTTGGATTTCACAGTGATTTCGTATAAAATTATTTATAATTTAATGATTGAAGGTATTGTCGAGCAATAGTTTGACGAAACTGTGAAAACGAAGAATTTATACGTATACCTCAAAGTGCGTTTGTAATTTGTGCAATTATGATTTAATACAAATTTTTAACTTGTTATCAATTTAATATAATCTAAACATAGTTCAAATCTAAATATAGTTCAAATTTACAAATTAATTATTCGTCCTGAATCAATTGACATTACGTTGTCAAATGATTGCATAGTCGATGCAACATGTTAAAGTAGAAGAAAATGGACGAACACCACGTTCAAAATAAGTGGCCCATTTATTAGCATTATGAATTTAAAGCTTATTATCACATGATTATAACTGACGAATCATAATTCCATTAACATTGACATTATTTTATATTCATAGAAAATTCAAACTGACCGAAAACTGCAAGTTTTACGAAGAATTCGGTCACTTCATTTGCAACGATCTGATAATATCGTGTCCATGCATTTTTATTTCGTGTTCACATGTCTGTGCAGCGTGTAATCAAATCGGTCGTAAGTTGCTACGTCATCATGAATATTAATATTATTCATAGAACTACATAATAACGCGATACAATCGTCGAACGTAATCACTGGCTGGGAAGAAATCTGAATTTCTTGGAATCACGAGTCGATTAATCGCACTGAATGCCAGTCGCTCGAGTTTTGTTCGACTTTTTTTTTCCGAGAAATGACATTGTACAGAGCTTAACTCGTTCATAAATCATCGAGTCAAATAAAGAAAAAAAAAACGGAAATAAAATAAAATTATTCATCGAATAATTTTCGACGCAAATTTAATAAATAATAATTATCAAGAATTCGTCTGTCTGATTAAATTTTGGTTTGATCATCGATTTTATTCAAAATTCAAATCTTGATTCTAATTTTACTTGAACTTTTCACATAGCGAACAGTTTGTGCAAGGGTATGATTCATGATACGTGTAATGAATATGTTTAATATAGTACAATAATACTGTATAGATAATAATTATAATATAATTATGTAATATAATACATGTTACATTATATCAAAACATATCAATGACAATAATTATGACAATGGCTACATCAAGTAGATCACTTTGTACATTTTTCACCCATCAAATTTCAATTCTGAAGTTTTGGAATGTACTTCTAGTAGCGCCATTTTGTACGATGCGTTGGATCTCATTTCGAGTGGATGCGATGCGAAAATGACGAGAGATACATTTTATAGTTTATCGACGAATATTTTTATCACTACTTAACGAAAGTTAACTTCATTACGAATTCTCTAATAATTCACGATAGACAGTTGAAACGTTTGAACTCTGTGAAACGGGGATGAGGAAAACGACTCAAAAACGCGACAACTCCGCAAACCTCTCGGGGAGTTTTCGATTTCTTGCACGAGTTGATCGTTCGCGATTCGCGGCGATTCTCTTTTCGAGGCGCTTCCTCATCCCCGCCGGACCGGAAGCGCTTGACACTTGCACACGTATTGCATTGTACTCGCGACGAGGAGGCAGCGAGATCAATGAAAATCGGCCGCAGAAACCGCCTGTCCACGAAAACCCGTTTGCCCCTCATCCTCGACCGACGATACGTCACGAACTCGGGCAAAATCTCGCCAGCCAGCATACGAACTTTGTGCAATTAATCGATTCTCCTTGGCTAATACCTCGCGCGTTTGGTCACGGACGAAAAAATGCTCGTTGAAAAACACCGAGCATTTTTTCAGCGTTTTCGAGCACGGGTTCGAGGGACTTTTATCGCGAAACCGCGATTTTTATCGGGATGATTTATGATGATCTTTTGATAACCTTGAGTCGACAGCTAACGACCAACGTTCACGTAGAATGACCGATTTGTTGATTCGACGGGAAGATTTTAGAAGGAATCGCCTGGAGAGCGAGATCTCGGAACGATGATCGAGTGGAAACTCCCGGAAGTGTGATTATTTCCACGTTGCATGTACGTGTGTGTGCTTCTGTGTGGGAATAATTGGATCGGCAGAGTGTAATATTGATATATGAATAGCTGAATTTTGAATACCGCGACGTGATTGTAGGACTTGCTACGATTTTACAACGCGATGGCTCTGTCGTTTTTTACTTTTATTGTTTTCTTGAATAATTGGTACTATGAAATTGTAGCTACTCGCAAAAGCTACAGTTACGTTACGATTTATTTCTGAAATCATCGTCTAAATATTTCACATTCTAGATTTCGCTATTTTTGTTACTTGTAAAAAAGACGCACAATTATTTATTAATGATTTAACACGTTTTGGCCTTCATTATCTTCGTAAGAATTTCGTCACTGGATTTGTGTAAATCTAAAACAACACTATGTTTTAGATCATCAATAATTTATTAACATTTCAATCCTCGCTATTTTTGTCACTGGATTTCATTCGATGTGTTTAAAACCACACGCGAGACACGATTATTTATTAGTAAACCTGATACATTTTAATCTTTACTTTATTTTTGATATTTGCGAAATTTTCGTTGCTGAATTTCACGTATCTAAAACCATACAAGAAATTATTTATTAACAATTTGATATATTCTTCTAGTCTATAGTCTTGCATATAATTGTTGCTCGACAATTTAATACAAAAAGACGAGAAAATTCAGCCCAAGTAACTCGGGCAACATTTAAAATTTACTATCCATCGTTTCCAAGTTCTCCTTTCCACGTTAACAGGCTAGAATAATTAATAGAATTTCATCAAATCGCGCGAAAGGCAAAGGCTTTGAGGATGTAACTCTTCTATCTAAACCCTCGGTAAATAATAAATGTTCAGTCTTCGGAAGTTCGTCTAATTCCCTGCTAAATTCCCTTCTTATTAAGAAGATCCATTAAATCTCGCGGCTGAATGTTAACGATTTTGATAGTCAGCTAATTACGTATCGTTAACGAGCCCGGCCTGTTAACGAGCTACTTTTATGAATTTTTAACAGCGGTCGCTGTTCTCCGTTTCAAGGAAGATAGCGTGTCTAGGATGGCCAGCGCCTTGCGAAAAAGAAAATAATAAAAGAGAAAAGGAAAAAGAAAAAACACCGTTGCCTTTGTACAACGTCGCTATCAGACGAGGGAGATCCGCGTGGTTCAACCTGGCTGCATCGTGCTTTGTAATTAGCGATTTTCCTCCTATACCAGGGGAATAACTAATTTCTCGTGGAATCGTTTTTTGCTTTTCTATGATCTTCCCTCCCCTCGAAGTGCAGCGAGAACTTCGAAGTTTCTTCTCAAATTTCGTGTTTCGTTTTTTTTTTGATATTTAGACACTTAGGTATTCAGTAATTATTTGCCGTTTCGAAAGCTCCTTGACGCTAGGATTGCAATTCGAATTGTTCTCTCGAAATTTTTCCTGACCAATAATTAATCTCAAGACAAAAGTTGCAATTGAACTATTTCGCCAATCTGCTGTTAGTTTATTTTGTTATTTTTCTTTTCTAAAATTTATTTTGAAACAATTATTTTTCTAGTTGGTTGAAGTTTTTTATTTTCCTACATATCGTTGCTCGCAAAAAAAAAAAAAAAATAGTTTCTTCAGAAGGTTTGAGAGGATCTTGGAAATACGCAATAGCCTGTAACAGTTTGCATCGTAATTTATTTTCAACGATCAAGTGTTATTGAAATTAACTTCGTTCTACATACTCCCCCCCCCCCCACAAGTTCACAAGTACTGCAGATCGTTTCAAATTAATTTATTCCGTTCTCGGGATATTAATCACGCTCGATGTATCCTCCAGACGATTGAGAAATCAAACATCTGAACGGTTCACGAATCGCAGATATCAAGATAGTTGCGAGCTATCAATTTCCCTAATAGCCACTAACCAACCAACTCTTACGCGTTTATTATAATCTGACAAACTCTGTTTCTAAATAATTCTCTCTCTATTAAAATATTTCGAACACGTTTCGTTAACGTCGATTCTGACACGGTAGAATCGTTTTGCGACTTGTAGAATAAATTTTGTATCATTCGACGATACAAAACCAACGATTACAGAAACCAATAAAAGCGATGGAAACAAGAAAGTGCCAATATTTTCTATAATCAGCGTACAGAAAAAATAATTCACTCCCCCCAATCTTTCTGACAAATTTACCACTTTAGAGAGAGTGTCGCTGTATATAAAAAAATAGGAAAACTTTACGCTCTCCAATCTTTCTCACAAATTTATGAGAAAGTGCCAATACTGCCACAGACAGTCAAACTTTATTCACTGCACTGTACTTCTGATAAATTTACCATTTATGAGAAACTGCCAATACTTTTCACAGCCACTGTATACAAAAAACGAAAATAGTGAAACTTTGTCCTCTCCGACCCTTCTCACAAATTTGCCATCAATAAAAAAGTGCCAATATTTTCCGTCATAAAGACAGTAAAACTTTAAAACTGTCTGCCTTTAAAAATTCTCTTTAATTTTGACAAATTTACCAATTTGCAAGAAGAACACAAGAAACGAAAAGAGAGAGAGAGAGAGAGGGACATGGAGAACGATAAATAATTCAGAGGCACGTCACACCTGCACCAGCGCCGGTTTTTATCACACGGCAAGCGAGCGGGGGCTTTTCGTACGTGGCAGGACCTTGCACTTTATTGATTTTAGGCTGACCCGCGATTCCCACGGCGGACCTGTAAGTTCCGACGAATGCCGGTGCTTCTTCCTCCACGCCGTTCCTCCTCCGCCCGTTTTTCACCGGTTTTTCGCGCAATTCACACGCGAAAGGCCGTCGAACTTTTTACCGTTGCAAAGCGTCGAGAGGTACTTAAAGCTCAGACGAAAAATAGTAAAAAGTCCGGCGGAGAAAACCTGCCGGAAAAAATCGAATCGAATTTGTGGAATTAACCCGTTCCATGATTTTCCATCGTCGATTCTAGAAGCGATCTGCTTAAGCGTGGCTTCGATCCGATTATCGAAGGATTAAGGCGATGTGCCGTATACTTTTCCAGCTGTTAGAAAATTACTCATGAAAATATAAATATTTTCAGCGAGAAGTTATTTAAACATCGGAGAAATTTAGTATCTTGTTCGCGAAATGTTAGATTATAAAGAACCTGGGTTCGATATTATATATTAAATAATCGTATTAATTTGACAGAACGAAAATAATTTCTGTCAATTTTGATTTTCATGTCCGTGTGACTAAATTTTAGAAAATTGATCGACAAGTACCGTCAAAAATATGAAGATAAAATTAAAGTTTTCTATCAAAAAATAATTTACAAAATAAAATACTTATACATCGAAACAATTACACCAGATTATAATCATCATAAAATCGAAGAACGTAAATTATCACATCGTAATTATGTGAGAAATTCATCTCGACTGACAGATATAAAATTAACAAAAAAAGGGTAACGAGTAGATTGAAAAACAAGCGATTCGACGTAATTGAAAATCAAGGAGCCTAAATTACCGCATCGTGATTACGAGGTGAATCGATCGGGTGGCAGGAGCGGCCACTGTTATTTTTTCCACGGAGGGAACTTCGATGGACACGCGCGCGCGCCCAGCCAACCACGTTAAATAAAAATGTTTAGTTAACGCGCTCGTTAACGCGAGCGAACGGTATTGAGGGTATCTAGAGTGGAAGAAGCAACGGGGAAGGCAGGTGAATAGCGGTTACGAGACACCTTTGTCTCATCAAAAACCGGGGAATCTAATATCATCGTGCGGCCGTGCCGCGACACAAAAGGCAGAACGCGTGAAACGCGAACGAAAACGTGCTTGAAAAACATTTGCACAACGGAATGCAAACCGGTCTAACTCCTCGCTACGTGTTTGCGTTGAAATAAAGGCAAAGGAATCGAGTTAAATCTACCAGCCATCTTTTTCATCCTCTTCTCTGTTTTTCTTTTCCACTTCTTCCTCTCTGTCTCCTCTCTCTCTCTCTCTCTCTCTCTCTCTCTCTCTCTCTTCTCCTGCCTTTCTTCTTTCTTCGTTCCTGTCTCATCTTCTTCTTCTTTTCACTTCTTCCTTCTCTTCTTTTCACCAGGTACCTCCATCTCTTCTTCTTTGTTTTATGTTTGATCGATCGAATCGTTCGACGCGTAACATCACTTCCCTTCTTTCCTTCTTTCTTTCTGTTTTTTTTTCTCTCCTTTCGCTGATAGTAGTTTAAACGATAATATAATGGAAAATACGAGTAAAACGAACTGACAGAGCGAACTGGCGAAAATGGAATTTATATTACGCGCGAATCGAAACGGTTTAGGTATCGGGGGCGCGTTGCCCCGAACGTTTGAAAGGGATTCATCGTTTGACCGCGCCGAGCCACGCCGCGATCGGACTTTTATTTATTTATACCGCGTTTCAATGATTTCTCTTATTTTCGCGGATATAAATCTCCACGCGAATGTAAAATAAAAATTGACGAAATAAATTTCATTGGTGGTTGTACACAGTTGCACTGAACGCTGAATTGAAATCGAAATTTTCTCGTTTATTACGTTTAAAAGATAAATCACATAATGAAAAATTAACGATTAAATTCTGAAAAAACCGCTCGTTCTGTCGTGCTTTGTCATGAAAATTGTTCTGATTAAATTTTCCACGATTCTCACGATCGTGAAAGTCACGAGAAATTTTTCTCTTATGAACCAACTACATACCTAATTGTCACTGAAAGTGATTTTAGCGAGGGTAACCCAGAAAATCGGACCTCTTCAGGTGCAACGCTAATGCAACGAAAATTAGCGATTGGTTGATTTGAGTCACGTGATTCGTGAGGGGGCATGGGGTAGACCTCGAGTAGGAGTGGCGTCGTCTGTAATTTGTTTTATGTCGATTCAAATGTTTGCATATCATTAAAATTTTATGGCAAAATAGTCGTCTTCATTTCCTAGCCAGAACAGTTGCTTCTGGGCCTTTCAGTGAAATGAAACGTGTACTGGGACACAAGTCGTGCAGTTTTTTTGAATTATTTCCTTTTAAAAAAGCTTGTGAAAAATATTTTCGAAACACGTGTACGAAATTTACAAAAAAAAAGGATGTACAGATTCTTCTAGTCCAAGAGAGCACATTATTATTACTTTCTCTCTTCTTTATTCTGTCATCTTTAGTTAGAATTACTTAAATTAACTATGATCATTTCTTCTGTTTCTTTCTTCTATTAATTGCAAGTACATTTAAAAATTTATACGGCACTAAATTTTGATTATTTCATAATAAACATTCGTAAAAAGTTTCCCCTCTCGCCACTTTTCTAGATCAAACTTCTTCCCTTGTCCTGCCATCTTTTATAGCAAAGGTGTTCTATTAAGCGCATTTAAAGATTTGCACGCTATTAAATTTTAATTACTTCATCGCCAAAAAATTTTTAAGTGGATAAAAATTCGTCTTAGATAAATAAAAATTCGTAGAATTCTCCAAAAAAGGTGTACAGATTCTTCTATTTAAGGAGGACATTCTGCCATCTTCTATAATCAATTTTCAAATATGACATGGAGATTCAAAACATTTGTAGAAAACTTTTCGAGAAAAAGTCTCACAGATTCTCTGTAAGAAAATGAATGCCAAAAGAATGATATATAACTAAAGAGCGAGCAGCTATTCTTACAGTAGAATAGTTGCTTAAGTGGTCAGACCGAGGTGCGAATTCATCTCGATTTGTTCGCGATTATCGTACACGATCGCGTTGAACGTGTCCCCGTTTCCTGTTACACGTTGTATCGCTCATGCACCGAGGAATGCGCGTCTACGTTCTTGCAAGAAAATTGCACGGGTGGCTGAATTTTCGCACGCCACAAGGTAAACTGTTCCACGTCGAAGGCTATCGTTCGATCGTTCGATATCCACATATGTACGCGCGAATCTTGCGCAGCAAGATTTTAAACGACATAAACAACAACCTGGCCTCGATGCATGTATATTTATTCACTCGCTTGTACAAGTTTATTAACTGGTGCGAAATGTTCGAATCTGAGATATCGACGTTGCTTAAATATAGATTTATAATACAGGTTGTAACGCAGTAAAATATAATATATAATTTTTTAACATAAATTATAAATTATAAACAATGTAAATCACAACAGAAGTATTTATTTATCTGCTGCAAAATTTAATTTAATTTCGTTGCTACACTGATTTCACTGGGTGTACCGAAGAAATTTATAGACTGAAGAGTTTAAAAAGTATCACGACGATCACGAGTTTGTATTATTTTGTAAAAATAAATCAGTCAATGAAGTTTAAGAATTTACGAAAAATCACTGAACTTTTTGGAAGAAAATATAATGTATATCGCAATATTTGTAACACACATACTGCATACAATATAATGTAACGCAATGTTTATTTAATTGCATATTATATATAACATGATGTAATAAAATGTAATAAATATTACATCATGTGATATGATATTATAATATCGACGCAACAACGTTAATCTAAGAATGTCGTTAATCGACTTCTCGGTGATCAAAATTTACAGCGCCGCTCGCTATTATTTATTCGGAGGACAATGCAGAATGAATCAGCGCGTGGAAATCCGTGGTTCCTTCCGCTGTGTCTTAACTATTAATACGTTTGCTCATTAGTATTCCAGTTCAGGTGGGAAATTATTGTCCGACCCCCTAACTTCGCCTGCTGTTAAGCTCCTTAAGCTTCCCCATCGGGGGTTCGTAAAATTTCGCATTAAACTTCAACGCTGTGTTTCCGTGGGAAAAATGGCGGCGTGTGTATATATATATATATATATATATGTATATATGTATATTTACGAACGGAGTGCGTGCTAATTGTAACGTTAATTTAGATTAACGCGCGGGAGCTATTGTCTCGAAACTTTTCAACAGAGGAAATTACGCGCGATCATTTTCACGATAATCATCTAATTCAGCGGTTCCCAACCAGTGCCATGCGAAGATAATGTCGGTAACGGCGGAAAACACCAGAAAAAGGAGTTCAAGTAAAAACGAGAACAAAGTTATAGAGTGTTGATTTGAAATGTCGAGTTAATTGTTAATTTCAGTTGTTTGATTGTTCAGTTGATTGAAGAAAATTAAAGAAAAGAGACGACAACTTTTTTGAGGGAGAATACTCGCAAATGAAAATCAAGGGGCATGGGAGAGAAAAAAGGTTCGCATGCAAATTCACATTTTTGCGAACGATGATTAATGAATTTAAAGATCCAGTTCGAATCGTCCATCGAATATTCTAATATTATTCTGCACTGTAATTTTGCATATTTATTGTTTTATTATATTTACATATATTATATTATATTATATATATGTGTATATATATATATATATAATATATATAATATAATTAAAATATCCGTGTATATATTTTTATATATTACATATTTTATATGTTTCCATACAAGCGCGTCTTTTCATCTTCGAGTTCTCCATAAAGCGCATAAAAATCGGCAATCTGACTAACAATTATCGCGGATTGCCTTTACGGAAGAGACGAGAAGAGAAAAGAAGAGAAGAAATGCTCTCAAGTTTATCTCGACGATTTAAAATTTAGATCGCGGATCTTGCTCGGACTTTTCAACCGTCTTTTTCAATAAAGAATCAACTTTCGCGCGTCTTTGCGAAACATCGAGTGAAAAATCATCTCTCCGTCCGGTTCGAGGCCGGGTCTCTCAACCTTTTTCCCTTTAATCTGGAACGTTGTGCCAGATTACATTGGCGTGGTTGAAGTACGGAACAATTGACTTTCTAAAAAGAGTGAAACGAAACGAAGGATATACCAGCGGCAGTGAACGATAAACGCATTCATAAAAATATCAAAGGTATGCAAACGAAAGGGTTCCGTAACATACTTCCCACAGAGCGGAGGTGTTCTTTGAATGGCTCGAAAGTAAAACGTCATTCTCGACTTTAGCAGTGTATCACGCGCGGCATTTACAGGAAGAGTCGCGTCGCTGATCAGCCGGAAATGAAAGATTTTCCGGAGGTTGATCGATTCAATGTTTCGTTCATTCTCGTCTTCTCCTTTTCGTCCTTTCACAACTTAATAATGATTAATCGTTTGAAAATTATTAAGATAATAATAATTCTTTCAATAAAGATTCTCTATTCTATTATAAAGTTGATTAAAGGTTAATTCGACCACGCGAGAAAAATTGAATCGCGCGCGTGAATTTTATTAAAGATACGAGCTGACGCATAAATTTGCTGAAAAGATTGATCAAACCTGCTGGAATTATTATCATATTGTAATACAGTGTATTAACATTTCATTGATTTCATCATTTTCAAGATTGGTCGAACTTTGATCGATCGTGCGTTCGTTTTTCCAACTAGAAAATTATTATTATATCTCGTTAATTTTATCATTTTCACGATCGATGGACAAAATGAGAAAGTGGATTTTTTTTTTACGAAATGTCGCGAAGATTCTCGATTCCCAGTACACTGTGCGTCCACGCTCGCGTCTTCATCTTTCTACGAATAAAATACACACGCGTGTTGGGAAATTGTAAGAGAGGGATTTCACTTTCCTGGAACCCGGTGTCTTTCGGGGAAATTCAAGCGTAAACATTTTTGGAGAGAAGTGATAAACCTAGGTCTCTGAGGTTCGTACAGACACGATTGGTGTTTCCGCGTTGGAAGGTGGGATCAGTAATTTTGAATTCAACTGTAGAGTTTCGAATATCAAAGGAGCGAGAGAATTTCTTCGAAGATGGTATCGTTTCGTTAGAAACCTCCGCAATGTTTCCGCAAGTTGGGAAACGCATTTCAGATTTTTCGGATTTTTTTTCATTCGCTTTCGAGAAATTTCGGTTTCGAACGTTCCAGTTTCAATTTTTACATAACACGAGCCGTTTATTTTGGAAGTGGCCCAAATCCATTTGTCTTTGAATCGAGATATTTAACAGTTTGCGTTTTGATAAATTTAAAAGTATTGGCAACTGATGACGTGGTAGTACAATGTTTTTGTGTTTCTAACACAACCACACCGCACAATTTACCAATCCAATTAGTATGATAAACATTGTTTAGAAAATAACACGTTTCTGGTGGCTATAAATAGACTCGAGCCACTTTCAAAACAAAAATTTTTCACCATTCCGTTAACCGGCAATTATATTAGCAATTACAATTTGTTTAAAAATGAAAAGACAACGTGGAAACGCAAATATTAAAACAGCCAGCTTGATTTTTTTTTGGAAAATGGAATCAGGTCAATTTCAAGATAAACGGCTCATATTATTCGAAGCGATTTTTATTTTCTGCCCTCGCGCGTTCGGTCTTCGTCGACGCGAGACACAAAGCAACACGCACGTGCACAGAGAGAAACCGATCTTTTTCGACGCGATTTTTGTATGTATGTTTAGCTACCAACACCGGGGCCCCTCGATATTTTCGGAAATCACGAATGTCGTACACAACTACGCGAATTGACGTTCCTTTAAGCGGACCCTTTTCCCTCTGTCTCTTTATTTCCAAGCGTGCAGAGAGGAAAGTTTCGTCCCAAAGAGGACGAAAATTTCCAGCATTCGCGCGACAGCGTACGCTTGGAAATGTGGTGGTGGGAAAATTCGCATAACGCCCGAGATCGAAGTGGCTGCCGACTTTTCACACGGAAATCGCTCTATTTTTGCCAGCGCCGGCTCTCTCAATAATTCAACACATTCTGCCCAAGGTCTCAACGTTCACCCGATTCTTCTCATCTCGATGGCGTCCGCCGCCTCGTGCTCGCGCCATGTTTTATTCACTGATACCCGGCGCGTGTCCCCGCAACTTCTTAAACGTTCGATTTAACCAACTTTTCTCTCCCCGCGTCGCGTTGACTCGATTAGCCAACCTTGTTTCGTCACGCGGCTCTGAAAGCTCTCCCGAGGATGGTGCTCCTTGCGAAAAACGGAATTATTCGTGTTTTTTTTGTCATTGAATTCAGAGTTTTAGCATTTATTCAAGGTGAAATCAGTTTTTCAATGTGGAGAAATTAGTGCAATTACTTCTAGAAATATCGACGACCGAAGCATAAAATTTCTGTCAGAGACGTTAAAATAAAAAACTGCACGACTTGTATCCCAGTACGATTCGTCTCACTGAAAGACCCAGAGGAAATGAAGACGAGTTTTTTGCCATGCAAAATTTGTACCAGTACCAGACAACGCCACTCCTACTCGAGGTCTACCTCACGCCCCCTCGCGAATCACGTGACCCAAATCAACCAATCGCTAATTCTCGTTGCACTAGCGTTGCACCTGAAGAGGCCCGATTTTCTGGGTTACTCCCGCTGAAATCACTTTCAGTGATAAAAAAAAGAAAAAGTACACAAGCTTTTATTTATACAGTTGAAAATACTTTGTTTTACGTCTATAAAATATCTAACAAAAATTACGTTTCCTTAGTACCAGCTGGAGAAAAATTTTTACGGCCACCTTTCGTAATTTATGAAACTATAAAAGTGGTACTTTTAATGTAATAAAAACGTATGAGATCTCACAAGACCATAAGTCCTAATAACTAATACCTACACTGCAGATTTCCATATCATCCGAAATTTGAAGTTACAAAAATGCAAAGATTGTACATAACATTTAAAAATATAATACTCGCGATATTTAAAAAATTATAAGTAAGCACAAGTCGTTTTAACATGATTACATTTTTCAAATTATTCAAATCTACTTGTAAGTAAATTAACATTAATTAATCGATAAATTACTTTGCAAGAGAGACAGAGAGAGAAAGCATTTCTAGATATTTTCCTCTAACGAATGGATTTTCTTAAACATACTGTAATTGATTTATTTATAGTTTCAATTAAATATCCTTCCTGCACAGAAACCATCATTTATTTACACTGCTATTCTATTTCAACAGTTGGCACAATGAATCTTTAAAAAAAATTGATTGGTACATTCCACTTGAATATCGAATAATCAGTGAAATTACTTTGAGGAACGTTTAAAAGAAGAATATCTGGGTCAATTAGAGTGACTGACATTTCAGAATCTGTCGAGTTTTGATTCTAACCTTAGTTAGAGGTGATGAAGTAATAATAGATAGATTCTCCTTCGGTGTCTGCGGTGTCCATAAATTCTTAATGCGAAAAAATTCCATCGTCGATCTTTCACTGGCGCAAGTTCAGTTACTAATATTAGGAAACCGAGATAGGATAATAATAACTTTCAGCTGTAGGACTCTATCGCGTCGTTCGGATATTACTTGCTTGTTAATTTACGAGAAACGATCTTAGTTGGTCCTTGATTAAACGCTCTGTTTAACAAGTTATTATTCCACAATCTTTAATCGAGTCTGTGGTATTCTAAATTCTAGCGTTTAACCTATATAATTCTTTGTATAACACTAATTATAATATTAATATCCGATGTAAACATTAATAATATATTTATAATATATACAAATACAAAAATTATTACTTATTGTTAGTTTGTAGTATCAACGAGATAGTATCAATCTTTTTTGACTAATTGAAAGTAAAAAATTGTCGTACAACGAGTTGTTAGAATTTGTCACTTTTCAAACGAATTCTAGAAAGGCGTGCTTTCCTTTTTAATTCAATTAACTGTTATTGAATTAAACGATATGGACATAAAAGAACACTCATTAAGATAATTAATTGTATTAATTACGAAACGTAAGCTGGATGTTAGTGTCCGAAACGTACAATATCGATCACGAATTCGAGACCATTTCCCTACTGTGCCAAGAAGGGGTTTCTTTCGAGTGGTTCGATAGTTCAACAGCACGTACGCAAGGCTTCGCGACATCACCAAAAATTTTCGTTCTGAACGATGCTACTACACAAGTCATAAATTTTGTAGGTTTTACGTAATTTAATTGAGGTTGCTCGAGTCTGAAAATACATGTTATGTGATATTCCAAAAAATTAATGCTACAATGTTACAATGCAATTTACGATACTATTTATAATGGTTCAAAGTTTACACTATGATAGTTCAAACAATGAAATTTTCGGAACGAAGAATTATTATTAGAAATAATGTTAAAGATTTCCTACTTTTCGAGATTTTTGCAAGAAACGTAATAACGCTATTATTAAACTTTAATCGTATCGGATGATCCAGCGAGTAATCGCGCTTAATCGCATTAGGTTCGCTTAGCGGTCCCTTTTAAAGATCTATAATTACATTTAATTGAATTATCTGATACCTCTTGCAGAAGATTTTCCAAGTTGGTTCTACGTTCTCTCTTATTTTTCTACATTTCGTTACACAACTTTTCTCCAACTTTTACTTTTACCTTTCTCTCTAACGTAAAGTGTACTTTTACTCGTCTCTTGGAGGTAAACACTCCAAACGAAACTTCCTTTTCTTTTTCTTCGTCTCGATAAAAATATTGATTTATTTCATAACGAATTTAATAAGTTAATTAAACGAAATGTAGTTGTTAGACAGAATTAATTGGCGCGCAGGTTGCCGGTCAACTATTTCTTTCAGAAATGAGTTCCCAATATGGTCGTAAGCCCTAACTGAAAAGTGCTTCTAGAAATTCTAGTTTGTAGAATAAAATCATTTATCAAAAAGCTGTCAAATAGAATAAGTTGGTCAAAGTTATTTGTCAAACAAAAATATTTAAATTCTGCCGATTAAAATTACTATTATTTAAAGACACACGAGAAATGGAATAAGTTAATTATTTAAAAAGAAGATAAACTTGATTCATTTAAATTCATTATTACTTAATCACATTAAAAAGCACACAAAATAATTTAAAAAACATGTACAATTATTTCTTAAATTCTGGAATGAGATGATGAGGTGATTTACAGTGCCGAAAGTAACACGAAAACGAGTCTTTTAATCGGGAAAGAGGGAAGCCCGCGAATTCGCAGAAACGTTCAAAACAGCACGTTTGCCTCGGCAAATGGAGGCAAGCGGCGTTTTATGGCTTCGTCGTGCATCATAAAACCCCGGTAGACAATTTTTCCACTTCGGGGGCATTCCTCGCCGTATCGATATCGTTCGAAAATTGACGTTTTTATATATTTACGCGGTCGCGCCCCTACCGATAGCCGATACGCGTATCCGAGCCGGTTGAAATCGAGCGCCGCGTCTGGTTTATCCTTATTTCAGGGCAAGTCCCTCCGTCGTATCCGCGCGAATGCATATTTATTATCGCCGACGTGAAACAAACATCCGAAGGGAATCCATTCTTGAGGGAGAGACAGTGTGCTCTCTTCGCTCCGATTCCCATTGTCTCTCTTGGATCGATTCGCATCGCATCCCGCTAGACGCGCGACATCTTTCGAATTTTCGACCTTTGTTCTATTTTTCTTTCAGTCGAAATTTCCGTCTATTGGAGTTTCTTTCATATTGGATTTCTTTCTTAAATATTTCGGAAATTTTTACAAATTCCTTTCTCTACGAATGAATTTATATCCATTTCCAGGTTCTTTCTATTTAACCCTTCGTTGCGCTCCGTGCAACCTTCGATTAGAAATTTTTGGCGTACCCTCGTAATAAGTAATTAACAATCCGAGGCCAGGAACTTTACTTTCTAAACTAGACAGTGGATTTTCGTGTAATTGGAAAAAAATAGTTTCGCTAACAACTAAAGTGTTGCAGAGAACTAAAGTTCAAGTGTACCATGTGCATTCTTTGTTCAACATAAAATTTCATAAAACTGAACATAATAGGACTACATAAAAATTCACAGTCTATTTAGCAACAGACACACTGATATTACTCACGACAATTTTCGACAATCGATAAAAACAAAACCTAACGATCAATTTTTTTACACGAGTACAAAGGGTTAAACATAGAGCCACTTATAGAGCTATTAACAATTAAAACTACTCTCGCAGTGATACAGACGAATGCAATAATTTCTCAAGTTTCCTTTCTTTTTTCTTCTTTTTAGTTTTCCCGATTTTGACAAAGATTTTGTATCATTCTATCGATTCGGATTCTAGTTACGTTCGACTGTATGGATGATCGATGAGAGTTGATATCGACGTTTATTGTTCCGCTAAAGTAACGTCTTTAAAAAAGAAAAAAAGAACGCTAGGAAACGCATGCCCACACGTCGATTGAACTGATCGGACAGCGATGGTAGCACGATAATTAATATTCCCGGTGGTGCGTGCCACGCTCATTTCCGGTGCGCACTTCGTTTCGCCGATGCGTGAAATTCGACTGTTGAAACGATCGCGAATTTTCAAATAAATCACGTGACCGACTTCGTCCATCTTTCACTTGTCAACCAATTTAGAAAATTTGTCGATTCGAACGATCTGTCTCTCTTTACAGATCGATCAATTTTGATCAGTCGTGCCCGCGGCGGATTAAATGCGAACGTCTCGTTCGCAAATTTGCGATTAAACGTTCGACAACGAAAAGACTTGATTGGTCAGGGTTGTCAATTTGGAATTTCGATCGGCGCTGCCAAAGTTGAATATTCTAACAGAACAATCAGCAGCGACGAAAACAATCTTTCGCGCTCTCGAGAAACGCGGAACAACAACAAAGTTTTGAAGAAATTTGAAAGCGAGGCTTCGCGAAAAGCAAGTTGATAGACTGCGTTGATATTTGTGCTTAAAAATTCACGTTCTCGTGTGAATTGTCGTTCAAAAAGATCTTGTCTAACGTAACATTTGGTGCAATTTGGTGATATGCAACAAATGACAGTGTTTTAACGATATTATTTGACAATTGAACAAAAATTTGTCAACATTACGTTACATTCGTGTATTGTATTTGTATCTATGTTACATGTATACAATACACAAAGTAAATAACAAATAATAAATAACAAACAAACGAATAACAATAAATTATTTCATAAATTGTTTCTACTGAATATTACTAAATACGGGGGCAGTGTACCACACTGTGCACTCTCGCACAGCGCCGCGCTTCGAAAAAGCACAAGGATCCACTAATCCAACAACTGACTAATCCGTTACGTCTCTTTTACTTTTGTTCCACGATCGTACGATTGATCCCTAGGATCAAGCTCTCGTCACATCCGTGACATTTACCCATGGAAACTAAACCATCGCGCTGTGTCCACGCTGTCCGATGATCGGTTCGGCGATCGGTTCGGTCGCTAAGTTGGCTGAAATCTCGAGGACTCGTGTGGGGGTGGGGGTTGGAGAAACAAAAAAATTCGAAAAAAAAGAAACAAAAAAGAAAGAAACGAAGGAAGGGTACACTCCAAAGAGATAGACGGGTGGTTTGTAAGTGGTAAGGGGTGGTTGGGGGTGGTAAAAAAGTCTCCGAAAAAAGATAGATACAGAGAGACAGAAACAACAGGGAGGAAGATACGGGTTGTAGTTGTAGTGCAGTGGGTGAGAATAGTCGTGAGAACGTATCCAGCGAGTGAACGAGTGGCGGTGCATACTTACGTCCAGTTAGAGGGTGCATCAGAGCAGGGTGCGAGGTGGCTGCTGCAGCGGCTGGTTGCTTGGGTTTGCTAACCTTTGTGTTACTTTTTGCAAATTCCAAACGTATGGTTTGTGGCATATCAGGATCGAATCTAACCCCCTGCTGCAAATAGATTCCCTAAATTAGTAAACCGGGATGCACACGTGGGGACGATGCTTTTTTTGGAGGTTGTTTGGTGAGAGGAGAACAAAGAGAGTTGAAAGATAGAAGATGGATCGGTGATGGCGAGCCAGTGGTGACGAAAATTACGCTCGGGAGGTTCTTCTCTAGATTTCAAGCGTGTGTTTCACGCTTTCAAACTGGGGGCAGAGCGCGTGGAGGGGGAGGAGAGGGTGAATCTACTGCTTTCGTTGCCAGCCAAGTTTCCAAGTTTTTTCTGTGTTTTTGTCTTTCACTTGCAATTAGGTGGAAGTACAGGAATCTAGACGTGTTGTACATGTTAGAAAATATTTTTTTTCTTTTTGGAGGAGAGAATTTTACACTCTTGGTGATTTCGTGATTTCGTGATTTATAATAATTTTTTTCTTCAAAGTGAAGAAATTTAGGAATTTCAGGAATCTGTAACTGTTCGAAAAAAACGTAACTGTTTCGTTTTATTTGATCTGTTTTCAATTTCAATTCTTCGTCGCGCGAAACAGATGGGACACGGAGCGAAATTAAATCGGGTAACAGCGAACGATAATTCTCGTACGATTCATCATGCGTGAAACATAAAACGCAAAATAATATTGAACAGCTCGAGCCAAATTGCGTTACAACCAGCCATATTTCAATCGCCAATTAACGATCAACCAAAGATCTCTTAAAACTTCTTCTACTAGGTTGTTGCAGATCAAACTTTTAATTTACAAGTGCATGTTATTTAGAAACGACAATGATTTTTAATTACAATCTTACGTTTCTTTCCAACTTAACTTCTCCGTGTCAACTGCTCCAAGCTTCCTAATATCATTAATATTTTATTAATATCTATTTCTTCTAATATTAATTAATTCTACAATTCCATAATTCATGCATCCTGCAGTAAAACATCGATCACGTTGTTCAAGCTTTAAATCGACATCTGGACAAATACCACATATTATTTTCAGAACTTTCTGGATGATCTTGCACATTCACGAAATTGGCCATTTCGTACGCAACAACCTATTAGAAACATCATCATCTCTACAACTGGCAACGAAACGTTTCGTACAAAACGACACGTACGGGCAAGAGTGACGATAGAGGGGGATGAAAGTAGGGTAGTGTAACTGAATTACAGGAATATTAGCACAAGATCGTGTGTACGTGTGTGTGTGTGTGTGTCTTGTGTGTACATATGTGTATTCGTATATCCGTGTCCCTGTTGGCACAGTGTGGCTATCGATAGAAGTGGGTCGTTCGTTAGTCCGTTCCAGGCTGTTCTCAGCGTACGTGTCCATCCGACAAGAGGATGTTTCGAGTCTCTCTCGTACGTAGCCGGTTACACAGGGTTATAAAGACATTGCAAATTGCGTGAGGTCGATTGCGGTGGTGTGATGAAAAAGAACAAGGGAGGGGACACGTACAAGTACGCACGTGCTTAAACTACTTTCGCGTTTAACCTTTTCGCAAGTGGTAAACTTCTGGTAAATTTCAAGTTTCAGTGATCTCACCGACCGCGAGAAGTTGCGATGCGAAAATTCTCTTTTTTTTTTTTCTTTGGTAGGGGAGAGAAGAGGGTAACTGCTTTTCGAAGTTTGTCACACGTACCACCGAAAAGATCAAACGTGCTTCGTCTACTACGCACACGCGTACGTACATCCATCTACTTGTACTGTTGGGTCTAGGTCGGAATTGTAAATTGCACAAGGTCCAAATCCAAGGATCGAACTGGTCATTTACTTCTGTACATGAACGTAATATTTCGTGTCAAACTTGGAAACTCGACAGGGGTGTAAGAGAGAGAGAGAGACAGATAGATAGATAGAAAGAGATAGAGAGAAGGGTAAAAGGATAAGAGGGGGTTGTGACACGTCAAAAGGCAAAAAAACAACACCATATATATATATATATATGATGATAATTGTCACACGGTGCAATTATTACAGTACGATCTTGGTATAACAACGGGGGGAAACAAGGTAATTTGTTTCTTGGGTTTCAAAAGGGAAGAAAGAAAGAAAGAAAACAAATTACTAGGAAGAAACTTTACGTGTAATATATATATGTATAATGGAAGAACAGAGGAGAGAGATAGATAGAGAGAGAGAGAAAAGAGAATACGTGTGTATACGTGTGTATAACTGATAAAGGTAATTGATAAAAGTAGCTACGTAGCATTAACCCGTGCCAGCTGGAGTCTAAGACAAGGGTGTGTTGCACTTTTGTATAATATAATACTTTCAGAGAGACAGAGAGAGAGAGAGAGAGAGAGAAAGAGAAAAAAAATTGTAAAAAAAAATGAATACAAGAATACATGATACCATTATATATATATATATATATATATATATGAGGGAAAAGAAAATTGTGAGGGAGGGGGGGTAAAATTGTTTGTACGTTATGCGTATGTTATATTTATATAATATAATAGAGAGTCATGTATATTGGCGAATATAAATAATTGTAAGGAAATCCCGCGGGAGCTCTCTCTCGCGTTTCATTCGAGCGACCCGCTGCGCGGCGGTTTTTTCTCTCTCGAATACCTGCGAGAAACGGGGTATTACCTGAAGGTCCTGTTTCGCCGCCTCGGCGCCGGCCCTCGTGTGAAATGTCACGAAACCCACCGGCTGAAATCAGACAAAAACACACGCGTCATTTCGTCTCGCTTCGTTTCGAAGAAAATTTTTTCAACTTTCGTGGTGCTCTTTTGTGAACTTTTATTGTATCAATTTATAATATTGCAACGTTTCATGGAGGATTCAGAAGCCAATCGGTGTACAAACGTATCTTTCTTACAATTTTTTTAAATTTCCAGGCCATGCAACGGTTTAATTATTACAATATCGCAATAACTATCACGTTACAACGACGAAACTGTTGGGTCGTCTGGCAATTTCGAGAATAAACGATTATGCTGGCAGAGCGTAAATTATTTCTACTGAAACGTGACTCGACGCTGATTGGTTTTTCCTCCGTATATAAAATATAATTTTTTCTCTCGCGATTGAGAGACGCGAATCAATTTTTCTAAAGGTTCGAGAACGTGTGATACGCATCTTCAATCGCGAAGGTGTTTGTTGACAAAAGCGGAGAAAATTGCGTCGAGCAATGTTTTTTCATTCTCACACACTGGTTAACCCGGTTAACCGGGTTGTCCCTCGATCGAAAATTTCATTAGTTGCGAAATGAAAAACTAATACAGGCGAATCGATTCAATTAGACCGCCTTTAATCATTGAGAACGCAAATGCCATTTCATTTATCTCTGGTCGAATTGGAAGAGTAAATACCAGAGTACATTTGGCAGAAACAAACATTTTTAGTAAAATACGAAATGAGTGTCGCACTTTGTTGCGATTAATTTGCTACTTTGGCGAAAGTTTTCATACTTTTACGACGACGAACTTCTTCTAGTGTAATTAGTTTCTCTTTCGCGCGTTAAATTGTCGCAGAAGATTATCAATCATCTTTGATAAATAAAGAAGAATCGTAAAGAGAGAAATCAAATATACCGACAGAAAAGATAAAAGAGACGCGAGGAGAAACGTATTAAACTTAAAATACACTTATAACAATGGAACAGGCTTAAATAATGGAAAGATTTAAAAATTTAAACAAAATAAAATCGCTGCTACGAACAGCTCTACGATACTGCGATAAGCACTTAAATTGTCGATCTGTGCGACAATTTAAAAAAAAAAACATACATACAATGATGCAAAAATCAAGAGAATGATCTTCCAATTGCTTCAAGAAACGCTACAACGCTCTGCTCGAAGGTTTCACGACGGATCTTCTCTCTATTCGTTTCAAGATTAGAAACACGGAACGAACCTGTAAAGAATTATTATTAACATCAACGTATTTGAACTTTCGAGAATTTCGTACTGTTTTCTCATTGAGTAAATAAACGAGAGTCACGATGAAAGGTTTTCGACGAAAATTTGATTCCGGGTTACTCGCGAGTTAATTAGCAGAATCACGCGACAGAGCTTCTCGCCGCGAACGTTTACGCGTGGAAATTCCATCGAGCTACCTCGGAAAATTACGGCGTTGAAAAGACCGTTGAACGAAAAACGATTCGTTTCCCGGGGCGAATTACAGGCTTCTCGAATCCCCTCTTAGGAAACCGAGGGTGAACTTGCGAGCATCGAGTCAGAAAGCCTATTCGATCTATTTTAAGCTCGGCAATACCTCACTGACCTTATCTATCCCAACGTTTCGAATATTTGTCCCCTGTCTCTTTTATTATTCCCCGTGATATCGAGTGAAAGACGTCGCCGTTTGTTAGAAAGATTAAAGATCTTTAAAGATCAAAGTGTTTGCCAACAAATATGCAACGTACGCTTTCATTCGACTATTCCTCGAAATAGTTTTTTATCTTCACTCTTGATTTTCCGTTTCTTCTTTATTTGAACGAACTTCTTAGTAAGTTTCGCGAATGACAGTTTAATTGACTGTAATTTGTGTAATTTCAATAATCAATTTTTATGGAATGTTAACTTTTTCTTTTTTATAAAGTTTCACTAATTATATATTTTTTTAGTTTTTTTGCGATGACATTCTTACTTATTAATTTAACATGTTCATTTGACGCTCGAGAATTATCAAGGAGAGCTTCTTTAACGAAGGGTCAATTTAATTGGAAATCATCATTTCTTTGCTATTTTCTCGAATCCTTCAATATCAAGGAAACTCTTGGAATCGTGAAATTTTTCCAGTGAACAGTATAGCAACGTGAATTACATTAATTATATTAATTATTGTAAATATTCAAAAGTCATCGGTTGTTGAAAAAACACGAACGTTCCTCGCAACATTGCGTTCTCGCCCACGAAGTGGGATTGTAATTCGTCGAACAGTCGTGTTCAGGCGTAATACGTATCTCCGTGTTTGTTTTATACGCATGACGATGCTGGCCACGTGATACGTGCTACATCTCCGCGTATGTGCGCGCGTGCGCGTGTTTTTCAACAAATTCTTATCGCCGTTGCAGAATCGAAATCTGATAAGACTGGTTGCCGCGCACGCGACAAAGTGATACTCGCGGAAACGCGCGGTGAAATTACCGGATCGCGGACGGATCGTCAGATAACTTGGCAAATAACGGTTGGCAAATAAATTCGTCGAAGCTCGAACAAACAGCGGGTCCTATAAACGCGCAACAAAGCGTCAAAGGAATTTCGTTAACGTTTGAAAACGGACGAACGCGTTCTCTCGCTCGCCCCTGGCGAAGGGGGTGGGTTGGTTAGGCTCTCTTCCCTACGAACGTCGCGCAAATGAAGCCAATAACTTTCCTGTCGATTCGCGGCAATTTCTCATGGAAATTGATCGGATCGTTCGCGATAACGTCGATTTATGTCGTTTCTGGAAAACGATAAACCGTTCCATTAAATTTGCAACAATCCGCTGTTTTCACGAATTTATGTACGTACACGCATATTACGCGCGTTCGCGCGGAATGGACGACGATGCGTCGACGATCGAACGAATCTGTCGTTTAATATTCCGTACAGTGTAAATATAAATCAGAGTATCGTTATTTGACGTAGACACTGATTAGAATTAGATCCAATTGTTCGTTATACATTGTCTAGCGATCCTGTGTGACATTATTTATGAAAATATTTTATTCTATTATATGCAATTTGTATATTATAAATAGAATATTATCTTACTAAAAATCCTATATAATATTATATGTAAGTAGAGTTACACATTAGAGTTAAATATTATCCTGTAAATATTATATTATTCTGATGCATATTATAATTAGCATTGTAACATATATAAATCGAAGAACGTTGGTTAGAACGATCTATTATTTGATATTATTGATCAGAACGACCCAACTATCCAATATATTGATTATAACAAATCTTTCATTTAATATTCAATATGGTATAAATATTTATAAATCAGAGGGTATTGGTATTAGAAACTGATCGATTATTTATTATTGGTCAGAAAACCGATCCATCATTTAATATATTAATATATTAGAACGATTAAATTATTCAATATATCGGTTAGAATGATTTGTTGTTTAATCATATAGTTTATATTTCTAATAATACAATCTGTAATACAGTTAAATTTATATATAGTTTATATTTTAAAGACTATTAAAATGACCCATTCAATAAATTCGTTGTAACGATCCTTTGTTTAATATTCTATTATATGGGTATTATTTATTGGAATGATCCAACTGTTCAATATATCGATTACAACGATCGTTTATTTAATAATGACATAAATATTTATAAATATTTGTATGGTTAGAAATTATCATTCGATGTATTATTAGGAATAACGTAAATATTTATAAACAAGAGGATATTTGTTGGAACAAAAAATCGTTTATAACTTTGAAACTATTAATTTTTCGATTAACGTTCATTGGAAATCGCCCCCTCACGAATCACCGAATGACCCAAATCAACCAATCGCTAATTTTCGTTGCATCAGCGTTGCACCTGAAGAGGCCCGATTTTCTGGGTTAGACCCCCGCTAAAATCACTTTCAGTGATAATATAGTTAAAGTTATCGAAATTGCAGTATTCGCAGTTAGTTCTGAAACATTGAACTGATCAGAAAGTTCTGTCGCGATATTCGTCCGAGTTTCACGGCTTGATATTTTTACAGGTCACTCATACGTTACTCACTGACTTACAGCTCAATAAAAGTTTTTCATTTTTCACGTTTAAGCTACGACGTTGCTACGTAAAACTCGTAAAACTCGTGGACTGTTTGGAACTGTTTGTAACAGTAACTTTGCAACAATCGTGTTTGAAAGATATGCGTACATGCTCGAAAAGAGATTGGTAAAAGAACGAATGATAGTAATAAAGAAAGGAAATAATTGTAATTAAAGTTGTACAACGTAAAAAATAACAACGAAGCAATAGCAAAAAAAAAAAAAAAAGCGAATGCAGAAATAATGGATAAATCTGTAAAAGTTGTAATTGAGAGACTACAAAATTGTCTGTCGCTTTACACATTCGTAGATTCTTGTTTTTTCTCTCTCTTTTTTTTTTTTTAAACGTCCCCATAACAGCACCATAACTTTGACGGACAAAAGATTAAAACGCGAATTAAATAATCAAGTCGATTTCGAGGCCGGTGATTTTTCATCGAAAGGCGAACGAAGAGGTGAAAAAGCTCTCTCGGTGGATAATATTTTCAGAGACATTACTGAAAATAATTCATGGGGAACGGAGCATTCAAATGAAGGCGAGCCATCTCGCTATTATTCGCCGCTCCCTGTTCGAGCCGGAAAAATAAAGGAAATGGGGAAAAATGAATTCGGTAGGAAGGAAATATTTTCAAGTTAAATGATATACAGGGAGATTTCAGACGTCTCACCGTTTGGACGGGGCGGAGAGATTCTAGTTTTGAAATTGTCACTCGCGAAGAGAGAAACCAATTTTATTATATATGATAACGTTCGAGAATAATTCTTGGCTTGTTACGAAATAATATATTATGTTAATTAAATCTCTGAAAAACAGTGCGATGCACCGAACGCGCAACTGTAATATAATAATTAACAGAAAAATAGAATATTGTTATCAAAATATCGTTACGTGTTGGAAAAGTAGACGTCGTGTATGACGTGTGTTAGATAAAATATTTTATTGATTGACACCGCGGTGATTGTAATTCAATTTGGTCAAGTTTGAGACAAATTTAAAAACCATTGAGAGGCAAGATATTTTATCGCAGACGATACGAAAATATTTAAACAACCCGAATATTCATCTTCAACATTTATTCTCAAGATTCCTACTTCTATACCAGGTGTTTTATGATATTTATCTTTTGTATATATATATACATATATATTTCCAGACTGACTTTAAATTTTACCAATATGATCTCGGTAATTGTCTTTCATTGCCAAATGCCAGTGAAATTGCCAAATATTTCACATAAAATAATGAAATAATGAAAATTTTTCTATCAGAATTGTTTGAATACTTTCGCGAGCAAAATAATACGACATACGTGTTACAAAATATTATAAAATTTAAAAAAAAGAATGTCAAATGATACCAAATTGATACCAAGAAAATACTAACAATAGTCACAATAAGTTAAATTTTATCGATAGAGAATGATATTTTATTGTAGCTGTTATATCTACGTACAATGTAGTAATATTTTATAGCTATTACAGCTCATACACAAGTGCCGATAAAATATTTTATACGTAATTTGGCGCAACGTTGAATTCTCGTATCGATCTCGTAATAGTATACTTACACAGTGGCTGCAGCGAGTGAATCGTGTGTGTCTGATTTTCGTTTCGTGCTACTGGCTAGATTCGCGGGACTGTTATCGAAACACGGAATTTCCGTACGTAATGTAATGTTTCGTCGTGCTTATTTTTATCAATAACGTCCATCGGGGTTCTGTCGCATGTAGGTTAACAGTTGCGTGCTGCTCGATGGAGAACAATCAATTTCTACGGTTCCCATTTCGACTTTTCTTCTTTCTGCATCGCGCGAGTACGGTACGTACTTCGTACTTCAATCGTACGTTGTTTTTATGGCGACTTCACCGTTAAAAGTTGACTAGTTGCCGAGACAAGCATTCGCGAAATGTAAAATACAAATACGTTCGTGTTTATTCACGTTCCTGTGAATGAACTTCTAGCATTGTCGATTAATTTACCGAGATTGTCTAAATATTTATTATTAACTCCCTCATTGGTTTCGTTGTTTAATTTTTTAACAGCAGCAGCGGAATGAAAAGATTTGAAAGAAACGTTGTAGCGTCGGACGAAATGTAACAAAGATAAGAAAACGTCTGTGTTGGAGCAACAGACTAATTTTAATTAGAGCGAAATCAAAATTTCCAAGCTGATTAAAAGAAATCAAAGACTCAAATATAGAAGACATACTATTTCCGATCGTTGATAAAGAATTTCATTTTCATCAACCGTAAATAGACTGCGGGTTTTTATGCATTTAGGGGAAATTTTCAAATGTAAAATTGCAGGGAATATATAAAAATGGAAAACATTAAAATACATGTATTTTTTTTAATATTTTTATATTTACATATTCTCAATTTTGCACTTGAAAATTTTCATATTATATATATTGTATATTTAATATCATCATAATATTATTAATATAAAATCTATGTAAAAAAACTTCGTCTCTGAAAGGTCCACATTTGAATCGACACAAAACAAATTACAGGCGTGATCGCTCAGTACCAGACAACGCCAGTCCTACTCGAGGTCTACTCCACGCCCCCTCACGAATCACGTGACTCGAATCAACCAATCGCTAATTTTCGTTGCATTAGCGTTGCACCTGAAGAGACCTGATTTTCTGGGTTACCCCCGCTAAAATCACTTTCGGTGATAATATGTATAGGCATATCATATATTAGATGGAAGTATATTCTACGACGATGAATACACACATAAACGATAAAATCACCGAAATTGTACTCTCTAAATAACATTGTCGAAAGTAAACCTTTATAAAAATTACATAGAAATCCCCATTATAATATTGCTCGCAGATGCTAATCGATGGACGAGAAAAACGTCGACACAGCGAGCGAGCGGGCAAGAGAGAGAGAGAGATAGTTTCGTTTATCATGTAACACCTGCTGAAACACGACGAAAAAGGTACACGTACATGATTATGTATGTAGCGGCGTGGAAAGCAACTCTGCTCGACGCGATTCCGCATAATCGAAGGGCTGGGAAATCGCAACGCGGCGACATTTTCTGGTACTGGTGTTTCGCGAGGAAAAACGCGAGTGGCCACGTCTCGAGTCTCGTCGAACTTTCTCTCGATACGTTTCCTTCCTCTTTCCTGCGTCGGAAGAAATGCCCCCCCCCCTTTTCTCCTCTCTCATTGCCAGAGAAAAAACTCAAAGTCTCTGCTCGTCGAGAGTAGAGAGAGAGCAGTTGCAAATGCCACGAATTATCATTATTTTCTTTCTTACCCTCCGCCACTTACGCTCGAACGAATAAATCAGGCGCGTTCGCGTTCGCGTTCGCCTCGTTGCCAGTCAAATTGCCGCAATTCGCCAAGCGAGCTTTGTTCTTTCTCTCTCATTCAAAGTTTACAACGCCAAGTTGTCGTTGTTTTCGTCACTTCCGCGAGCCGGCTCGAGAAAGTCGGATTCTCGAAAAAAAAAAAAAAAGGGGGACGAGGGGTTTGGAGGCAGGATAGAAACGAGCGTAACTCGTTGAAAAGAGATTCGACGGATCGATTTAAGCTTCATTTTATTTCACGTTCGCTGTTCTCTGCGAGAATTTTCCCTGTCGGGGGAACTTCTCCACTTTTTCGCTCTTCCTCTTTTTTCCCCCTTACAACGAAATTGGACGAACGAGGAAAGTGATTTTAAATAGATAAGGAGGTAACGAAATGAGAGGAAAAAAATATTACGACGTTGAATATTTTGATAAATGAGATAGAACGATGGAAAAGAAAGTCCGAGAGTTTCCTCGGGTATCTTTTCATTTTCTTAAGGAAAGGCAATTTTTCAGAAAGCAATTTTCTTATTTCATAGTTTTATACTTTAGAAAGAATTTTATAGTATTTTAGACATTGTTCAATTGTATTTCTCACTTGATAAAAAGATATTAAATTTCTGCAACCTTTTTTAAACGAGATTGAATTTGTAATGAAATCGAACGATATTTGCGAACGTTTTATTTTTAAAAATCGAGAAACGTTCCGTTGAATTGAACGAATTAAATGAGACGACATTTCAGTTGGTAACGAGATAATATTCAACAGAAAATTTCTTACAGATAAGATTAGACAGGTGCGCGAATTCTATGAATAGTCAAAGTTACGAAACGCGTTAAATTCGAAGAAAGTCTGACAGGAGCGAAAAAATATTGCGTTTGCAACTTAAATTTTTCGGAAAATAGAAACTCCAAAATAAAAATCACGAAACGAAGTTAAACGCGTACAAAGAAACCGGGTAGAGAACGAGATTCGCGAACCTTGCGTTGAGCAACAATCGAGCGAAATTCAAAGCGTGGAGTTCATTCGGATACTCGTTCATCTGTAAAAGGAAAGATTGGAAAGTGGTTTTCATCGATCAAACGAATCTAAAACCGCGCGCGAAAAGAAAGCGTAAAATCGTCGAGAATTTCACCGGGATGCAACACGACTACGACTCCGAACATTTCTTTCTTCCTTTCTTCTTTCTTTTCTTTTTTTCCTTCCTTTCGTCGCGTCGCATCTTTTTGTCGTAGCTGCAAGTTCGGTCGGAAACTTTCTTCCTTTTTTTCTTTTCTCTCTCTCTTTCTCTGTCTGTCTGTCCGTCGAGTTCGACCCCCCGGATCCGATTTGCGCGAGCACGAACGGACGATCGACGTCGCAATGTTCGAGCGTGGAGAACTTGTTGAAAACGATGACGTCGATTTTCGACTCTATAAAATTTAACGACAGGCCAGATAAACACTTGAATTCGCCGCTCGGCGAACGGGGCAATTAGCGCGAGCAAATGGCAGACGAAACTCGGTATCGATTCGCGCGCACTCGTACCTAACGGTTGCCGGTGATACCTGCAAAGGGACGAACACGAGCACGAACGTTTTACGGTATTGTCTGACAACACTGATACAGAGAGTATCCAGAGGATAAATTCACTTTCTGCTTAAAGTGGTTTTGAAATAAAAATGGACTAAAAGCGGAATCTTTAAATAAAAATATAAGTAGCATGTGTAGAGTGAAAATGATCAATTTTTAAATTTTCGTGGATATAGCGTATCGAATTGGTATATTTGTAATGGTACGTTTTAAAGATTTTATAGATTTTGTAAAAGAGTGGAAAATGAAAAATTGTTGATGATGTACACTGACATAACAACTTTGTCAAAAATGATAATTTATTATATAATTTATTAATTTATTACATAATAAATAATATATATAATCTGCTATTAGTAAATAAGCTTTACTTTTGTAACACAAAATTCGAATATCAAGAATATTCTAAAAATGGAAGTTCGCACAAGGAAGGTTTCAGTTCTCCTAAAAAAGTAGCCAAATTTATCTATTTGTTACGAGAAGATCACGCAAACGGTATTAGATAAATTTGAGAAAGAAACATTTGAATTTTCGAAGAGAATTGATTCACGCAATTTTTTCATTCGTATCATCGTTAGATTCGTATTAACTGCAAGAGAAATTTAATAGAGAAAGCTTTAAATGTCACGGCGAAGGAACGGCCCTCCTCTGTCCGCCAAATTTCTAATCCAATAAACAATTCCGCAACCTCTGCTCGTAAATTCCGAGCTAACCTTCAAGTTGTGTCCCTAACTTTTAACCCAACATCCAGCATTTCCGCAATGCTGATCTGAATTATCAATAAACTGCGGGCAAATCCACATTCGTTAACAAACAATGGATAACTTACATTTCTGTATGAATACGTAGATTTTCACAACTCTCTCATAAATGTATAAAAACGCAGCCTGACTAAAAAGAATTGATGTGAAATTGTCTTACCTATTAAGTATAAATAATATAAAAAATTCAATATTTTATATGCATTGTTATATGTATTATATTCATTTTTCTCAAATTTCTCACAAACGTATAAAAACTCGCAGTCTAGTTAACTTAGAAAATTGTTTTATCTGCTAAAAAGCACCATACTTTGCATATTTTATATATTACGTGAGTTCTGTGCAATTTTTTTTTTCAAGTTTCTCACGAGGGCATGAAAATTTGCAGTCTAATTAACTTAGAAAACTGTTTTATCTACATATTAGCATATGCATAGTGTATAGCATATAGTAACTATACACACATATTTAGCATGTATGAATTCTGTGTATTTTGTTCAAATTTCTCATCAGTGCGTGAAAATTCGCAGTCTAATTAACTTGGACAATTGTTTGATCCGTGAAATATTTTTAAAAAAGTACTACACTTTGCACATTTTATTATACATCTTTGTAAATTATACAAGTTCCATGCGTTTTTTTCCCCATAGATGCGTAAAAACTCGCAAAAAAGAATTTTCTAAATTTTCCGACTAATTCAGACAATTTGTTTCACCCGTTAATTATTATATACTCTTCTTCAGTACTTCACATACTTATATATTTTTGCACAAAATTCCCCATAAAATGCGCAGACTAATTAATTAGTTCGGAAGATTGTTTCATTACTGTCAAAAGTTCAAAAAAAGTACGCGCGAATTCTGCACTTTTCTCCAACTTTTCTTCAAACTTTTCTTCTCACACGTGTGAAACGAATGCGCAAAAACTCGCGCGGGTCCAATTATCCCCGCCTCTGATTATCTTCTTTCATTTAAAGAGCATTGGCTTGCCCTCAACACCCACGCGACGGCTCATCTCGAATTTCCAATCACGCGTGTTTTCACGAAACGAGGTCGATCCGTCGAACTCTCCACCGTTCCAGAGATATCAAATTCGCCTTCGAGCGTGACGTCATCCCGCATCCTTCGATGCGAAAATGCATTCCTTCCTCGGCTCGTTGCCTTCCGAGGTCTCACCCTCTCGTTCGTTATTTTAGAATTCTTCCGCCGGCACGGGTAAAGGCCAGGGCAACCGTGCACAAAGTGGGCACAGACGCACATACGCGAGGTGTTGAAAAAATAAAGGACTGATTTATGGGACAGATTTGCAAACTGTGAACGCCGGACGAGTTGGTGAGGCGAGGCTGAGTTACGAGCACCTTAATTCTAATTTCTCGATAATTTAATTATTTAGTTCGTTGCACAGTCTTTGTTCTTAATTATTATTTATTTATTATCATCGTGTAGCTGTATTACTATGTATCATATATTGTTATATAATGTATAAGTAATATTATTATACATCATTATTATTTATTGTCGAGTCATTTCGTTCGTAATTTAAATGAAAAATATGAAAAAGTTGTAGTACTATCACAGGAAGGAAGTACTATCTTGGAAAACCAGCGAATTATTATTTATTATATTGTATTACGTTATGTAATATAATGACAAATATAAATTCATAATAAAAACAATAAGTTATTATTGATATTTATTATTTATTATCAAGTCACTCTCCCATCACTTAAATGAGAAATATAAAAAGAATATTACACGAATTTGAAGTGACGATGAATTTGCAAATCAAAGTAGCGACGTACGAAACTCGAATCTTCGGGAAGCTTCGAGATTGAAGCTTCAAGACTTGGCTCTTAAAGCTCTTCTGGTCTATTCCGCGAGTGACGACATTTGTAATATTTATAATCGTGATCGTACACAATCCCCCGAGTTTAAATACTCGAGAACACGCTTTAACTTTTTCACCTGAACGTTTAAATCTTCAAGGTTCAAGCCGTAAAAGTTAAAGTTTCTCAAACTGCGGACTCTCAACGACTCGCTTCAAATTATCGAATTTATAATTTTTGATTTTAAATCTCTTTACTCTTCGTCCCTGAAGCGAAGACGATCGAAAGTTACGCGGCGACGCAGAAAAATTCCCCACGAAAGACGAGGAAAATGATGTTCGAACAAAGAGGTGAAAGGGTTTTCTAACGTGAACGTTGGCAACATTGTGTCGCGTGTGACGCGCGCGTTTTCACCGCGGTGGCGCATAAATTAATGTTATCACGGCTGAAACGTTCCATATACCCCGTGGGCCAACATGGCCGGCCACACGATGCCTTCCGCGAGGGCATAAAATTGATGTATTTTTTTGCACTCAAATCGATTAGACGTTTTCCTCCCTTCCCTCGTTGTACGTTGACGTGACTCACGTAACGTCCTGGACTTTGTTTCTTTTTGTCGCTGGATGGTTAATGTCGTGCGACTCGCTCTTTTCTTTTTTTTTTTTTTGCTCGTTAGGTTAGGTTAAGACCTGTACCAAATGTACATTGTCGCAGAAGGGTTAATACATTCAGGAAACGAACGATAATTTACAGTACGAAAGATATATCGACGCATATCGTCTGATGTTTGTTGAAAAGTCTCGTGACAGCTTTCATTTTGAATGTACAGAATTTTATTATATTAAATTTTTTAAAATTTTATTTTTCTCTGAATCTGAAAAAAGTCGGAATCTATTACAAATCATTGTCAGAACATAATTTGTACATCCATAATATTTACTTATTTGTGATGTTCCATTTCATGGTAGTCAAACATAACTATAATACACTATGCGTATTTGATGTTCTATCAAGCACATTTATCACATATATTACAGTACAATACAATCAAAATGAAACATTGATGGAGTTTTCTCTCCCTCTCTCTCTTTTTAACGACCAGCAATTCTTCTTAACGACACGCAACATTCCCCTACACCAAGGACAAACCCTCTTTTTACCTTTTCACCAATGATCTCACGCACCCTGCCATTCGCCTACATCCAAAAGTACACAGTGTGTCACCCATGTCGTGAAAGATCTCGATAAGCCCGGTTTCTTTTTCCCTCTTGATTCGTAATTTCTCTTTTATGACACTCCCTAAAAACTCACGTACCACATCACGGTACATAATCTATAATACATCGCGATATCGGTATAATACCTATATACACAATGTAAAATCATAAAGATTCTAAAGGTACAATGGAACTTTTTTTTAATCAAAATTCTATTATTAAAAAAAGATTATTAAAAAAAATTAAAAATTATTATTCGAATTAATCAATAGATAGAATAAAAATGTTCAAATGTTCAAATGTTGATCTGACTGAAAGAAAAAGGGACCAAAACAGACCGTAACAAACATTGTTAGTAGATATACCGTGAGTTGTTTACATAGAAAGTTGGGAAAGTTCGAAAAAAAGCGGCTGGGAATGAATAAAATTTTAAGTCATTGGAAAAAATTTGTAACATCTTTAGACGCAAATAAATGATCTGACAATAAAGTGAAATGGTCGCGGGGATTGAATTTGTCTTTTCACGCTCTGTAAATACCGTAAAATATGAGAAAGATTTCTTGTCCTGAGAAATTCTTTCATAGAAGATTCCATTTAGCCGAGACACCCTGTACATAAAATCACAGTGCACCTTCACCCTTCGAGTTGTAACATCGAGGTAGGAATTATCGATTCGACTGTAGTCCCACGGAATACGAATTTGAATTTTCAATTTTAATTCTCCGAATTGAACTCGGGATTGTATGCACATAGCGTTTCAAGTCTCAATGTTTCACGATGTAACACGCTATAATGACTAACATTTATCGAAAACTGAGAAGAAAATCGCAGGGCAAGAAATGAACGAATAACCCGAATTAAAAACAAAAGTTCTAAAATGAACGATTGAAAGAATTAAATATCGACGATTTAAATGTCGAAAATTCAACACTTTCGCGATAGCAAGCTGTCACTTCCATCCGCGAAGCTCATTAATTTACACACACTGCAGGGAAACGATTTCCCATATCCGCGAGAAACGCTGAAACGTTTCTAAAAAGAACACCGTCCTACCGTTGTCCAGTGATAACATATTTCATACGAACGATGGCAAAAATATCGAAAAATAACATTTACACTAGCGAGGATCAGGTATGGAACGTGAAACGACAGGAGAAACACGGTTGGTGTTTGCGTTGTCGTGAATCCGACGGGATAATTTCATCGGGCAACAGCCAACGAGAGCCACGATCCACCAGATTTATTATTAATTTCCTATGATACGTTCGACTATACGGTTGTATGAAATTTTATATTAACGATAAGTGTCACAGATAGAAAGTTATGTCAGGGGATATTTCAAAATGAATATAAAGTGACAAAAAAAGAAGCATTTGACTTTTTTCTTTTGTTAAACGAAAACATCAGAAAAGCAAACGACAAGTCAAAGAAAGTTGTTCTTCAATAAAACAATAAAAAAGAAATCAAAATTTCATATTTATTTAAAAATTGTATTAAATAAAAAACAATAACTTTATATATATTAATTATAAAAATAAAATTAAATTAAAAATAAAACTTGTAATAAAATAAATATTTTAATAAGAAAATATTTATAAATTTTTAATAAATTTAAATTGAAAATTACAAATAATTTTTTTTAATAACAATATTGTCATTATTGTAACATTATACAAAAATTTATTAATTTATCTTCATGAAAATAAATTAAACATATTTAACATAATTTAACACAATTAAATAATAACATAATTAAACAAAAAATTCTTATTTTTCTAAAGAAATAAATTTCAATTATCAAATCTTTTGATATTATTGAAGAAAATATAATAATTATTCTTTTCAAATATAATACAGTCCCTCGTAAAAACGAAAATTTTGTATACCATTTATATAATGAATAAATCTACCAACACATACAAATATTATTGATTTGAATAAAGCTTCTTCTTTTTTTATCGCTTCATATTCATTTTGAAATATCTCTCAATTTTTGTGAGCAGTGTATATTACATATAGAGTCGTGAAATTGCGTTTAACGCGGCTGCTCGTCCCATCTGTTCGCGCGTTATCGTTATATAAGGAGAACGTCCTTTTGCTGGGAAGGAAAACATTCGACTGAGCTAGGTAATAATTCCGTGACAAAAGTCGGGCAAGTCCGTCCCTTCCCGGGAGAACAACGGCTGGATTATCCCCTCTCCTCTCTCTCGACCGAAGATTCCCTTTCTCTCCGGTCGATTTTTCTAACCGCTGCTCTCAGCTCGAGTACTGATACCGTCGCAGGGGTATCGTTTCCCTGATTTTTATTATCGAAGATTGAGTCAAGGACCGTGATGTTACTCGATGTTATGCTTCGTTTGTTTCAAGAAATCGAATCTTACATTTCGTCGTTTCAAATACTTGCTTTAATCTGTAAAGGAGTAAGAAACGATGTATAATAAACGAATATATGAAAAATAGGAAAATTGTTTCTCTCTTCTCGATTGAGAAATCTATTTTTTTTTTTTTTTTTTTTTGAAATTAATTAAAAACAGGTGAATTCGAAATCCGTGGTGCGTATGACACTGTTTTCTTTATTCAGAATGATCTGTCGAACACACTGATTGAAAGTTATTCGGTTTCCTCTTCAGACACCCCGTATATAAAATATTTCTGTAATTGTGGTGCAACCGAGTGTTAGGTTAAATTAACTGCGGATTTTTATGCGACTTTATTTTTAAAAAAGTACGCAGAACGCACGCGAATATACAAAACTATGTATCGCAAAGTATCGTAAAAATATAAAATGTAAATTAAGAAACAGAAAATATAAAATATAAAATATATATAGAGTATAATGTTTTCTTCAAACTACATATTTATTTATTATTTATTATTAGAAATAAAGATAATTTTGGATCTAATTTTAAAGTTTGAAGCTTTATTCTTCTTATTTTAATATATGTAATAAATCAGAATTTTATTCGATAATTTTATTAACATGAAAATGTCTCCGTTTTATTGTCAGTTAAAATAAGAAGCAAAAATTTTATATTCTCGACCTAAAAATTAACTTAATATGACATGACACTTATTTATATCAGTATAATATAAATTAATGTATAAATAAACTTGTTACTAATCACATCATTTACGAATTTAAGTTTCTACAACTCTTTTCTTACTTTCACTAATATATAATATATATTGATATATTTACTTCAATATATTAATCGTATTGTAAATATATTTATATTTTTTTATACACTAAAACTAAAATACACTAACGTTATAAAAAAAGAAGAGAAAACCTGTAACATCCTATATGCGAAAACAACTGAAATACCAAAGGTAGATTCTCCTCCGCTGAAAAACCATTATTTTTCAACGCGAGTCGGAAGGAGGAACAGCATCGCGAAAACACGTATCCACGATCGTGAAACTTTCGCGCGTGCAAAAGAAACGCACGATCGCGGGGGAGAGGAGCGAGGAAAAACGAGGGAAGAGATTCGCGAAATTACGTCTTTCCTTGCGAAAGTATCGACGAAAACGAAAACGAACGAAAGTCTAGAAATCGAAGAGAGAAGAAAGAAGAGAAGAAAAAGAAAAAGAAAAAAAAGAATGAAAGAAAGGGGAAACAAAAGAAGGGAGAAGAAATCCTTTTGTGAAAAGCAGACGAACCGTTCTCTTGTCGATTCAGAATTCGATTGAAAGTTTCGATATTCGCGGCAAGTTTCCCCATCGGTTTCCTCGCCGACGAATAATCGCAAGGAAATCTCGACACTTTGTCGACTGGTTCCATCGATTGATGGAGAAATCTGTGAAATAGGTAAAAGGGAATCGGTGTACTCGCGAAGGAATACCTCGGCTTCACCCTTCTATCATTTCTCTTTGTCTCTCTCTCTCTCTGTCGATGTATGTCTTTCTTTTCTTCTCTCTTTCGTTCGTTTCCTCGATGAACACGTATGGTGAATAGCTACGCGGAAATCTAGACCAGATCCGTCGTTCCAGCGTTAAAAGCACGCGATACGCTTCGGTTTATTTTGTTCCTTTCTCTTGTTTTTTCTCTCTCTCCCACTTTTCCATTTCAGTTCTACAGACGTCGCACGGGCAAGAGATACCCCGTGAAACCACTTACGCGGGTAATTTGAAAAACTAATGACTCACCGACGCTGTTTTCCCATTTTTGCTTGTGACTTTCAACAGGGACCCCTCGTACCCCTGAAACAGAACGAATTCCCAAGCGTTATTGCAGGATGCATTTTCATGAGACTAAAAATCGTCGTGCGTTAATTTGTTAATTGTTCGGATATTCTATTTGTATATTTTACGCGCACGCTTGCATCGTTAAATTTCTCGCAAATGCATAAATGTAATTTATATATAATACTCACGTGATAAATCTACAGAGATTGTTATAGTTTAAAATATTCAGAATACGAGTGATCAATTGAGTCGTGCTTTTTTCTTTGGTCAATAAGTTATTGGAAAATCTTTCTAAATTATCTGAAACGTAACCTACGATTATTTTATTATTTATTAACAATTTATATTTGATTTCTATCAACAAGTTCATCTATTTTATTTTATTTTCTTTTATTATCACTTATTATCATTTATTTTATATTATTATATTACTATTATTTTATTTAATTAATTATCATTATTCCTATATTTAATTGTACGTTATTGTTATTTATTACTGTATTATTTTATTGTTACATCTCGTCATTATTTGTGATTCTTTTGTTTTATTATTTTTTTATCTTACTTTTCAATCGCAAACTTCATCTACTGCTTCTTTACACACAGGCATCTACATTTTGTATGTTATCTTATCCCCGTTAACGTAGACACATTCTTATATATACATTTTATATTTTGTTACACGCATTCCGCATATTTTTGCATCTTTAAATTTCGCATAAATGCATAGAAAATAACGCGGTCTAATAATTACCAATGAAACATTTGCAAAAATTGCGTTTCCACATCGTGTACGTTTGTGTGTATGTATATATATGTGTGATGTAATTTTTGAACATAATTTTAACGCGATAACGAATTTATGAATTTTTAAGAAGAACGCTGCTCGGACAGCGTAATCATCAAAGTGTTAAGTATGAACCAAAGTTTCGCCCGTAGACAGAGGCGGAGAGTGGAAAATCTTGGAAATTTGCATATCCACCGTACGATTATATCCGTTCCACCTGGTGGCTAAAACGTACCGAGAAACTCTCGAGCGCGGTGATTTCGGGCGAACACGTTCGAACGAGAAGATTCCCACGAATTTAACGTTGTTTCTAATTTCCTTGATTATCGTTGTCTCTGTAGGAACGTTACTGGGGACCGTGTCTGCTTAATTAAAATTAAACTAGAAAGAAAGATTGCCGCGAGTTTGTCAATTAATTTTAATTGTCGGTATCGTACAAGTAATATTGTATATTATACATTAATATGATATTAATATATCGAATATAAAAATTAATATATTCCTTCGAGGAATTTTTAAAAGAATTTTTATCCTAAACGTCAGATTTAATTTACCATTTTTCAAGGAAAATTAAAATATTATTGATATTATAACTAAAATATTATTTCATGTACAAACGATCTTATAAGAATGTCATTATATATATTATATAACGTTATATTATATTATATTAAATTTGATTTTTGCAATTATTAATATTATTTTTGAATTTTGATTTTTGTAATCACGTTTGGTTTGTTACTTCAAGCAGCAATTTCGTTCCACCTCGACCATTTTATAACAGATGACATTCTAGAAACCTGAATAAAGATTTCTAGAACCCTTAAACTACATACATGTACGTGACACGAAAATGCGTTGCGTGTTAGCTCTCTGTTGTGTCTCGTTCATATTGCATAATATCTCCCTCTCGGGTTGTTTTCATCCACTTAAAAGTAAAGTATGCCAGAACATCTTGCTTTATAGACTCAAAATTGCACCGTGTGAGGCATTTTGAGTACGCGTATTACTTTATACAGTAATGGTACATAATTTAGAACGCGCAATAAACTTGCAAAACACAGGGTTCAGGCTTGTGAAACTTATCTTCAATTCTTATCAGTTAATCGTGCAAATACCGATTGGCGTTGTTGGTCTTTTAATAAAAATAAAACAGTGTGCAGCTACCTAGGCGTTCAGTATCGCTGTTTTTAATATTCAGTACTTTTAACATTCACAATATTGGACAGTAAAATTTTCAAATTGGATGTTTTACATATTAACGCCTCCTAGTTTCTCTGTTGTATAAACTATTATTTAATTTTTCCAGTTTTGTAACCAATATAGTTACTTGAGAAGTACTATATTCAATTATATTCAAATGTATTGCATTAAAGTGTCACTAATTGTATTGAGTTTATTCTCATATTTAAATTACGTGGGTTTCCAAAAATTACCAAGAGCCGATAAAAAAAATCCCTTTTGTACTTCATTTCTCTCTGAAATTAGAAAGAAGAACGCGTAAGCGCAAAGTCGCAGTACGAATTTTGCAAGGAGAAATTCTCTCAACTAAAAGCTTGAAATTATCCATGAATTTACAAAGTTCGACAAACTTTGCTCGTCTCCCGATTGTTTTTAATTTGTCACGGCAGGATTCTCCTTCGTTAAAAGTTTCAACTTTCCTCAAGCTTGCGATCCCTATCGACCAACACTTCGATACTTGGTGCTCGAGCTTGATTTAATCACGACCATTAATTCGAATTTAATCGGGGAATACAGTCACGATAATATTGAGATCTTGGTTGTTCGATGCCTCGAAACGCGTTCGAGTGTTTCGAATTGATTTCGCTGAATAAGGAAGCTTTTAATAATCGCGCTCTCAAAATAAGAAGCAAATTTCGCGGAGAAGAAAATATTATTCACAAATTTATTATTTCAGGTTGACGAAGTACTATAGAAATACTATTGTTATATAATATTACAATTATAATTTTCCAACACGTTATAATAATAATTAATATTATATATTGTTTATATAAATGTTATTTATATATATTACGTGTATTAAATTTTGTAAATATAATTTATGTTATATATAGTAATAATATATTACAATATATAACGAATTATAATCATAATTAGATAAAAAACATTTGTATATGAAAAGGATAGAATTTATCTAACCTTTCAATTTGTTTTGTATTCTTGACGAAATTTTCGAAAAACTTCACAGCTAATGGCTTCATTTTTAGTAGCTAACTTTGCCAGCCATTAATGTACAATGATATTTACTCAATACTTTTAATATTTAGCTGATGTTTCAATTATCTATTTACAGACGAAAAGTCGAAAATCAACTTTGCATTTTTGTAAAATCCTACCACACAAGCGATACTAAAAAATAGTCGAACAACTCGAAAGAGTGACGAAAGAATAATTATGGCAAATGAAGTTAAACTGATGGCAAATTGCACCGAAAAATGTTGAAGCAGTTATTATCAGAGAATTATTATCTGAAAAGATAAGAGAAATTATTGTATTCCGTCCGAGATGTTGTTGTATTTCTTTCAAAGCGTTTATTTTGATAGGATGACGGCTCTTGCATACTTGAAAATGTCAACGAGACCGAGCTTGGATGTACTTTTACTCACTTTGACCATTGGTACTAAAACGATAACCACGAGAGATATTCTTAGCTAGAAGGGGGAGGACTTCTTTCGCGGATGGTGCCGTGGAACTTCTATCTCCTTGCAACTCTGACCCAGTAAGTAACTTTATTTCGAAAAACGAGAGATTGAAGATTCGCTTTGATAAATAAAACATGGCCGCGTCTGACTTGTCTATAAATAAAATATACAATACATACGCGGAAGTTCTACCTCGTTTTCCATCCTTTTGCAACTTTTCCGTCTCGTCTCGGGCAAAAAATTGCGGTGACAATCGTTGAAATGGAAACTCACGAGATACACGTGTTTTTAGAAGTTTTCTTCCGTAATCTGACTCTGTTATTCTAACACGCGGTATTTTTTTTAAACAAATCAGTTAAATTCTGTTATCCACGTACGGTTTCCTAGAATTTTAATTCGAATTAATGATGATTTTTCTCGAAATTCTGGCTGTAGAATTAAGATCAAAAGTCTTATTTTAATTTTAATATTTTTGTTTATCATGGATTATCGTGTACACATATTTTACAATACAATGTAATACAAAAACTTCACGATTCGTACTCCAGTACGATTCGCCTCACTGAAAGGCCCAGAAGCAACTGTTCCGACTAGGAAATGAAAACGACTTTTTTTGCCATAAAATTTTATCGATATGCAAACATTTGAATAGATAGAAAACAAATTACAGACGACGCCACTCCTACCTTGAGGTCTACCCCACGCCCCTTTACGAATCACGTGACCCAAGTCAACCAATCGCTAATTTTCGTTGCATCAGCGTTGCATCTGAAGAGGCCCGATTTTCTAGGTTACCTCCGCTAAAATCACTTTCAGTGATAATATGTAATGTATTAATATATCAACAGAGACTGTATTGTATAAAGTATGTTTTATATTTATTGTATTTATATTTATTGTACTTTGACTGTTCAGTCAAAAATATCGCGACCCTCGGCTATTCATCAAAACTCGAAAAACGATCAATAGAGGAGGTAACAGTTCATCGATAATCGAGTTCTTTTTCAATCTCGTGAAGTTGTACGTTCACGCTGGTCGCGCACGAGATATTCAACAAAGGTGTCGATATATTACGTCTTTCAATTGTTTTTTCCCGCCTGTCAAGCGGAAAATATTCAACAGACGCGCCGGTGGATCATTCGATTAATTCTCTACCGGTCTATCAATTATTCGCTCGTTCGTCAGTCATGAAATATTTAACATCGGTGATTTAAAATATCCATTTGGATCCACGAGCATGTCGCTACTCGTGTCAGTTGTTTATTCACTCGTTAAGTATGAAACGTACAGTGAAGAGCATAATCGAGCACGCGACGATGAAAAATTTAAATTGTTATATCTATAATAATTGGTGTATCATTATAATATTATTTAATTAATATTGCGAAAAAAATTACACGATGATTAAGGTCTTATTTTAAAGCGAGCTGATTCTTTTCGATTTATGATTTTACTTTCTCGAAAATCTGAAAAATTTAAACGCGTGCGAAAACACTAAAAAAATTTTTTTCGTGACTGTATCCACAGTCTCGAAGACCGAGATTTTCTCTTTTACAACGAGCTCTTAAGATTTTTTTATACTGTTTTGTTCACGTTAATTTTCTTAAATCCTCGTCATTATAATATTCAAAGTTCAATAAAATGGCGAGAAAAAAATCGTACAAGTTTCAAGAAGTCATTGTAAAGGGAAGACTTTGATCTTCGAAATCTTCACGTTATATTTAGTATGAAAAAAAATTTTCAGTGTTTTCAGAGACGTCTGAATTCAATTTTTGTCGTTCAACCCTATCATTCAAAGTTCAATAAAATAGCGAAAAGAAATCGTACAACAAATTTTAAGATGTCGTTGCAAAGTAGAGACTTTAATCTTCAACAAAATGTTAGATCCAGTTGCGAGAAAAATTTTCCAATGTTTTTAGAATTTCGTTTGAATTCAACAACGAAATATCAGAATTCCTTCGATCTCTGTCACTAAACTCTGACGTTCAAAATTTAATAAGACAGTGAAGTAGAAATCGCACCGCATATTCTGAGGTGTCGTTACAAAGCAGAGACTCCGATCTCGCAAACAATGTTGAATCTGGTCGTGAGAAAAATTTTTCAAAGTTCTCAGAAACGTTCGAATTTGCACAATTTTCTGGAACAAAAGTATCTCTATTTTCTCACTCGATGCACTATGTGAAAACGAGCTCAGAATTGTCAAAACAGAGGTTTCGCGCTTTAAAGTAGACCTCGATGGACGACCTTTTTTTTTCTTTTTCCAAAGTTATATCAGTTTAAATTACAGTTATGGTTCTCGCCGTACAACGACACGGCTCTCGGTAAAAAATTATACCAAACGCGAGTGTTCGATGATGTTCGAAAAAAACCCGGGGATCTTTCGCCGAAACACACACGGGAAAATAGAACTGGCCATTTTCGATTGAATTCACGAACGCGAAGGATTTCTATGTTATTTTAAATACCTTCGAACACTTGCGTCCGATCGGCAAACATTTTGCCAGAGGTAATAATCTCTGGGGCTCGCTGCGGCGTGTTTCCAAACGTCAGCGAAAAGTCACTGTGTTTCTCTACGCTCGATCGATATTTATCCAATTTTTTCCTGAAAGCAATTTGTTTCCTGTCAATAGACGCAACACTCGAAAGCTAGATCCGAGGATAAAGAGAAATATTAGAATTTCTTCAATCTTTGTCGTTGAATCCTGATGTTCAAAATTTTACAAAACAGTGAAAAAGAAATCGTACGACAAATTTTCTGGTGTCGTTACGAAGCAGAGACAATTTCGTCTTCAAGATCATTCGTGCTAGTCTCGAAACGAATTTTTCAATATTTTTTTAGAAATGTTTCAACTCGACAACGAAATATTAAAATTTCTTCAATTTTTGTCGTTGAATCCTGATGTTTTAAAATTTTACAAAACAGTGAAAAAAATTTTGAGCTTGCAAAGCAGAGACTTTGATCTCCGCTGCAATGCTAAATCTGGTCGCGAGCAAAAATCTTCTGGTCAAAGTTCTCCGAAACAAGTTTGAACATATCGTCATTATACTACGTTATAAAAATATTTATATTACAAAAATGAATCGTAAGAATTATTGAATAAAATTATAATAAAATTAATTGATGGTATTAATGATCAATTTAAATGTACGAACGAGCGATTCAACAACGTGTTTTTCGTTACAAACTCTCTCGTTTATCTCTCCCCGCTGTTATAAATTTACGATCAGCTTTGTAATAGGATTCTTCCACGGAATAATCCCGCGTGTCGTTGATTAATCGTCGGGGGCAATTTTAGTCGAGCCGGAGTCGCGCAGCGGGGAAATTTATCGCGAGCATGCCCGCCCAACTGAATTCGTCGCGATTCTGCGATTCGTCGATTTTCATCGTGTCGAGATCTCTGTTGCGAAAATCACGCCATTTTCTTTACGGTTCAGCGTCTTTCATCGCTGTCTCTCGTCCCCTCGAAGACGCTTTGTGTTTTTTGACGAACGAACGAAGATTAACAAAGTTTAATGCCAACGTTTAAATAAACATTCATTGAACGTTTCATTCTTCGAATGTTTTCTACGCTAGACGTGCGGCTAACTGGCGGCCCGCGCGTTGTCCCCACTTCCCTGATCGCTACCCCCTCCACTGCATCGATCTCTCCACTTGTTTGGTGGAGAAGTTAACAGAGTGAGAAAGTGGGGCTCACGCACACCGAGGAATTTTGAATTTTACAATATACCGATCAATATTACAATCTTCCATTCTATTCTATTCCATCATATAACCTTGACTCTCAAATCATAACTATCATAGTATCATAGACTAGGATTATAGTAATTTATTTCTCAAATCAGAGCCGGCTAACTGACGGCCCGCGGACGCTTGCCCCTACTTTCCTGATCGCAAGCGCTATCCCCTCCACTGGGACATCGATGCAGTGAAGTAGGGGCAAGCGTCCGCGGGTCGCCAGTTAGCCACCTCTGTTCTCTACTTTATTTGCGCGCGTTCCGTAGATTTTGGAAATCCCACGTTATTCCAAATATACATTAACAATTTTGCAAAATTTTAACTACCAGAGAAACAAATTTCATCGATTGTATATTATTTAGTAACTATTTTACTTTGGACTTTGTTTCTGTACATTGTGCGCGTTCAATGTTCCTTCCAAGCGTCGAACGTTTTATGATTTTGTCGAAGACGTTTGCTAAACGTTGTAGTAAAGTTTCTATATTTTCTTTTAAATTACCTGCATTCTGTGGATTTTTGAAATTTTACAGTCTTTTCCAAACGTCGCTCATTTTATAACTTTACTAAAGAAATGGAACTCGAGTGAAAATTTGTTTCGTCTATTAAATATTCCACTTTGGATATTTTCCATATTTTTGTACATCGCGTGCATTCGTGTCGTTCGATCTATGTAGATCTATGTTGATTGATTACTTGACCTGAATCCAGTCGAATTGGAGAGAACTGGACAGCGGATGCAGACGTGAGAAAATATCGAAATCATGTGATTCTCTGAAAATGTTTAGCGTGTCGCAAGGAAACGTTCAAGTATTTTAGAAAGAGCAAAAAGAAAGAACGTGAAAAATTGAAAAAGAGGAATAAAAATTTCTTTGTTCTTCGTGATTCGAGATCTTTATGCATTCGTATATTGATATTTCTTTGATTTGTAAAGAAAATGATTGTCAAATCACAATCGAACAAGAACACAGAAACACCGTTGATCACGTTATTGTTATTATTAATAGCATTAAATTCTCAAAATTAAATTATATTATATTACGAAAATAAATTATATTACAAAACTTGTCAAATTATAAAATTGTAGTATTAACAGCTAGTTTAATTTTGCACATTCGTCTCGTTGGCAATAAAATCAATGTACGAAATGCTATAAGAAACGATCAAAACTATTATTCCGCAGAAAGTAAAAAAATTACTTTTGTTACGCAAATGAAACGTCAACAATTGGAGGATGGGGAAAGAAAAAGAAAAGAAACGACTCGGCACCTATGTATATCAGGATGAAAAATTTCGAGTCGAAAAGACACAAAATGGTGTCGAAAAATTAGACAGAGGTAGAGAAATCGGTCGATCAATCTGATCTCCGTGGCCGTAAGCGGCCGACGGGGAAATCAATACGGACTCCACCGAAATCTGTTAGCAATCTCTCGTTTGGCTGGCTCGTTCGCGGATACGTGTATGCAACGCCAGCCTAAATAGGTAGCGTGATTTACGGTTATTTATAGGGGACCTTAATATCCCCTTCATAAAACCTTACAGCTCGGTTTCGTTCGATCGGACTTCGGTAAAATTCGTCATTCTAAAATCTTCGATCTCGGCTTTAATCGCGCTAACGAGTTCCGTGCAGCCACGTGGTGATTCGCACGTTAAGTGGGCCGTAATCGAGCGAAGAAAAGATTTTCAGTGACCGAACAAAGATGTTCTGTGCTACGGTATTTATTACATTATCGATCATGCGCTCTGATCTTTTTTGACATTTGATTCTCAATTCTCGTTTAAATTTGAATATCTTGGTTCTAGATAAACAAAGCTATAACATATTATGTTATTAATATTTATCTTGATCTCTCTTCACATCTAATTTCTTTTTCTTTTTTCATTGAATTTGATTCCAATACTAGATGAACGAGCATATTCCGTGTTATAGTATTAATTATATTATCAAGATGCATTTTGATCTTCTTATACATTTGATTTTTATTTTCATTTTTTGATCTCGACATTAGATGAACAAGGATATAATGTATCATGGTATTATTTATATTTAAGTTTTATATTTATTGAATTTGATTATGACGTTAGATGAAAAAAAAAAAATACTGATATATTAATTATATCATTGACATACAAGTACACATTTAATTCTTATCTTGATTTAAATTTGATCGTAACATTAAATATTAATTTATTGTGTCATCATGATTGTGATTTATTATATCAATTATAGATTGTGTATAACATTATGATATTAATCATAATATCGTCATACTATTGATATAATTACATTAAGATATATTTTCATTTTCTCACACATCGTTTTATTTCATTTTTACACACGCAAATATCTTCTCAAGCAGAACGAGCCGTTTCACACATTCATAGAAATGCTCTACAAATAAAAAAAAAAAAGAAATTCGATCCGTTTCCAAAAACAGACGCAAACTTTTTTCAGCACCAAATTTTTCCGTAGCCACCGCTCTTTCAATTTTAAAATTACCACCGACATTATACACACGGTGTTCACCGTCGTGCAACGATCGCATCGACACGCACACCGTCAAACGCTCTCCGCTCGATCAATAAAAATCGAAGGAAGGGAATCACGACGGACCCACACAATTGCATAGGTCAAGAGTTGATCGAGTTGAAAGGGAAACGACATTTAAAAGAACGACGTAACGACGATCGGTTGCCTCGAACACGATCAAAGGACTCGGCCAGTTCGTTATAAATATTCGCGGCTGGACTTGCCTGGACGGATATTTAAAATACCGTGCGCGGCGTGCATCAAGGAAAACTGGAGCAAACCGCGCGCGCGAATATTTTTAAACCTCGGTGTGGTACCTCCGCCGATGACGGAAGTACACCTTTCATGACGGGACGAGAACAGAAGGGGGGGAGAGGCTCGAAAAGGTCTCCGGGCTTAATGCGGCATGTAAAATGCAAATTTTAATATTCCAGGGAAATGTCGATAACTTCGAACTTCCATGTCGCATTCTTTCTCATTTTTTTTCAACTTCTTTCGTTGTTTTTGCAATTTCGCCTTCGATCGTTGTGTCAAAGTGTCTCGTTGGAGGATCGTCGTGAGAACTTTCTTCGTGTCATTCTTCGTACAGTTTGGAATCGGTTTTTTTCTTCTTCTTATTTCTGTTCTTAGCTCTTTTCTTCTTTGGTTATTTATTAATGGATTTGACTTTGATTTCGAATGTTTAGTTCGTAAGGTAATTTTCGGGATGATTAAAAATGTAATTAGTTTATTATCACTGAAAGTGATTTTAGCGGGGGTAACCTAGAAAATCGGGCCTCCTCGGGTGCAACGCTGATGCAACGAAAATTAGCGATTGGTTGATTTGCGTCACGTGATTCGTGAGGGGGCGTGGGATAGACCTCGAGTAGGAGTGGCGTCGTCTGGTACTGAACGATCGCGCCTGTAATTTGTTTTCTATCGATTCAAATGTTTGCATATCGATAAAATTTTATGGTAAAAAAGTCGTCTTCATTTCCTAGTCAGAGCAGTTGCTTCTGGGCCTTTCAGTGAGACGAATCGTACTGGGATACTGCGTTTTCTTGTTCAGTATTATAAGTTTACATTTTTGGTAATTTTAAACGATCAAAGATTAAGTCGAGATGATAAATAATAAATTAACAAATGTGTAGAGATGTCTAAAGGAAAAGTGTGTTGGTTTATCTTTTATAGTTTAAAATTGTTTTTGTTCTTTTATTTAAAGTGGCGAAATTTATTTATTTAAAATGATAAACTAACGAGTGAAAATATCTAAGAGACGAGTGTATTGGTTTATATCGTATAGTTTGAAATTAACCTTTCAATTTTTAATCTTTTCATTATGCTCAGATTGTAATTCGACGTATATATTTAAAGTGGCAAAAATTAAATTGACAACCAACAGAAGAGACTTGGTTGACTTATTTTTATCACGCTGTGCAGTTTGAATGTCTTGATATTTTAAAATTATAATTAAATTGCAACGTACCTAAAATGATAAATGGTAGATTGACAAGAGAAGAGAATATTAGTATTTCTATTATGTATAGAGATTATTATTATAATTTAAAAAATTCAGTATGTTCGTGGTTAATGCAAATGCATAAATAAATAAATCGGTCGACAAATAAATAAATGATTGATAAACAAAATTTGAAGAGATGAATTTCTTAGACATTTTTAAATTTCTGGACGCGCGGTGAATTGCTAAATAAAGTTAAGTAAAATTGTATTTCTACACTTGCCGGGAATTTATTGCATTAAACTTGAATTAAATAAATCGAATGTGTTGAAGGTAAATGGCACATGGTTAAATAACCGCTGTTTTCGTTTCGATAAATGTCAATTTCAGTTCTGCCACGTTGCGGTCGAATAATTTCAGAATGATTTTATACCATCGATTTTTTCTTTCACTCCTCCACTTATCTATTATTTCTGTCACGTGGATGCCTCAATTTATTATAAACTGTCCGATTCAAATGGATCGTTATATCATTTGTCACGAATTATGGAAAATCACAGGAACTGAAGTACTTGCAACATCAATTGATACTCAGTAATTACAAAATCCGTACATAATTAAAAGACATAAATTATTGCAAATAAAAAAAATATGAATATAGCTTCTTGAGTGTGTAAATTACAGTTGCAAATTGTTGGGTTTAAATATACATGTTGTAACTATATACGTATAAATAATTTTAAATATAAATCAGTTGTAAAACATAAATAAAAAATGGAAGAAACAGTGGATAGAAAAATCATCGTAAATCTTTGGAATTTGACAATGTCAAAAAATAGAACGGAATAATGTAGATTATATTAACATATTTAGTGCCACCAAATTTGGTACACGATGAAACTCATTTTCACGCCAAGATTTATGATTAATAAACATAAATCTTGGCAAGAAAGCAATTCATGTTAAATGCAAAATTTTCAGCTTCTACGAAGCTAAAAAATGTATAAATATATAAATATAAAATTTTTTATACGTATAAGAATTTTTTATATATATATATATATATATAGTTTGGCACTGGACTTGTTAATTGAGAAAGAAATCGCAAAATTGAATCTCGCGCGAAACATAACTTTAAACAACAAGTTGAAGATATTACTGTTTCGACTTTTCCCGGTAAGCATTGTAGCTTCATCGTCGACACCTCACTCGAACGGGTTATGTACGAAAGTTAGAGGATTTCTATAGATAATATAACCGCGGTAAGATAAATATTTGATACATTCGTATGGTACGGCGAGCATAAAGCTCATTAAGCTATCAAACTGTTAATTGTACGTGCACGATGGTAGTACTAATTAGCGAAGCCGTAATTAGAGAGACATAGCTAGTGGAACACTATTCATCTCGGCGTGTAACGCGTTCTTTAACGTCACGGTAAAATTCGCCTCGCACAAAACCACCAACCACGCGAGCCGAGGATATAGTTCATCGCGAAGATTCTTTTACTATTTTTCCTTTTACCATATTGCTAGTTCAAAATTGTACTATGCATGGCAAATACACGTACTTTCACTCCCTTTCAGAAATCTTGGGACAAATGATCTATTCGTATAATGGAAATATAAATTGCACAGAAACTAATATTAATATTAATTAATATATTTTTACATTGCAATACATATATATAACAACATTAAATACAGAATATAAATAATTCCAAATGTAATATTTATACAAAGTATATCAAGTATTAATATATTAAGTATATTAAATGTGAAATTATTTTATATAATAAAGACTCTGTTGTGTTAATATATTGCATTATAAAATATATGTACACGATAATCCATGGTAACTACTGGATATTAAAAATAAAAGTGTCCCAAGGCTTCTAGCTCAAGAGCGGATGTGTACATACAGGGGGAATCAAAAGTGGACCAACCTAACCTAAAATGAAGTTCGCATAATATTTGCGGAGTATATTATTGTTAATGTAATGTCAAGTAGTAATACATGTACAAATATAAAAAGTACAGAATTACATGTAACAAATCTCTTTTTCCCCTCTTTTTTTAGTCAAATTGCAAGTTCATAATTGCACTATGTATAGTGCGAGATTTGTTACACGAAATTCTGCATTGTTCTTCTATACACGTTTGAAATTATGTACTATTACATTACAACCTAAGTAATATACTTCGCGAATATCACGCAAACGTCATTTTGGTCACACTGTATGTACAATGAAGAGAACGAAATTTATTTATTTCGATTGTAATTGTGATAATGTAAACATATTTCGTACATTTTAATGTATGATACTAGAAACTGATTAATATTCTCTTCCAATTTATTTATGTCTTCCGGTCATATTTCCAAAATCAGTACACCTTCGATTAATAAACAAAAATAGCACACATACAACGTTTAAAATATTTGAATTTTTGCAGATGTGTATACACGTTGAAATACGATAATACAAGAACAAGCTCAATTTTGAAAATTTCATCAAATTCCACGTACTACAGTTTCATGCATTCACATTGCGACAGAAATTCAAATAAAATTTTTACACATATACAGATCACACATCGGTGCACACGAGCAAACGTAACTATACTCAATCACCGTGAGTATTACGTTCGCAAAACGCGAGGTTTTGCAATGAATTTTGAAACGTGAACCTACCTAATATCTGGTTGGAAACGCGGTTTCTACTGGTTGACTGGTAGTTTCGTTGGTAGAAGCTGGCACGACACTCGGCCGAACGTGCACAACCCCCGCACAGGAAGAGCTCGATATTTCAGTTTTCATTAACACGCGTCCTCCTCGCGACGGGACCACGCAAATATAACACGGGTGCTCGTTTGTACGGTTTATTGTGCCACTGAAAGCCCGGGATCGTGCCAGGGAGCCGGCACGGTAGGATTACGATGGAATCCAGTGCCAAGGAGCTGTATTTTTCTAGACGCGAGCGGTTAGAAAAAAAATTCCAGTGGCTACGACTTAATACCAGTACTCAACGTCTCGAGGATCTCGAGTTTCGAGGGAACGCGTCACTTTTCAAATCGCGAATCGCACGATTTTAACCTCTTGCGCTGGAACGACGTGCGTGGCACGTCGAGAATTTTTTTGTCCCAAATTGCAACATTTTCTTCTAGTTTTAAGTATATTTAAATGTAACAAATGACAAGTTTATTACCTCTTAATAATTTCTATCCGAGTTCAAAAGAAAAAGAAAGTGACGAATTATTGTATACGGTTCGGTCACTCGTTATGGTCCGCGAATCAGTTGTCAGCGAAAGGGGTTAGTCCCTTGACGTACGAATTACAATGATACAGGAAAAAACTTGTTCACAAATATGTAAATTGTTTAATATAAAAGTTGCAGCAGATATTTTACGATAATTTGATCATCAACGTCCATGGAACATTAATGTGTGGTTTAGGACTAATGTGATTTAATACTTATTTACTTGGAATTTAATATTTTTCCGATTTACGATGAAAGAAATATATATTGTAATCCAATTAAAAAAAAGAAAAAAAAAATAACTTTGAAAATTTCGAAATGCACAAAAAATTAATACACCATATTTTGCCTCCCTCAAAACCATACAATTTTTGTATTAAACTAATTTTTCATTAGACGCATAATTTAAAAGTATTACTTCACATGTGCGCGTTACGTGAATCACCCTGTATTACACAACGCGAATAATGTGCCACGACTGAGAAGTTATTGGTAATATTTGTCGAAAGATATGCGACTGGGACGTCGTTTGTCTTTGCATAACATATATAATATATTATCGAAATATGCTGCTTGCGCAATTTAGGTAATAGTTACATTCGTCGAAGAAAAACCGTGTCAGTTCGAAATTTGTATTATTTAAGAATTTTAAACGATCTTGGCGCGTGAACGTTGAATTATTACAATCGCGTGCACGATAATAAAAAAAAAATAGTAAAATACACGGTAATAAAACATAGCAAATGACAATGAATTTTAAATGATCTCGGCGCATGAACAATGAATTATTGCAAACGAGAATAAAAATAAAAATAATATTAAAAAGTGATGATATTTTTCATTATTTCTAATATTATTTTTTAATAAAAATTGTCAATAATAATAATAATTAAACTAGATTTTTCCACAGCTATTTGTTTCTGTTTCTGTTGTTTCTCCAGCATCCGAGAGTCCAGAGTCCGCTTCAAACAGCAACCCCTTCCATTCCCATTTCTCGCAGAATTGAAGCAGAAGTTGGGAACTTTTATTAAAAGCTTTATCGTGTTCTCCCTTGATGTTCTAATTCCGTAATCGCCGCGTAAAAACCAAAGCGAGAGTTCAGTTTGGAGTTGCCTCTCCCTCTTTTCCACACGCAGAACGTGGCATTTCCCCGTGATAACCTCCCCACCGAAATGTAACATAATCACCGGGTCGGCCGCGTAAGGATCTATTCTCACGAACGTGACGAAATGATCCTTATTTTTGACGTACGCGCTTAAGAAACTAGCATTTCAGACAATCGTAAAAGTCTCGGGGAGAGTCTCGTTCGCTGGATTTTAACAAACGGCGCGACTATTAATTTGGCGAAACGCTTTCGGCCCGCTAACATCTCGCTGCCAGTCGTACATAATCCAGCTCGGTCCACGCAAGCTTGGCGGCTGCCAAACAATAAATAATACAGCCGCGTGAGATTTCGTTTCTCGTCGCGCGGACGAATTCCAACTGCGATTGTTTAGAAGTTCGTAACTGGATCGGCGACGATGAGAAACTGTCGATATTTTAAACTGATCGTCACTTCGTGAAAATAAAAAAGAAAACAAAATTACACACACGCAACGCACAGTTTCTTTCTTTCTCTCTTTTTTTTCAAAAATGCAGATTTTTTTAAATCATGCAGCATCATATTTCGATTATATTCGCACGTTTCTGGGAACTTTGGCAAATTCTTCTCACGATCAGATTTAGCATTTTATTGGAGATGAAAGTCGCTGCTTTGTAACGACACCATCTCGAAACTTGCGATACGATTTTTTTTTTCGATATTTTGTTAAATTTTGAATATTGAGGCGAAGCGAGAAAAATTGTTTTTCATAATCAGATTTGGTGCGATCGTGGAGATTAAAGTCTCCCCTTTACGATGACCCCTTGAAACCTGCTGTAAGTTTCTTCTTCTCTGTTTTATTGAATTTTGAGCAAACGACGAAATGCTGGAATTTCCCGAATCGTTGTTGTTCAACTCCACTCATTCAAAGTTCAATAAAATGGTGAAAAAATATCGCGCAGCAAGTTTTAAGAGGTCGTTGTAAAGAGGAGACTCTAATTTTTCAAAATCATGTCGGGTCCAATTGTGAAAAAAAATTTTCAACGCTTTTACAGACGTCTGAATTTTGACAATTCAACGACGAAACGTTGAAATTCCTTGAATTTTTATCGTTCAACGCCGCTATTCAGACTTCGATAAAACGTCGAGAAATGTCGCGTAGCAAGTTTTAAGGGGAGACTTCAATCTTCGAAATTGAACGGCGTATCTAGTCGCGAGAATTTTTCGAGAAGTTTGAATCAGGACCGAGTTCTTCGAAAAAATTACTTCAGTTGTAACATTTTCTTCGTCGTGACAGATAAGAGGAAAAAGAAGAGAGGGAAGAATTTAACGCTCGTGCAGTTTTCTAAAAAAAATCCGCGCGATCGATCGCGGATGAGCGATCTCCCTTTAACGAGAAATCTACTTAAATCAATAGAACGGCCGTATTTCGTTGAATTAAAATTCAATCGATGGATCTGAATCGGAAATCTAGATTGAAAAGTCATTTCGTTTGTTTATCAAACAAATATCGGCCGTAAAGCTTCGAAAAAGGGGAGAAGCGAGCGAAATGTGTATTAAAAATTTTTATATTAAAATGACGTTTACGTTACGCGTGATATTTCAATAATATAATATAAATTGGTCGATACCAATTCTGTTTGCTGAAACGCTTTAGCTTGCTTTTCGTCGAGCGCAAACTGATTTCCTCGACTCTAGAAATATCGCGATTAAAAATTCTAGTGAACGAATGAAATGTGTATTAAAATTTTTCGTATGATATTTGAAGAACAATATAAATTAACAATCACGATCGATACTTTTCAATTTATCGAAACACATTTTGCCTTTCACTCCAATGAGTGGAAATAATTGTAATTAAAATTATAATAAATTGTATTATAACTGAACGAGTGAAATGTGTATTAAAAATTGTTGCGTGATATTTGAAGAATAATGTAACTTTTTTTAACTGGGCAACCAATTTTTCTTCAATTTTTTCCACCGTGATTAACTTTGAAGAAACAATATTTACAAGGAAGGAGAAGAAATAATGGGACAGAAAACTGCAGCGATAAAAATTGGACGATATTAGTTGATTAAATCGCACATTCTTGTTTATCAGGGAGTTCATTATTCCTCATTAAGCGCGTACATCCTTCCTCGCTTTCTATTCCCATAAAATCATCCCGTAACATTGCTCGTATCTGTCTTGTGAACAGTGAAATATAGTTTTAATCATAATTTTTATATGTTTATAACGCAGGTTACGCAACGATTTATAATCTGAAAATATATTGTAACTGCATTCGTGTAATTCATTTAATTTCTCAGCTGTTCAATTCCGTGTAAAATTATACGATTCTTTTATTTTATTATCACTGAAAGTGATTTTAGCGGGGATAACCCAGAAAATCGGGCCTCTTCAGGTGCTGCGGCGCTGATGCAACGAAAATTAGCGATTGGTTGATTTGGGTCACGTGATTCGCGAGGGGGCGTGGTATAGACTCGGGTATTTGTTTTCTATCGATTCAAATGTTTGCGTCGATAAAATTTTATGGCAAAAAGGTCGTCTTCGTTTCCTAGTCGGAACAATTGCTTGTGGGCCTTTCACTTTATAAAAAATACACATCTCGCTTTCCTTTTTAATTATGACCGATCTATGGTTTTTCTCGCAACAAAGTGTAGCTGTCGAGAGAATCTGGAGAGCCCAGGAACGTGAAAAGTCCTGGGCACGATGCCCGCCGAGTAATAAAACGTTGGTGTCTTGGCACTTGGTGTCTTCGATCCACGCAACCGGTCGTCCGTCAAGAAATAATCGTCCCTCGAGACAGTCGGCAGTCTTTCTTTATTTCCTCTTCAATCTCGACATGATCCTCTTAGTCGTGTTTCCACCATCGTGGATTGTTACGGCACGGTCGTAAATTTCCCTCGATGTTGCTTTACATCGAGCTAGAGTTAAGTCCGTTTTCAAATTGGCGAAATTGCGATTGGTGGCGCCGCGAGGGAACTTTTTCGGGATCTTAGTTTGCAGCACGAACGAATTTTTATCGGTGGAACTGAACTCGTACGGAGAAACGAGCGGTAAGTGTCGCATTTATATTTGAACGTGTTGAAGTGTTTCAAGGTATTTTTGTATTTAGGGAATGAGTATTAAATTCGTTTCATTTCGTTTCGTTTTCTCGATTTTTGAGAAAAAATGTTCAATAAATAATTATCATAAATGATATTAAAATTGAGAAGAAGAATGATAATTGCAAATGATAAGTGACAAAATTATAATGAACAGTAAAGGAGGAAAAGGAAAAATTTCAACAAGTTCTATCGATCTGGATTTAATTGGCAGTGTGATTTTTCCCAGCGGATATCTTTCGTGAATGTCGCGCACCGGTGACACGATTCCTCGAAAGCGAGTCACCTTTAACCTTTCACCTGTGCACACTACTGCCCGGCGATAACATTTGCCGAGCAAATTTTGCACCTCCGTGGCAATAATTTATGCGGGGCCCGATGCTGGCGAATTTATTTTCATAGATTCAAAATTCCAACGCTTTCATTTATTACTAATTCCCAATCATCGTTCTCGGTAGCGTTATTAGACTTTGTTGATTAGCACGTGAAAATATATAAAATGACGAGAATATAATTACAACTGGACTGGATTTTTGAAAATACAGTTAAAAAAAGATACAAAGCGCGATAGATGTACGAGTGTTTTATCTACCAAATATTATAGAAAATATTGTACTTTTGATATTTTATACATTTGATACATTTATATCACAATTATTAAGCGCTTTAAAAATTTATTACAAATGCATAAAAATCCACAGTTCAATCACAACATTTAATATGTGAAAGATTCTACCTTTTAAATTATTTTGCAACACCTATTTGCATAAAAATTCGCACTCTATGATGACAGATTTTCTGTTCTTTCAACGAAATTGTTTTAGAGACACTTTGGTAATAATTAACAAATCTATTTATTCTACCGTTTGAATTATAACGATCTGTATGTAAAATATTTTGATACGACTTGTTCTAGCGTTAATGGATATTTTCGTTCGTTTATTTAAAACTAACACTTTTAAGTAGTGAAAGTGTCAACAGTGATGAAACTGTAACGCTACTGTCCTCTCCCCCTTTTCCTGAAACGTTTCAGCGTCCGCTAGAGAACAGTATCGTCCACTTGGACAAACGTTGGTCAGGCAGAGGTGGCGAACTGGCGGCCCGTGGGTTCGTGCCCTTACTCTTGTGGTGGGGGGCGATATCCCCTCCACTCCCGTCGCATCGATCTCTCCACTTTAGCTTTGACTTAGTTGACAAGTCAACACATTGCTGCCACGCCAGATTCACACGATTTTCTCAGAGAGCCACAAGACACCGTGTTTTAACACGATACATCATACTTGATTTTTGTGATAGAAAATTAAAATTTTAATTGCTAAATAGCTGATTTAAGAACTGTTTCATAACTGATTAAAATCTTTAATTGTTGAATAATTAGCATTTTTTATTTCATAACACCGTCTAGGTGACTGTGACGTTCGAAATTTTTTAGTTGACGATATTCGTTTTACTTTACTTATTCGACTACCATGGCAACACAGTCTCCGATTCCAGGAAAAGAATACGTAGAGCGAAAACTATAATTTCCACGATCTGTAGGAACCGACAAATTGAGAGAGCAGTTCGTTTAGCCTCTGGTTTAGCAGACAATCGCGTGGAACGTTTCAAACAGGACACCCCGTATATCGCGAGAAAACCAAACGCCCCGATGTACCAGCTGGAGTTCGAGGTTCTCTCGCGTGCTCTATCGATCGGCTCGTGGTTTCTCCTTGACTGATAGGCCAGATCGATCGTGAAGGAAAGTTGGCGCAAGTGGTATTACCGAAAAAGAAATTTTACGATATCGAGGTCGCCACGATGCACAAGTTAGGATGCCGGCCGCTCCTCCCGGCAGCGATGTGTTTCGCCGTTTTCCCACCCCTCCCCACCACCCTTCCGATGCTTTTACACAAATTAAAGACTGTTGCGAAACGATGGATTACCATTTCCTCTCTCTCTCTCTCTCTCTCTCTCTCTCTCTCTCTCTCTTTTTCCGAGATAGCATGATCGTTCAAATATGGAATATTCAATATATTCGCCCGAATGTTAACGCACACAGTGAGTCATTCGAGAGTAACATATGTTGATTGACTCACTGTTTGTAGGTTGAAGTACAGCGAAAAATCGGGACGACGAACGTTATTTTTGAATGTTTTTTTTTTTTTTTTTTTTTTTTTGAGTAGCACACAGGTGGGCAAAAGTATTTAGACACCCGATGGAGAACCGCCGATACCTCGAACTGTTCAAACTTCGTGAGATGATCGAGTTGGCCTCGTTTTGAAACCAACTTTGAGCTCTTCTTTTTCCAAATATGTTTTTATGTATTTAGAGACGCAACAAAAGCCAGAAAAAAAAAATGTAAAAATTTGAATGCCTATGCAACATCACTGGAAATGTTTTTTATTCAGTGACTAACCGAAGTCGGAATCTCCGATTTTGATAAAATTTGGCATGAATGTAGCTTTCAAAAAAATTTACACATTTTGTCGAATACTTCGGAAATTATTGAAGATAACGTTTTTACGTACGTTGATGAATATCAGTGTTTCTCAACGACGAAGTCGACGGTGCGTATCGTTTTGCAAGAAGAGCTTTTGTTTAAACAATATATTTAAATAACCGTATTCTTCATAAGTAAATGTTAACAAATTTTCTTGGATACTTGTTTGTGAATGCTGTACATTCAAACGCAAATTGTAAATGTAGCATAGTCTCGTTAAATTTATGAATCGTTTTAATTAATAATTTTTTTAAAAAAGAAGGTCATTAGAGTTTACGGACTTGGAGAGAAGAGGAGAGAATCGTTCTTTTAATCTCGCACGGCGAATTTATGACCAAGATTATTGGGGTATGTCATTAAGATTATCAGAGTATATTAATTTAATAATGTATCATTATAGAGTGATTATTAACTCCATCGACTTTCTACAGGGAACTTTAAAGAAAATACACGCAATGTGAAAAAAAAATGAAAAAAAAACGCGAAACAATTTTCAATATTTAAAGTCCTTAAAAGTGCGAATTTGCATAAAAATCTGCAGTTCAGTAATTATCATTATTACATTATATCACATTATTATGTTACACCATATATATTTATTATATAATTATAGAGCGCAACTAGTGATTTCGATTCACTTGTACGTAGAAGTGTAGAATTTCAATTTGCAAAAGTTCGATTGTTCCTAAATATCTCGTCATAGACAAATAATTCGAATTGACGTTTAGATTTCAAGTAGAGACGGTAGAAAAATTCTGTAATGAAATTCTAAAATGGAAAATGGAGAAGGAAAAATTACACAAAGTGTATAATATAAGTGTAGAATTCACACAAATTATCGAGTTATCGACTCTAGCCTCTAGAAAAAAAGGCCAAAAACGTTCGATTTTAAGCTCTCAGATTTTAGTTTCACCTGGTGCAACTAAAATTCCGACGTGCAACAAAGGGAGTTCCACTCTGTTTTTATTCTTAACGAAGCCAACGAGCAATCCCTAAGTCTATTATGTATCAACAAAGTGAGCACTATAAAAGCACAATGAGCTGAATTATGCAATGCAAATTCCATTAAGACTCGTGTCATTGTTAACTAGTAGTAGGTGGATCGTGTAAATGATTTACAACTAAAATTGGAATTAATTTTAACAAACAGCGCCAAACAGCCAACTCTTTTTTCCCTGGATCGTACAGGAATTACTCGATGCAACGAAAGATTACTACGTGCGATTAAATCGGATGCAACGTGCGACACAAGCGACGATTCACTTTTCATTTTTACGATTGCCGATCTACGGCAAAAGTAATTAATTCGTCGTTCCAGTTGACACGCCGGCGATTTAATTAGTTAATTTAATCAAATGGCGAACGTCCGCGCGACGCGCTCAAATATATCATCGTACTTATCGTTCGTTCGCCGTTCCTTCGTCCCTTCGTTACAACTGTGCCATAGCGCGTTATCGCATTAATAAAATTTTCAGCTGACGTTTGATTCATACACAAGCAAAACAATCCCCTAATTGCTCCATTTAATAATTACTGTCTTAAATTTGTAACGCGAGACGTTAAATATTAAATCCCGCGTTAATGGACGTAGTCGAAGTGATTATCGTCGGGTTCGAATTTTACGTAAACGAATACGTAGCATTCGCAATTTCCCAAAGTATTAAATTGTCTTAACGAATTAAACGCTGTTGCACTTTCCTTCGAATCTCAATTCTGAGTCCATTACGCGAAATATTGAACGTTAATTCAACGTTAATTAATGGACACGCACAATTTCCGAATACACCAATCAGTTAAACAATATTTTGCTTCAAATCTCAAATTTCAATTTTACAGTCTATTACGTGAAATATTGAACGTTGATTCAATCTAAAATTTGTGTTTGTAATTTCTATCGAATATCTTGTATTATATTTGTTTATATAATTATTCCCAATTTCCGAATATCCTAATGAGTTGAACAATATTTCGTTCCAAATCTCAAATTTCAATTTTACTGTCTGTTATACTTAAAATATTGAACGTCGATTCGATTAAAATGTTTAAAATTTAACAACTTGAAATTGGCGCGTACAATTCCCAACGAACAAAACAAAATAAAATCGTGAAATTATTGTAAATACTTCTAATTTTCTGAAGCATCAAATAAATACTATTATACCTCGTTTCAAACTACGTATTTATAATACAAACTACGAAATATTAATTTAACGTTGCGCATAATCGACGTGGAATATCATCAAGAAATCATTTAATTTTCACGCACGCATATTGTTATCATTAGTTTACCAAAATACGTATCGAATATAGGGACGCGAAACAGGACTATTAAATCGACGTTACATTAAAACGTCAAATATCGGTCGAATATTAATCAGGACAGACGACACGTGCCATCGTGATATTTAATTCCTATCCGCAGTCGAGGAAAATACCAAACGTCGATCGGGATGAACCGATGCACCATCGTCGTCGTGTTTGATTTCTATTTACGTCAACTTTCGTTCGACTTTCAATTTCCTTTAAATTTCACATACTTTCACTTAATTAGAAACGACTACAGTCTGAAATATATAATACTTTAAATTTAAAAAAAAAGAAAAAAGAAAAGAAAAATTAACGCGTTGTTGAAAATTCCTCGGTGCACAAAATTCACTTTACTTTTGGTCTTTTAATCTTTTAATTTTTCAATCTTTTGATTCCTCGATACTATTTAAAAGTTAACGTGTTCATTTAATTTGTTCTTTGATGAAAAATCGAGAATATTATGACTGTTGGTGAATGTTGATGACAATTTCTTGAATTTTCGTGTTGCAAAATTTTACAAAAAAACTGCACGACTTGTACCCTGGTACGATTCGTCTCACTGAAACGCCCAGAAGCAACTGCTCTGACTAGGAAATGAAGACGACTTTTTTTACCATAAAATTTTATCGGTATGCAAACATTTGAATCGATAGAAAACAAATTACAGGCGCGATCACTCAGTACCAGACAACGCCACTCCTACTCGAGGTCTATCCCACGCCCCCTCGCGAATCACGTGACTCAAATCAACCAATCGCTAATTTTCGTTGCAAAATCACTTTCAGTGACAAGAAAAAAAAAAAAAACGCCTTAAATTGACAAACGAAAATCGATCAGATATCTATTGGCCGATTCCAGTTGAATCAGGCCGGGCTAATTCGATCGACAGAGAGAAAGTCGACGAGACAGAGATCAGAATGGAACAATGAGAAACTGGATGCCCGGTGTTCGTTGACAGGAAAGAGGGTGAGCTCCGTGGCAGTGGGGAGGGAGGATAACGGCGTATCAGCCACAGACAAGAATATCCTGATGGCCGTGACAATTTTAACGACGAAAAGAAGAGGATTCACCGATGGGATTGCTGTTGCTGCATTGCGAGAATTTCCCCTCAGAAATCCATCGTGTTCGTCGGATGTTTATTGATTTTATCATCATCGAAGAGACATCGACGCTATCTATTATTTTTTTTCACCTCTGATTTCGTCAAATAATTCAACGAAAATATCTCTTCTCGATCAAATAATCGAAATATTTCTTCTCATTCTACATCTTTCTTTTTCTCTCTCTCTTTTTTTTTGATTTTTTTTATTTTCGATCAATCGCGATCGCGTTTCTCTCGTTTTAGATTTCAATTCAAAGTTTGTCGACACTTTGTCGAATAATTTAATTTCGAAGCATTCCTCTCGTTCGCGGAATTTTTCAATTTTAATTTTGAAGCGTTTCTTTCGCTCTAGGTCTCAGCTCTATTTTTCTTTTCCTTTTTTTTTTATTTTTAGTTAAGCAATTAATTAAATTATTTTATATTTAGTCAAGCAATTTAATCTCGAAGCTTTCATTGTAGATTTCAATTTCAATATTTACTTTAATATTGATTTTTAGTTAAATAATTTAATCTGAAGTATTGCTTTTGTTTTAGTTTTCAATTTCATTTCCTTCTTTATTTTCAATTCCATAATTTAATCTTGAAATATTTCTTCAGATTTCAATTTCATTTTTTCGACGTTTTAATCAATTAAATCTTTAATTAATTTGAATTAACAGTTGCATCATGTATTACTTAGAAATTTCTCTAAAACAATTATTTAAAAATTAATAACTATTAATAACTATTTAAACTCTAGGACGGTTCTTGTGTTTCCAACGATACAGGGGAAATTTTATTTCCGCTTGCCGATTCGGCCTGAATTAAACGCAAATTAAAACGGCCGAACCAAAATTACCAATCCACCTGTGAATTCGACTCGAAGGAAAATAATCTCTCTCGCTGAAATTGAAATCAAATGAATAAATAAGCGAATGCGAAGACAATAATTTTTTCATACAACCGCGTGACAAGATTCGTCAATTGTCTTTAATTTAATTAATCAGTAACAACGATAGCAACGACTCGTTTCGTGATATCTTTCTCTCAAATAGGTTTAAGGCTAATTTGCATCAACACTAGAACCACCGAAGATTGAAATGAAATTTCCATCAGAGACGTTGAAAAAAGAAAATGATAGAGAGACTTTGTAATATAAGCTTTACTTTCTTTAAAATACAAAATACAAAAATTACAAAAATACAACGGTAAAATAACTAACGAAAAATTGGAAATTGATCATTTTGATCATTTTTGGTAGTTCTAATGTCGATCGCGAGACTGTTTCGCCAATGGAGCTCCACAGCCTAGCCAATAAGTGGACAGGGAATGTTCCAAAATAAATCGAGTGGATACTCAGTTTTAAATTAGAGTCGTTGCGCATCCCAACGAATCCCAATGAAATCATGGAAATTATGCTCGAGCAAGATACGTTCACTTTGAAACTCGCGGCGAACAAATTGAGACGAATAATTTTACTCTCGTTCACATTTGAAATATAAAAGATCATATCAGAATCATGCAAATTGTCATTTAAAATAACATATCGCGATATCGTTGATAAACAACCAACAAATAAATGAATAATTCATACGCAATTGCGGAAATTTATTTATTTATAAATTACGAACGAACAAATAATTCGACGTAAGAGAAGATGATTTTGATAAAAGTTACTAATTAAAAAGTACGGCGAAACAGTAATATATATAATAAATATATAATGAAAATATATAATAGAAAAATGTTCAATACTTCTTTCCGTTTGATCAATGATACGACAAATAATAAATAAATAAATGCACAGAAAGGAAATATTCCACGTGCAAAACTATTATTATTTATTGATCAACTCGACGACAAATTGCCGAGAAACAAAGAAAATGAGATTAAATACGAACAGTCCTTGCACACATAATGAAAATAAACGTTTCATTCGCTTTGACGCTGCAAGCAAACGAGTCTATTAGTTCGCGTTTATTTAACAATTCAAAGTTGATTAACCGACACGAGTTTAGGGGCAAACGCGAGTCACCCAGCTCTCCCTCGAGATGTAAGCTCTCTCTTTCTCTCTCTCACTTGCGACGAAGATGATGAAATCGCGTAATCGAATGCCGAATAATCCGTTTATCTGAAAACTGACGATTGGAAGAGGGAAAGTTACTTGAAACGTATTCCCTCTCTTCAGCCCTTGTTTAGTCTCTTCAACGACGATTCGTACGGATTCATCGTACGGCGCGATATACATCTGCTTCGATTTCTTCGTAAAAACCGCGGTCAACGTCACTCCTTGCATTTTCCAACGCCACCGACAAGAAATCTTAGGACAGTTACTGCATTTGTACGTACAATAAATAGTGGCACAGTAAATATAAAATATCGATGAACAGTAATGCAACAAATGTTTAAATATTTACGATATGAAATTGTAAATTATATGCACAATGTGCAATACATAAGTAATAAATTGTTGTATCAGCAAAAATCTCCTCTTACTAAAATAAATCCGTAATTTTATCGCTGAAAGTGATTTTAGCGGGGGTAACCCAGAAAATCGGGCCTCTTGCAACGCTGATGCAACGAAAATTAGCGATTGGTTGATTTGGATCACGTGATGCGTGGGGTAGACCTGGAGTAGGAGTGGCGTCGTCTGTAATTTGTTTTGTGTCGATTCAAATGTTTGCGTATCGATAAAATTTTATGGCAAAAAAGTCGTCTTCATTTCCTAGTCGGAACAGTTGCTTTTGGGCCTTTCAGTGAGACGAATCATACTTGGGGTACAAGTCGTGCAGTTTTTTTCTTTATTATATATATATATATTTTTTTTTTTTTTTCAACATTCTAAAGAGATAATTTTTAAAATACGTAATGAAAAAACTGTGTTCGAGGTTAAATATTTTGACTGAAATTTTCACTTTGAAAGCAAAGAAATAGTTTTCTTTCTTTCAATTATCAAATTAATTTTATATCTCTTTAATAATTTAATTAATTAACAGATCAATGAAGTTTAAATATTTTGTAAAGAACAATGTATTAAATTGGAATTTTTTTTCACGCTGGAAAGCATGATTTTGAGGAAAGACATGCTTAAAGTGTTAAATTTATAACATTTGCTTGAAACGAAACAGTAGTGATTTTCAAATCAGATAATTTTAAATTTAAATAAAGTGAATCTTAAATAATTGTACAATTTAATGTAGGAATCTTAAATAGGTAATTCTTACTTTAATAAAACTTTCGCGAAACTTAAATCATTTTCATTTTGAAGTATATTTTGAAGTATATTTTACAGTTTCTATTTCAAAGTACGAAACGAAATCATCAAACGGCTTTTACTTGGGATAACTTCTATTTCAACACGTGAATCCTAAATTCAGTTTCATTTTAATAATACGTCAAAGCTAATAATTCTTGTTTCAGTACACGAAACTGAAATTACTTTCATTTGAAATAATTTCTGTTTCAAAATGCGAAATTTAAATCATCCTCATTCGAAATAATTCCTGTTTCAAAGCACGAACGATTTTTCTCGGTTAAAGTGATTTCTGCTTCGAACAGCTTCCACTTCAAACTCTCAGATATACAACTTCTACTTCTTCTATATATAAAATTGAAGTAATTCCTGTTTCGATGAATAAATAAATCTCTGCTCGAAACGATTTCGATTCTCTTTTCTTTTTTTCTTTAGCAAGCAACGCGCCGACGTCACTGGTCTAAGGACTGTTCAACTTCTCTAGAACGAGATCAGGACTCACCTCGTATGCTCTGAAGAGCAGATAAAGCTCTCTCGGCTTGGCGTCCATCGGCAAGCCGCTCACGAACAAGGTGCGCACCTGCAACACGGAAGAAAGAAAGAAAACGATAATCGAGTTAATTAAGCTGATCGGGCAGGGAGAGGGACCGAGAAGAGACAGAAATTAAAGAGGACGGGGACGCACGAGAAAGGGGGGAGAAGAACTCGAGTTCGGAGTACCGAAGAACGGACGAAGATAACCTGAAATTAGCCTACTCTCTTGTTTCACTGCTGCCCCCCTGGCGGTGGTTAATCGTCGAATTAATAGAAGACGGTAATATCACCTTTTCTTCGTCTCCTATTCCTCTTTCTAATTTGACGACTGATTCGCGTCTCGGCTTCGCTCGAGCAAATCCCGTTTTCCCTTCTTTTTCTTTTTCTCGCGATGGTTGAATACTTTTGCGATGATAACATAATCTCGATAGCGAGTATGTGACAGTAAATAAATATGTGACAGTGATTCGCCAAATCTTGTCAACATTTTAATGAAAAATTTCATCTTGATATAAATCTACAATGAAAATTCCATTATAACAAAAATTTTAAAAATTCCATTTTAATATAAATCTATATATGTAAATAAATATACGATAGTGATAGTGACTAAATCTTGTCAACATTTTATTTAATGAAAAATTTCATTTTGACATAAATCTATAATAGATAGTGATGATAAATATTGAATGGATCAACATTCATATTTTAAATACGTAATTAATTAATTTAATATTGAATTAAATTAATCAACTAATTAATTTAATTAAGAGGATCCTATTATACCGTAAATGAACAATAAACGAATTGAGAGGATCCTATTGTAAATAAAGCAAAAGGATCTTTTTATAGCAAATTTTTTCACAATTTTATATGAAATTTTTTTAATATTCAACGTCTGATCGAATTTTCCTTTGCGACCAAGACGCTTTCTTATCATTAGTCTGAATAACTCTATGTTTGGAGCAGCAGTTTGTAACTGCAGGGATGCATAGTAATAAAACGCAATAATATGGTAATGGTTGAACGAAATAAAATTATTAAAATACTTTTCAACTGCACTCTGCTCGAAATGTCGCAACGGTGCGCGGCGACAAGAAAAATGCATAAAACGCGTCGCGTGTGCCGCGATATTTCATAAAGTTCGATGCTATTATACAATAAATTCAATTACGCGTTTCGTCGTTCACGCTCGATTATTGATTGGACGTGAAATTCAATTATATCGCGAGTGGAAAATCAGCCTAAGAGCGAACGGTCGGCAAAAATACGATCGAACGTGTTGACAGAGGCTCAAGTTCGGAAGCAAGCCTCTGTGTGTCAGTGTCAAATGTAAAGTGAAACAAAAATATCGAAAATAAAAAAACTGCACGACTTGTACGATTCGTCTCACTGAAAGGTCCAGAAGCAACTGTTCTGGCTAGAAAATGAAGACGACTATTTTGTCATATATAAAATTTTATCGACACGCAAACATTTGAATCGATAGAAAACAAATTACAGGCGCGATCGCTCAGTACCAGACAACGCCACTCCTACTCCACGCCCCCTCGCGAATCACGTGACCCAAATCAACCAATCGCTAATTTTCGTTGCGTTAGCGTTGCACCTGAAGAAGCCCGATTTTCTGGATTACCCCCACTAAAATCACTTTCAGTGATAAAAAAAAAAAAAATAGAGAAACTTTATAACACAAATGGATATATGTATGTATGCATATATATATATACAAGCTTTAGTTCACAATTTCACAAAAATGCTCAAACATTCAAAAATTTCGAAAGAAAGAAAAAAGAAAAGGAGGAAAATGAATATATCGACGACCGTTACTAAAAAGATACTAAAAAGAGTTAATTATGACGACATTCTTGTTACACGCGGATCCTTAATCGGTTACGAGTTAAATTAAGCTCACGTGATTAGCACGCGCGAAGCTTTAAGTGACTACGGCGAAGTGATAGATGGTGTGGTTGCACTTGCAGAGTTATTTTCGGCCGAGTGACGGTCATTCTCGCACTGCCGCCTGTTTTTTCGTCTATCTTCTGTACTTTCAACTTTCCAAATGTGCACATCATGTTTTCAACGAAATAGATCATTTATTTATTAAAAAAAAATACATTAAAATAGAGATGCTTTTTGAAAACCTGATCACATACGATGAAATAAGAATATGTTTTTTTTTCCAAAAATAATGACGCACATTGTGCCAAGTGTTTCAAAATATATACGTCGTGTTCTTTTTCAATTATAAACTAAATGCTTAAAATAAATGCTTCGAAATAATGAAATTTTGTGAAAACTGTGATTGAACTTTGACTCGTGCTCTTTCGCCGGGAAATTGGGACACTTAATTTGACTTGGGCATTGTTGAAAAATAATTAATAAAGGTTATTCATGTAGAAAATGTCAATTGACAATATAATTCTTTTCGGTTACCTAGATTACACCGTCTTAAAATGTAACGAGCGATTCTGTCGCGTTGCAACAGTCTGACAGTTGCAAAATATTGATTCGAATAACACGCGACTAACATCGAGCAATTACCACGTTAGTTACATACATACCGCGAACAGTCACGTCGGAAGAGGGAAAAACGAGATTTACGAGTGCCAGTGACGAGAGAACCTATTTATGCGTCCGCAGGAAATCGTACGATCGATTATTCACGTCCTACCAAATTCTAGAATAACATTCCTGCTGAAGTTTAAATCGAAAGCGCGTGTCCGCAATTTTAAACTCAAACTTCAATCGAGTACATTAACGCCAAGTAGCGCGAAAAAATAGTTTATCACTTATTACATAGGTATGACAGTTTGTATTTTGAGTTTATTAACTATAAAAAGAATCTCAACTATATCAGCTATATCGAAACTGACGGTTTATACAGTTTATATTTCAATTTATTACCGAATTTTTTTACTTAACTAGATTTGTGATTCGTAAAAAAATATCTCATTACAAGTGTAGTCTGTTATTCTTGGAAAACTGCAACTCGCAAAAGTCTGCAAAATTCTGAAATTTGCCTAAGAAACTTTTTGCGCATTATTTAAGGCTATTTCGAATGACTTTTTAGAGCAAAATTAGAGTGTATAACTGTAATTCTAACTGATTAATTGTATTAATATAATTGTTCGTTATTAGATCTTTTCAAAAAAAAAAAAAAAAAAAAAAAAGAAGATGATGGAACTTAAAAAAAGAAAATTTAATTTAGAAAAAGAGAAAGGAAAATTCTAAACAAAACACAAACGAAATTTTATTTACGATTTCGTAAATCGTCAATTTGATTTCGATTCTTGGGATCGTGCGATTACCGAATATTCAGTATTGTGATTCAGGTGTTCAAGAAACACCGAAAAAATTGTCTGGACACGTTAACCTATTCTTGACCCAGTTTCCCGCACGGCTTGAGAACACATTGTGACCGTCACGGAAGTAAGCAAAACGGAGGCGGTAAATTACATACTGATTTGGCGCCACGCCAGATGGGAAAGGCTGTCTCCTGCGCTATGCTTCCGACTTTCTTTCGGCGATAAAGGATTCACTGTCCCATGATTTTATTTATTATCACCTAACCGCGGCCTGTTTCTGCATTTCTAGGAAATTTAGTCACTGTGAAACTGTACCAGAAATATAAAATTGTATGAAATGCTCAAAATTTAGTTGTTATGTAATTTATATATATTCATATACATATATATTTTTATATTTCTATATTTCTATATACATAGTATAATATAAAGTATAGTATAGTATAGTATAGTATAGTATAATATAATATATATAAGTATATAATAATATAGAATGAATCAAATTTCATACATTTCCCCATATTACGTGCATTATGAGCAAGTTTTCCTTAAAAATCAGACATTTATAAAATTTAAATTATATAAATTACAACGTACGTAATGCGAGGTTAAGAATTAGATTTTGGCAGATGGATCGATGGAGTGGAGGGGGTAGCGCCAGCGATTAGGAAAGTGGGGGCAAGCGTCTGCGGGCCGCCAGTTAGCCACCTCTGATCTATAATACATCTTTCTCGCGTCCGCCAGAACGCGCGATTTCCCACAGGAAAATAAAACGATGCCGTGCGGGGAAACAATGCTGTGAACAGGTGAATCAGGGGAACAACGCGGCGGAGAACAATGCACGACCAGCCGCTTTCACTGTTCTTAATGCGAGCACAGGCCTCGCGATATCTCGACGATGAATTAACGTTTGTCGCTCGATTTCGAAATCGACGATAAATTTAATTTAATTAGACATGATTAGTGTACGAGCATAAGTCAAAGGAATGAATAAAATATCATAAATATTTCATACATTGCTCGTTGTATACATCACGTGCATCACGTGGATTTTTGGAATCTCCAGTTTCACGAAATATGAACATCCACGGTTTAGCTACGCGTGATTAAAATTTACCTCTTGTTTCACAACAAATCGAGAGACCTTTTCAGTTTCGAAGGAAATACTCGAGATTGGAACGGTACGATTCTTTCTTATTTCGAGATATTTTTTAACATTTCTTTTTTGGAAAAATGCAACAGAGGTAAGGAAAATAAATTTTGGGGGGGGGGAAACAAGGTGCATTGCTTTCATTTGCAATTTTCTAAAAATAATATATTTGTATGATGAAAATATATGAAAGTTTAATTATCGGGAAGTTACAAATTAACACAGTCGACTTTAATCTTCTTACTTTAATTTACTCTTGTCGCACTTTGTAATACTGTAATTAATTCGTAACCTATAAGGTGAAAAGTTGAGCAATTGCTGAAGAAGGATTATACGTAAATGGATGAATTAAACGGAGATTTGAATAAAGATATCGCGTTACGTATGTCGATACAATGAAAAGGAATTAGCAAACAATGAACCGTCTGTCTCGTTCCCTCGCGATTCTTTTCACTTTCTAAAATTAACATGAAATATTACTATTGTTTCAGTTAGTTACATCTGCCAGAAGATCACTTCTGAATAACTCATTTCGATCCGTTCAAAGAATTCTCTCAAAGAAAGTTCTATTCTTAGAATTTCCTATGCGAATCTACATAGAATTCTTGCACTTTCTTTTTATTTCCCATGAAATAAGTGGAAAATATTTAATTTAATTGGAAAAAAAAAAGATCAAAATTGCATTTATATCGAATGCTAATTTACTCGAGTAAAATCTAAATGACAAATAACAAATCTGCCAGAGAATTCAAATCGTCCGAAATACCAAACAACATAAAATTCAAAATAACAATAAACTAAAAAACTTTGCAATTTTGAAATTACCAAACTTAATATACGCAATAAAGGAAATGACGCGTTGAAAGCAAATCCATGTTAAATTATTCATACATTCAAACACTTTACGTACAAATCATTGTAGTATAATTTTACACGATAATAATATCATTTCGTGTCTCTGTCTAAACAGAAATCAATTATATTAATTCCAACAAAAATATTATAATTTAACTTTATCTGAGAGGATTACATTTCGAGTGTGAAGGGTTGGAAATATCTTCTTTTATCGTTCTATCTTTTTTTTCAGGAGTTAAATATTTTAAACAAGATTTAATTGTAACATTTAATATCATACTGTTATGTGTAATACTTAACAAACGATTTAAATATACGAAGATAAAGATTTTATTATCTTCGAGATATCTCATTGTGCGCGCCGATATTTTAATTATTCCACTATCGATGATACTTTGGGTCGTCTGTGCACAAAGTTCGCACATATTCCGCCCAAATTTTCGATTATTTCGGCGCGATGGTGTCTTTCGTAACGAAAAGGGCGTAGTAAAGATGGTAGAAAAAAAAAAAAAAAAAGGAAAAAAAAAAGATTGGATGGTTGCAGCTTGGAGTCGCGACGAAACGTCGAGGAAGAGGGAGGAGAAGTTTCGCGTTCTTATTCGCGCGTCGCGACGCCGTGCTTACTTCGGCATGTGCCGGAAGAAGGAGGCTTAAACTCCCTCTGCTCGTGTAACACGATGACGCTGATATTCACGAGCGCCTATTCAATTTAACCTTGCACCTGCAAGCACCTGATGCTTCGCTAAGGTTTTCCGGATGAGCGAAATCAAGCACGTCCCGGAGAGAGACGAGTGAAAAATTTGACTTTGGCTTTCGACCGAACAGCGCGCGTGTTGTTATCAGACCACGGATTTTTCTTTCTACAAGTAAGAAGAAAAAAAAAAAAAAAAAGAACGGAGATACAAATTAATTTTATTCGCTTAATTATATCACGAGCAAGACACTCTATTTTAAACGTTATGAGCGTATCTTTGCGTCTTAAGATTATTTATGCATGCATAAAAGTCCGCGATCTATAACGGAGGAAAATTCGCAAGAACAGTGTAGAATTTTAAAGTGTACAGTCAATCCTAAGTTCGTTTCTCTCGAAAGTGATTTTAGCGGGAGTAAGCATCTCTTCAGGTGCAACGCTGATGCAACGAAAATTAGCGATTGGTTGATTTGGGTCACGTGATTCGCGAGGGGGCGTGGAGTAGACCTCGAGTAGGAGTGGATCGCGCCTGTAATTTGTTTTCTATCGATTCAAATGTTTGCGTATCGGCAAAAAAGTCGTCTTCATTTCCTAGTCAGAAGTTGTTTCTGGGCCTCCAGTGAGACGAATCGTACTTGTAAAAATGCAAACGTCTGTGCAAGTAAAAATTGGAAAATTTTTTTTCATTATATAAAAAAGTAATATACACTGATGTAAAGGTAAAATATGCGATGTAATGTAGAGAACATAATGCAATAATATTGAAGGTTACCTTCTTTTACAGATGTAAAAGATATTTCATACTCGCTATTATCTTGCTTGCAGAAAATAACACGACCTTTTCCACTTTCATTTCTTTGTTATTACGCTTACGAGGAAAACCAGTCGCAAAAATTTGCGCACACTGTACATCAAAATTAACAAAATATTTAATAGATTCCAAAATACGTACATATATAATATATAATATGTGTTAAAAGATATTACAAACTTGGACAAATAAAATTATAATTTTATTATAATGATACATTAAAGACTACAACTTACAACATTATAAATTAACATATACAATAAAAAAAGTAATCAACAAAGTCCAAACTCGATCAACAAAACACGATACAAAAGAAATTATTGATTTACTACTCTTTTTTATTAATGTCAATTTACAATGTTACAATTGTAACTTTTAATAAAATTTCAAATACACTCGTATATTATTTTTGCTCATTCAAAAGTCTCGCCCTCGATTTTTCGTATAAGATATGAATATGAATTCGCAGGTACTAGCGAAATAGTGAAAGTCGCGCTGCTTTACCAATGGCAGAGAATTGACCGCGTTTCGCCGTACACCCGTTAAACAGCCCGTTCATTCGTACCTGTTGGAGTCTAACTAAATCCACCGATAAATAAACGGATGAACTCTCATCGTAAAACGTAGTGTGCGTTCCGTCGAAACCTACCAGCTGGCGATTTGTAGCCTGTCAAATTAATAGCCGAGAGTTTCAACTCTGGAAAGTAGAGGGGATTTGTTTGATTCGTTTGTTTCCGTTTGAGCTCGTGAAACGTTCGCGGAAAAAGAAAGAAAGAATGAAAAAGGGAACCCGATTGAATGAAACGTATCGAAACCGATAGAATTGATAATCACGATGAAACGCGAAGGAAGAACTCCTTCGAGAGACCTTGTTTCGGAGTTGGACGTCGATCGATTCAAGCTTTCCATTGACTGATTAATATCTGCGATTAGTGAAATTCATCGTCGAAAAATCGGCGATTGATATTTAACCGATAAGTAAAATTAATCGTCGATCAGGGGATGTCAATTGTCGGAATATTAGCGATTGATACGATCGATAAATAAAATTAATCGTCGATCGTTGATTGGAGGGAATTAATCGTCGAAAAATCGGCGATGTCAATCATGAATTGTCAGTCATCACGTCGAGTTTGATTATAATTTCGTTTTAATCGGAGGTATACTTTGAAACTAAAGTTAAAGGGTTGAAATATTTCATCGAAATGAAATGCATTCCTGATTTATTATTATTTTATCGAGTATAAAGTGGATAAAAAATATTATTTTGTTGCGTCAAATAAATTTCATTAATATTATTATTATTATTTTTTTTTTTAATGAGGAATTTGCAAACGAGATTTATCATCTCTCGTCACGTCATAGCAAGATGATTCCTAATCGCCAACAAAAAGGCCAATTTTGTTGCAAAAAAGAATTTCAAAAAGCATCTAATCGACAACAAAATCGTTCCGAACTCTGAACGATTAAAATCGAAGGGAACTCGATCGTTAACAGCAGTTAACGATTTAACTAAGAATTGAATCCTTAGTCGCGATTGATGTTCGAGAGAATTAATGACTGAATCGTTAATTGAGTCGAAGCTAACCACTGATCAAATAGAAATTCGATCTTAGAAATTTAATAACAGAAACAAAATTTAATTTTTTGATGACTGACGACGAAAATTGGAACGTAATCGTCGTTTGCGATTAAAAATCGTTGATCATTGATTCGTGATTTTCCGCTGTTAGTTATGATTCGTTTTTGATCATGTGGTAAAAAAAAGAAAAACTACTTCTCGCGAATTAATTATTGCATCTCTGTTTCGTTGTCGCTTTTGTTCAACATCGCGGCGCGATCGTCGTGCAAAATTTATTAATGCGCTTTAATGGCAGATGTAATGAAACGCAGAGCATAAAACACAGAGCATTAATCATCAGACCGTGTTCTTCCGCCGTTCTTTCGAAATTCATGCGATTTATTAATGGGACTATACAGCAGACAGGTGTGATGAAATATAAATAAAGTCTCTGTTAATGAATCACTGTACGCTTGTCACCGTGTCGTCTTTTCGAATTTAGAAAAATTACAGTAGTTACGACGTTTTACGTGAACTGTTGGAAATGTAATTAAAAGCATATAAAATATAACTGACAGAATGTAATCGAACCGCGCAATGTAGTAATACGCGATAATTGACAGTTGATTAATCAAAAGCGGACATTTGCAGTTGGCAATAGTGAATTTTGAGACTTTCTAGAAGTGTATTTATAAAAATTCGCAGTCTAACAATTACTATCAATTAGTTATACATCGCAATCGAATAATGAAAAAATTATCTGAGCTTCTCTTTTTGGTTAAATACAAAAAGCATTAAATATCTTTTCTTACGCAAAATTCTTTTTTCCAAATATCGAAAGAAAGAAGAAAACAAATTGTTGCGTTAAATGAAACAAAACGACGAGCAAAACTTTGCGTTGCACAATTAACAACCCTAATTCGTTTTCCTAAGGCAGTTAATCTGTAAAAAAAAAGATACAGCGCCAGTTAACGTAATTTATTTTTCCTATTTACGTTGTTTTACGAGTTCGTTGTTTTGCACTTGATGGAGCATTAATTTGCAAAAACAGAAAAAAAGAAGATACAAATCATTACACAGTTAACCACGTATTCACGCTATTTCAGGGACATTATTTTGCGAAAAACAAAAAAACGAAAGAAAAAAAAACTGCACGACTTGTACCTCAGTACGATTCCTGTCACTGAAAGGCCCAGAAGCAACTGTTCTAACTAGGAAACGAAGACGACATTTTTGCCATAAAATTTTATCGATATGCAAACATTTGAATCGACACAAGACAAATCTCCTACTTGAGGTCTACCCCACGCCCCTTTACGAATCACGTGACCCAAATCAACCAATCGCCAATTTTCGTTGCACCTGAAGAGGCCCGATTTTCTGGGTTACCCCCGCTAAAATCACTTTCAGTGATAAAGAAAAACCGAAAACACGACTTGGGTTTTATAGAAAAAGAAAAAAAAAGCGTAGAAATGTTTGCAAAGTGCGCGAGTAGTTAAATATTCGAGTGAACCAGGATTTTATCTGAAAACCGAGCGACGAACGAAGGCGGCCGAGAGAAAAAGACAAAAAGGAAAAAAGAAGAAAGGACTTCCCCATTTTTGTTCCGCATCGCGCATATCCTCCGTTAATCCTTTCTCGTATTAATTACTCGTGGCCAGGTCGGGAAACGGCGGCGGTTCGTCGACCGGTCATTACTTCCGGCTCGGCTGGCTTTTGTGAAATATGAAAAAACTCTGCTGTCCTTCCCTGTTGAAAACCGACAAAAACCGGCCGACCATAACGAGCCTTTTGTCACTGAAAGATACGTGGATTAAAGGTCCGTTCATAATAAAGTTCGACCCCATTCGACCTGATAATAGGAGCCCTCGTCAGCGAGATTGAAAGGGAAATTAAAATTAGCACTGCGAATCGAATAAATCGTACGACTGAGAGTGAATTAATTGCAAACTGCAATTACTGGCAACGAGTTGGAAAAACAGTCGAGTTTTTCTAACTTTGCCTAGGACTCAGCTTTGATTTTTCGCGAAGAGGCGAAAAATATTCTTCCGTGTGATTTTGAATTCACAGAGGTCGAAATACGTACTTTTTTCCTTTTCTGTCGTAGTGTTGTCGCGACGTACGACGCGTTCGTTCCTTTTTCGGACGCGAGGTTTCCACCGTTAGTGACAAAAACGCCAGTGAAAGTTCCTTAATCCCGGGCGTTCTCTTCGCACGTTTCTTACTTTCTCGCGTTAATGCATAGAGAGGCTTGCGATAAACCTACCAGGTGCAGGAAGAATCGGGAAAAAAGACTCGAACGCGTTGCCTCTCTCATTGTGACACAATGAAAGAAAAGCGCGTCGCGAGTTTCATATCGGAAAAAGAAAATTCTTAGACGCGATAAAATAACATATAATAATATCACGGAAATCTGTCGTAACGTAACTGAAACATCGCGATATACCTACGACAGCTGTGACACAATCTATAATGATAAACAATTACGGACGAAGATCGATACGACGAGTAACGTCCATTTCGTTCGTGCGAAACGTGATCGATTCGGGCGGATAATTGTGAATCAAGCTTAATGGAGCCCAGCCTCTGTCGAAGGACAGAGGCGCGCAGGAGGTGGTTGCTTCGGTTAGACGATCGTCTTACGCGAACCCGGCTTAAGTAATTGCGTCGCGCTAACTTGCGACGCGCACACATCACGTGTGCCGAGTGATGGCGCGGTGGAGCTGCTTAACTTGTAACGATCTAGGCTGCATCAAATTGCCGCCGTGGCGACAAGCCATGGCAATTAATAAAGTTAAGAAACGCCAACGGCTGAAAGTATCGTTGGCAACCTGGCCGAGTAAGGATAATTACGGTACACGGAGGGGGATGGGGAGACTGGCTATCTCTGTCTCCATCCCCTTCGCCATTGCCCCCCCCCTCTCTCTGCCAAGGTAATTCATTTTCGGAAAAGCTCGTTAAGACGTCGCGTTATGCCGACGATTTCCTCACACTTGTTGTGTGGGTCCACGAGAAACAGAGAGGCGTTCCCTTGTCATCTTGGCGTCATTTCGTTTATCTACGTATGGATACACCTGGTGTGTTGGATATCGGCGGGGTTGGACAGATTCTTTTTTTTGCCAGTGAAAGAATATCGTCAGAATGCTATTCGAAATTATTTTTTCGGTTTTTGAGAGTTTATCTTTTGCTCTCTTTCTCTTTCAATCAGGTCTGTATTTCGAAATTATTCGAAATATCCCACCGATATTTTAAAAGTGCGTACTGCTTTGTAATCCTGTTGTAATAATCTGCTTCAGTACTCCATGACGAAAATAAAACAAATTGCAAACGAGTTGGTTGAACTTTAATGGTTTCAAAGGATCTATTATTTCTTGCCAAGAACTATTTAATTTGATACAGATTTAATTTGATCGTCGTACAACTTGAAACTTACAAACGAATAATTTTAGAAATATATACACTGGCTTCACGATTATATTTGACGGATACCGTTACGAAAATGAAACGAGACGAACTTGTTTCAGCAAACAAATTAAAAATAAAATACCGAGTAGGAGTACTCGGAGCAATTGAATAAATATACATCGATGCACCATTAACTAGACAGACCGAAGATGTTGCATTGATTTAGAAAGTTGAAACTGTATTAATTTGTAACAGGTATCGCGGACCGTGAAGAGAAATTTATATCGTTTTCGTGTTAGCGATCGATCGTGATCCTTGAAACTGAAAAGAAGAAAACTACGAATCACCTGCGAAGAAACTACGACAAGAAACAAATTTAGACAAATTTACATAAATGTCTAAACGATAATGAACAATTTGAATGATGATTCTGAAGAAAGAACGCGTAGCATTGGTACACGGGAAAGTCAAGGGAAAGATTCGAGCGAAAGATTCGAGAATTTCTAAATTCATCGGTCCCCGGACTCTCCTATTCCATTTGTCCAACGTTGCAGGATTTCATCGTCGATACGTTATTGGCTTTGCAATTTCCTCGACCGTGTTCCACTTAATTGGAATTTATGTCTCGCGAGTGGCCGGCCCGGTCGACGAACCGTGCAACGAGCACATTCGCGGGAGTAACCGCGATAATGACATTCTTTCGAACGATATATTACTATACGTAACTCCTGGACGTCCTTCAGGTTGCCCGTGGAAGGAAATGCAATTTGTGCGGAACAATCGATCACGATGGCCGATTGGATCCACCTCGAGAGCCCGTGAATGGCTGTTTCGTTGATTGCATTATTCCCCCGCAGCCCCCGTTCGAAATCGAAATACAATTCGTGCGTATTTCGATGCCCGGCGCTCGATTTCATTTCTCTCCTCTCCTCGCCTTGTTTCCCGAAAACAGCCGAAATCTCCTCGCCTCTCCACCGACGTGGATTAAGTTTCACGATCCCTTTCACGTTCGACGAAACAAACGACAAAGGGAAACGACAAAAAAATGCCGTACTGAGTGAAAAAAAAAAAAAAAGAAAAAAAGAAATAACTGAAAGGGAGATAGAATTTTTTGGGAGAAAAAAAAAATGATTTACGAGGAAAAAACATTTTTTTGTAAAAATTTCTCACGAATTTCTAGTTCCCGTGAAATTATTCACGATCGAAAGGATGGAGGAAAATGAGAGAAACGAGAGAGGTCGTGAAAGTTTTAACGTTCTGACGTGACGAGAAGAAAGAGGAGGAGCTAAAGAGAGAGAAAGAGGAAGGAAAAGTAGTTGCAAAAGTATAACAGTTTCCTCCGTCCGTGAAATGGTCCAAACTGACGTTGGAAAACTTCTGCGCAACATCTGAGATTTATGGTGGTACGGATCAATTAGAGGGACGTTAAGAAGAGTACCGGAGGATCCTCTCGAGAGCTGCGCAAGTATTCCAACGAATAATTCTTCGTGAAGAATACGCGAGAACGGATCGACCGGAACGAAAACGTTCGAGGCGTAATTTTTGGAGAACAATTGATCACGCACGATCGACTCCGCTCCCAGTTCTCGCAGCGGAGCGTGTCGGCCTCCGATCCTCATTGTCTTGCATTTCCGAGCTTGATCTATCTGCGCATCCGGTCGCAAGATCACGCGTGATTAGACTTATTAACCAATTCGCGTACGAACGAGTGTTTTCTTTCTGGCTCGATGACGGCTCGATTATTTTTAGAACGAAGAGCAACTGACAATGACAGTGGACTCTTTCACAGAATTTTATACATATGTATGTATATGCGAACAGTGTAGTCCAAATTCGATAGGTAAACTTATTTGATTTCTTAGATGAATGTTATTTTTGTACATCGTTTATCAATTATCGTTGTTGACATCTCGTTTACGAGAAATATGGATATTTTACGTTTTAAAATATTGTAGTTCGAAACTGTAGTTTCCAACTGTCGATTACGAAAATAAGCAAATTGGCTTTGATTGATTTTTGAAATATTGTTCGTGTGAATATTATGTTGTTATTACCGTTGTTGTTGATATTTTATGCGAAATATATATATATAGATGAATATTTTATGCGAAATGTGTACATAGATAGATATATATATATACATAAATACTTTATGCGAAATATATATATAGATAAATAGATATATGCATGTATCCTAAATTTAAGTACGAATTAATATGTTCCATATAATTTCTTCTTTCATTTTATTATATATTATCACATTGTTATTAATAATAATGATAACAGTATTATAACAATATATTATAATAATCATTATTCTTATTAATATTTTATAATTAAATATCATGCGTAACATGTTAATTAATTTACAATGTTACACTATTAATTAATACATCGTTACAAACGAAATCTTGCTTGTACACTCTCTCTCGCCGTGCACTTCACCGCCAGGCGGAACTGAAAATCGCGGCTAAATTACTAAAATTATTAAAATTTCTCCTCTTTAAATTTGAATGACTTTCGCCTGGATAATACACGCATATCCGAAACAAACGCGGATACGTTTCGAGCCGTTCAACGAGACATAATTAACGGGAAGAGGAGAGCCGCTGCGTAAACAGAGGAAAGGAAAACTTGCGGCAAGTGGAAACGGACGGGCTATCGTCAGACAAGTTTGAAACCGGTTCTTCGCCGGAGAACGTCCCGTCAATCCGGAAGTGGAGGTTTCACATTTTCCTGGATATTTATTTCGGGCAAATTCGCCGTGAATCTAACAGACAAGCTCTCTGTTTGTTAAAAAAAACCGTTCGTTCAGATTCGTTGCAACGCAACGTGTTACTTTCCTTAAAGAAAAAAAAAAAAAAAAAACTCGTCCATTTCTGCGAATCTGCGAATTTTTTTGAATTAGGAACAGTCGCTGAAATTAAGTGAAATCGCGTTACGCTGCACGATAACGAATCGAGGTATAAAATACTGTTTCGATTCTTGCTGTCGTTCAGAGGCGCGACACGCTACAAATCAATAATTAATTGCAGAATTGCAACCGTTTCGTAATTTCGAACAATTTCGATTTTCTATTTCTGTCAACTTTGTCGATGTTGGTAACTTGTTAGCAATTTAGTGATTTCAGTAGTTTTTGTCAACTTTGTTGATTTTAACGTTTGTTAGTTAATTTTACAGTTTAAAATAACTTTGTTCGTTTCAACAATGATCTTAACTTTACGCGTTTTGTAATAATGTTTCAATGGCAACGAATGAGCAACAATTTTTTAATTTAAAATATATTAATATACTAAAATATAACTTTGTTGAAATTCAAGTCTCGCGACTTGTAATAATTTTATTGCAGATTTCCCTTCGATTCGCGTCTTCTTTCTTTCTTTCTTTCTTTCCTCTCCCGATTGGTGAAAAACAATCGATCGCTGATGTTACAGAGTAGGAATTTGAAAGTCAGACGAGTCAAAAATACATCGGGAGAGGAAGTAGTTGTTAGATCGCGACGCGATAGTCGATCCGATAACAGAAAAGATCATTAGCAGTTATCCTACGGAAATACTGGCGCTCGTCCAAAAGCATCACACACACGTTAAAATGGCACTGCCCATTCAGAAGGAACGATCCCCCCCGGACGCGTACGCTCGAACGGAACAACGATACACGCCACTGATATAAAATTGGAGTGATCTTGAGTTTTCTGAATCTGATAAATATCGACGGTGGACAGTTTGATGGTGACTTGGATAAGTCTGAACTCATCTGGAAGTGATACGACGATATCACACACGACGCAATACTTGGACTTGAGAGAGGTTTAATCCTCTAGGAGGTCCGTCTCTCATTCTTCAAGTTCAATTTCTCCTTGCTGTCAAATTTCGAACGGAGTGCTAAAGAATTAACGTTTCACGCCGCGACAAAGAGATAAATAATTGAATCTACAAATTCTTCTATTCTATCGCGGTAGATGGAATAAATCTCTATTTCAATTGCGCGTCGTCTGATTGGAGGTACATTTCTTGCAAGAAATTGACATACAAGGAATGGATGAGAGTCAAGGAGGATAAAATTTTAAATTTTAAACCTTGGAGTTTTAGGAAATGTTTTGTCGAGACAGTGAAATTTGAAAATTAAGAATGATAAAAATGGTTCCAAAGTTTTACAATTTCACGAACACAAAGTTTCAAGAAAGAAAGCACGTCGACTTCGTTCGAAGTGTCGAGATGGTGAAACTTGACGTTTAAAGATTAAAGAATTCGCGAAACTTGAAAGAATTCGCGAATTCTTTAATCTTTAAAAACAGACGGAGTGTGTTAAAAAATAGAAAAATTTGAGATCCTACGCGCAATTTCGGGAATATAAAACTTCAGGGTGTACAGATTTATAAGGACTGGAAGCGTGTATCGTTTTAGAAACTCGTAAGAAAACTGCAGGAATTTGAAAGAACTTGAAGATCTTCTTCGAGAATATGTCTCATTTTACGAAATGGTTAAATTCGAAAGATTCATAAAATCCATAACAGATTTAAATGTAGACGAGATCAAAAAGAAGAAGAATTTTTAAGATTGTTAAAGTTTTCAAAATTTTCCAGGATACAAAGCTTCGAGATATTATATTATATTATTATTACATCGTACTGTCATTTGATAAATTTGGATGCGAATACACGAGCAAAGTTTCTCCAAAATTCGAAAATCCCAGACGCGTTAAGTTCGAGGTTACGACAGCGAGATGGTGACAATCGGGAACTGCAGAATCTGGAATCCTGACGTTCTCGCCAGGAGAATGATTGATAGAATTTGGAACGAGAGATCGACTACACGGCCCTCCCTCCCCGGGGACTGGAAAGTTTCTTCTCGCGGACTCTTAAACCCAGAGGCACGCCAATCAAGTACCCTGACAGAGGATCCAGGTCAAAGTCTCTCGAAAACGTTGAGGTAATCCAATTCGAGGCGCCGCGATCGCAGGGCGATCCGGCTCGTGATTATACGAGCCGTTCTATACGGTCGATCTAAACGAAGATCCAGCGTCGTCGACGGTGAACTGAAACCGACGGTGAGTTCCCTAAGATTTTGGAATAATTCAGCGTCGAGCGTGGCCTTGCCGTGTCGAGGTTGTCTGACGCTTGCACTTGGCGACCCGTTTAATGACCTCGGTGTTGAGGCGTGTAATGACCCCCGGGGTACCTCGGGCCAACTGGAATTGAAAATTAATAACTTTGGAGTGGGCCAAAGCCCTGTCTCTATGATCTCCGAGCGACCACGCTAAAGACTCGGGGATTTCGTGGCCCTTAAGTTTGAGGTTTCATCAGCGCAAGATCATTCGATCCAGATCTAACTCTCGTGATATCAGCCACTTGCGAGCAACCCTGCTCCTACCTGTACAGATTCGAGCTGATTTCAAAAGTGTCGAAATGTCAACGAAAACTCGATATTGACCATTAAAATCGCTGACTAGTTTCGGTCTGAAATCGACAATTGCGTCGAGTCGTCGCTCGAACATTTGTTTTCGAATGTTGCGAAGCGGAAATTTGAATTTAATTTGATTTTGAAAGGTGATTTTGAAAGGAGTAAAAAACTGAAGCTAAATCGGTCAAGGGTCGGAAGTTGAAACAACTCGTACTGGGATTTGAAATTGATATGAAAAATCACGTTGAAACGTCAGAGGAGAAGTAATTTATTCGCGAGTAATTTGCAATATTGAAAAAAATATTTTCAACTGTCTAAAAAAGAAAAATTAAAGACACCAAAGGAAAAAATGTTTAAACATTTTGGCTGCGACTGCGACGTGTGCATTGTTAATTATGTTCCAAAGAAATTGACGAGACGAGTTTTCAATTCTAAAGAAGAATCGTGAACCAACGCGTGTGTAGCTGGAAACTTTCGCGTTGCAAAAAGTACTTTCGACGGCGGAAAAGAAGAATCTCGTAAACTCATCAAAAGGGGGTTTGGCAAACTTTTTCAAAACATTGCCCCGGCGGAATCTGTATTCGCTTCCCTGAAATGCCCTCCCGTAGGCTTTTGCCATTTTTCTCGAATACACGCGAGCAAAAGTTTTTAAAACTCGTGGGAAGGCGGCGCGCCCGCTGAAAGAAATTACCAGAACTCGCGAGAGTTCCTTCCAGAGACGTTTTCTTAAGAGAGGTGTATCGGCTTTCTAACGCCGCGAAACACGTCACTGTTTCGAATACGCGAGACACTTTCACGAGCAATAAAGAAAACAAAAAAAAAGAAAGAAAAAGAAAATTGTACAAATTGTTCGAATTCCTTTCGAATTCCAAGCTCAAACTCGCTCAACGATCTCGGAACATGTTCTACTATATTTTTCTAACGTATCTGTTTTTAAATTATTTACGCGTATATTTTACAGTGCAATCGTTGATACAGTTATCACTTTCCTCTCTTGTATAAAATAAAAATTATAACACAATATAAAATATCAACCAATTGTGTAAAATATTTAATTTCTAGTATAAATAAATACACATAGTGTTTGTTCTAAGGTTTTTGCACAGCGACGTACGCGCGAATGAACGTTAACGCGTTTAATCCTTAAACAAGCATCGTTGCAAATTTACAATTTTCCATATCATTGATCCTAAATCTATGTCTTTAAATATCGTGTGTTTGAGAATTAAAATAATTAATGGTTTAGAAATTACTCATCAACGATTAACTGAAATTACTACGCTTGGATTGCTAATCAGGATTACTGATTTACCTTGATCGAGTTAATGACTACTGTCGTTACTATCAAAGTTGGATGAAAGATCAATCAACGATCAACAATTAAAAATCGGTCGCCGATTTTTCGACGATCGAAGATTAATTTTATTTATCGATTGATTCAATCGCTGATTTTTCTATCAACCGATCTGTCACCGATTTTCAATACGAAATTAAAGATTTTCAATTTTTCGACCTCAACTGGATCAGCATTTGGTATAATCGATCGCAGTCTAACCGATCACTGTCGAACTTCGTTCTCTGGAATCAAATCGCACTGCGAAACCACATCAAAACGAGACCACGTCGCGATCGTTAATGAACGTTCCAGCAACGTTCCCATCCCGGGAACAGGATAATATAATCCATCGGATGGCAGAGGGCATAATGAGGGAGGCAGCCATTTGAGGGTTCGACGAATCCAAGGCAATGCGAGAACCGTAGTCGAAAATCGGCTCGTCGAGAATCAGTCGCCGGTGCCTCGGCGCTCTAATCTGCAACGACGTGTTCGTGTGCGAGCTTGTTTCACCGGGGCCGCTTACAACACGTCCCACTATTCACTCGGCAAGGGCGCGAGACAACGCGACTGTGCGGGGCTGTGCATTCTGGGGTTTATCTGATTTGACGAAGCCCAACAGCATGGGCGACGACAGCCGAGTCGAATGCGTTTAACCGTGTCGAAAATCCGTGACTTCGTGTTTGTCCAGGAATGCAGGATTATTGCTTCCACGGACTCTCCTTGGACGGCCTTTTTCTCGAAACGCCGATTTTGGTTTCCAGGGGAGGGTTGTTCACTCTTGTGCTTTAGGTTTAAGGAAAAATCCTAATCTAGGTCTGAGATTTTTTAAAGTAAAATTTAGATTTCCTTTTGATTAAATTTCAGTGAAATTAAAGTTTCGAGGAAATTTTAGTAATTTTTAGAAATTACAGTTTAGATTTAGATTTTAGAGGTGAGCAAAAAAGTGTGAGCTGATTACAACCCTTAAAGCTGTGCCATTTCGTCTAAGGGTGTAAATTAGGTTTCACCAAGCGTTGGGATGGAACTTCGATAAAATTGAAATTGAGCAGAGTCTAGAGAGGAATTCTTACAATCGAGAGTTTCGAAAATTAAGGTATGTCTAATAGATCATACTCAATTATGTAACATCAGAATTTTTACATTCCTACAATTAAAATTACACAACTTCAATCGCACGATCGAGAGTTCGGTAAATCTTTACGTTATCTCTTCCGAGATTAAATTTCCCGAGTAAGTTTAAGAAAAAAACTGTAATTGTGTTTGTATTTTTGATACTTGTCAGTTGATTGACAAGCTGCGAAACCTGCAACAAATGCAGTTTAAGCTTCGTGACTCGGGAATGTTTGTCAAAAACAGCGTATCGCCGTTTACTAGACTGGTTTCTACGTTAAAACGAGTTCGCAAGACAGGGCTTCAGTGGCGTCCGTGACATGATTCGCGGAGGTGGTCAAATTGGAGAGTTTTTGAGAGGGTGGTTGAACGGAGGCGCGCGGACAATGAGAGATTTTGAAGCTGTTGGACGGTGAATGAGGGTTTTGAAGTAGGAGAACAATTACGATACGATTAAAATGATACGCTGCAGCAAAACGTGAAGTGTAAATTTGCATTGGGTGTGCAAATTTCTTCAATACCGTTCTTCGAACACTGTTTTCGAAAATTCAAAATTTTCTTTATAGTCCGTGCGACTATACCGAAGTAGTTTCGAGTAGTACTTAATCTTAAGTATAGTAGTTGTAACTTAACATTTTTAGGGGCAACGTAACCGCGAATCTTACGTTTTACAAAATTATTAAAAAAATTGAAAGGCGAATGGAAATTTTTCTTCGTCCATCAATAATGCTCGCAATAATTGCTCATAATGATATAATTACTCGTAATAATCATATTATATTTTTGAACAGAATGTAGTGTAAATTTTTCTCGTAACAATAATCACAAAGATGGTCTCTCTAGTAGTATTCAATTTATTATACATCAGAGTCGAAAGTGCAATTAAAGATCCGAAATTAAATCTGATATTTTGAGGCTCCAAATTTACTCGCGAAAAATGTGAAATTTTCACATTCACCGCGATTTGCGAACATTTTTGAGAAGAAAAGCGTCTTGCACTCGGAATGAAATAAAACGAAAGTAATTCGAGTAATTTTTCAATATTTGCGACATCTTTTTGCAGAAGGGTTTTTCGACATTTAATTCTCGATGTTGCGACTTTGACGAGGGTCGTTGCAAATGTGAAACGCGTCTTCGCACGCGCGTGAACCGCCATGTTGGTTGCTGGTGTGCCTACAGCCGGGCACAACAAGATCCAACGTGTTGAAAACGAGCCCGGTGCTCATCGAAGCCGAGCTCCGGTATTTTATTTCGTCTCAACAGAAGCGGAAGCACGCTTCTTGCTCTTTGGCTTCCATCGGCCCTTTTTTCACGTTTCCCTGCCCGCCGTACGATTAATTTAGAGATTCACTGACGTAACCGCGACATTACGTCAGAAACGAATATAAATAACGAGGCGAGGCGTTGTTGCGACGAAAAATCGAAAGCCGCCGGAAACCGCGCGATCGATAAACAAGAGAGCACCTGGCTCGCGTGTTTCCTTTGTAAATAAAGAACGAGCAGCGAGTTCCTGTTAATTGGCCGCGAGCGATCGGCGTCGGAAGATTTTTGAAACTTCTGATTACAGGAGAATAAAGAATAAAAAAGAAAAGAAGAAAGGAAAAGGAAGAACGATGCAATAGCTGATAGAATTTTTGGACTAATAACGTCAATTTCTCGTTATCTTCGTTTCGTTTCTATATTCGCTATATTTTTATTTCTATTTCAAAAATAATTTTAATTATCTCCATCGATACGAAAAATTCTGTGTTCAAACAGTTAACTAAAGTTGGTTGATCGAGACAAATATTATGACTCGTGGATGTTTCTCTCAAGATAATTTTTTTTTCAATGTTTCAAATGTGTCTCTTCACGCACTGGGCAACGCGAATTTTAATCCCACCGAGGGTAGAAAAATCGAATTCTTTTATTACTTGGATGTTAATTAAATGTACATTTTACGTCTGCAACTCGAATTCAGAAGACTGATCTGTGAAATTTGAAGATGAATCATCTTTAATTTCACGTATAATTTCGTTGATCAAATTGGACACTTGACTCTTTGTCTTGATCTCACGAGAACAATTCATGTTCAACTTGAAAATTATTATACGTTTGATGCTATTGATTATGAAGTATAATAATAATAATAATGATAAGCGTCTCTTACTCGTTGAAAAACTCGAAAATTTTCACTCTGCCCCTCCTTCTCCCACTGTTCCTCTGAGTTACTGAACTTCTCGACGGTACATCAAAACGTGGCAACATTCGCGCAACTTCTTAAAGAGCGCAGAGATTCCCCGATGAAAGTTAAAACTTGCGAGAAGTTCACGCGCGCGTGCCGCGCTCGAGCTTTTTTGTTTGAAACTCGCGTGGAAACAAACTGGTTGCGGGAAAGGAAAATTCAACCGGCGCTCAGGGTATCGGCTTGTTTTCGGGCCGGAGTGAATCGCCCCGTCTTCTTCGTTTACGCGAGCTTACAACGCGTTTTGCACACTCCGTTTCACGCGTCTTTCATCCGCGGATTCCCGTAGGAGCGCCGCTGAAAGTGGTTAGCCCCGATCGAGGGGAGCAAAGCAACAAACAAACCGAGTGTAACAACCAAATGCACTCCAGCGAGTAATCACGCGAAGTAACGACCCGAGAAAGAGAGGCTACCGCGGCCGTGTGGCTCGTTTCGTTTCTCTTTCGTCTTCTCCACGTGGCAGCGTTCCGAAAATTCCAATCGCTTCCAAACGCGTGGAAAAAATCGAGATACACTGGCGGAATACATCGAATATATCGGTGGTTAGAAACAATCTGATATCTAGTTACGAAAACTGAGAGAAGCTTTTATCATTGTTTATATACTGTATATTTCATTTTATCACTGAAAGTGATTTTAGCGGGGGTAACCCAGAAAATCGGGCCTCTTCGGGTGCAACGCTGATGCAACGAAAATTAGCGATTGGTTGATTTGGGTCACGTGACTCGTGAGGGGGCGTGAGGCAGACCTCGAGTAGGAGTGGCGTTGTCTGGTACTGAATTCGTTTTGTATCGATTCAAATGTTTGCATATCAATAAAATATATACGTAATATTTAAAAAAATATATCAAAATGAGAAAATTGATTTTTTTGTCAAAATGTCGCCTTGTCAAATTCCCAATTCGAACACGATCCGAAGCGTGTACACACCGAGTCGACCGAGAAACGTCACGGAGAAACGCAGACGCACGTGTTGGCTCGACGACACCGGGACCGAGTCTCGATGTCTCTCGAGCGACGCTGCATTTGGAGCGGATCCGAGCAATTTCACGAGTCGCTCGTTGTTGGCCCCGACTGCATTCGCGTCTCGCTTTTTCTCCCATCTCCTGCGCATTGTTCCCCCTCTTATCGCCGATTTTCCTCACGTTTCGCCGATTTTTCCCCGCGTTTCGCGTTTCGCGTTTCGCTTATCATTCCGAAGGTCTTGCTTCGACTTTTTCTTCGCTCGGCTCCATTGGTTTCTTTGAAAATTCCAACTGGTGATTCCTCCGTATCTGTGCGATTCTCTTTCAACCGGTATCTTTATCTTTATCTTTATCTTTCGTCACGTTTCGGTTGTTAGTCTTGGATTTTGATTGTCTGTTTATCCGGACTTGAGATCTCGCTTCCGTGGAATTTTATATAGAGATCATGTGTATCCTTTTCTCGGAGCTTCGACGCTCTGCTTGCCGAATTTTGCTTTTTAATCGATTTTCGTCGATCGTCAAGTGGCACCAAATGCTAAGAAATACTTCAGTAAAATCGTGGAATTTTGGAATCTTTTTCTTTTCTTTTGGTAGAATTTTATAGCGTAAATTGCAAACGAAATACTGCTCCGATCGACGACAATTTTTTTAGCACGCGAAAGCTTGAATTTAGTACATTAAATTGTTATAAAACTGATTTTTCTCCTCTTTCATAACGTACTGGAAAATAGGTCGGCGAATGAATGACACAAAGATTTAATTAAAAACTTGTAGATAACTTAATTGGCTGATATAAAAAATTAACGAGCTAAAAGCGCACCGTGACTCTCGACACAAAATAAGATTAATCCTCCACGGACAATCTAGGTCAAACGATTTTATTCTTCCTGGAAAATTATTTCAAAATTCGATAATGAAACCGACAGTAAAGGCTTCATTAAGTAATCCAAAATCTTGCAAAAGTTTAGTACAATGAGACGAACGATTCGACTTTTCTATGGACAATGCAATGACATGTTGCTCAAGAAGAGTTAAAAAACATCTCATAAACGATGCGAAATTTCAAAACATTTTATAAATCTCTCAGGTAAGATATTTCTATATTTTGTAAAAATCCAGAATAGTAGAAAAAGTTGGGTATTTCAAACGTCAGGAAAAAATCTCAAAAAATTAAACGTCAAATGCGAAATTCAAAACCACTAAATTTCCCGAGAGTAACCCAAAATACTTTGTGGGTGACTCAAACTTTTTTGTACTATGACTATGGAATAATATTTTGCCAACCGAGAGTTAAAACAAAATCTCGAAATTGTAACAATAAACGCTACTGAATTCAAAAGTTACCAAGTCTCTGAAAAATATTTTCACATTTTGTAAAAAGCCCACAGTGAAAAAATTAAACGCGACTTTCCTCAACTATTTCGTGTCAATAATATGTTGCTTACTAATATGGAGGGTTGAACAAGAAATCTCAAAAATCGGAATCACAACAAATATAAAATTCAAACGCTATTAAATCTCCCAAGTAGCTCAAAATATTTTTACATTTGTAAAAGCCGACAATAGTAGAAAAAAAATTGGACAATCGTAGAAACACTACAGTAGTAAAAACCATGTACTGCTGACACAAAATTATAAATAATATAGTAAGAAATATATACTACTATTACTATACTACAATAGTTTATATTATAATATATTACTAAATATATACTATATTATAATATATATTTTTTACTATATTATTTACAGTTTTCTTCAGATGCAACGCTAATGCAACGAAAATTAGCGATTGGTTGATTCGGGTCACGTGATTCGTGAGGGTAGACCTCGAGTAGGAGTGGCGTTGTCTGGTACCGAACGATCGCGCCTGTAATTTGTTTTGTGTCGATTGCGTATCAATAAAATTTTATGGCAAAAAAGTCGTCTTCATTTCCTAGTCAGAACAGTTGCTTCTTCAGTCCTTTCAGTGAGACGAATCGTACCGGGGTACAAGTCGTGCAGTTTTTTTCTTTGCTGTTGCGTGTTTCTACGATTAGTAGTATATGCAGTGCAGTAATAGTGAAAAAACTATATTACTAGTAGAAAGAAACACGAGAATTTGGACGTGAGCGTTTCTATGGACAACGCAAGATCACACAAAATCTGAAGAATCGAAATTACGACAAACGCCTATTAAATTCCAAGGCTGTCAAATCTTCCACGAGTTCAAATACCGTGATTTATGGCCGCGATGTAAGTTCTAAGAATGCGGTATTCGAAGCGATTTCGAAGCGTTTCGGATGCTTAACGTGACTAATTCGAGGCATTGGGCGTCGAGAAATGCGGGTCACCGAGAGATGCGCGCCGCGTGCACTTGGCGCTTCTGCAATTTCCGGTGCCAAATAGTTATTTCCCTCGTAGCGCGCGAGTTTTCCGAGGAAACAGCTCGACGTCCGACGACGTCCAGCTGCGATTTATAACCGCCCGAGCCAGTTTCGCGCGTATTCGCGTGTTCTCGCGCGTGTTTGTTGGCTAGTTGGACCGGTTGATCGATTGGGCTAATCTGTTCTGCGAGAGCGTTCGGTGATTAGGGGAGGACCGCGTGGAGGGCGCGAGGTTCTTGGTTGGTGGCGAGAAGTTCACGGTCATGGATACATGCGTACAAGTTTATTTCGACTTTACTACATATTTACTGTATATTTTACTATATTTTATTTATTACATATTTATTTCGATACCTGGTTTCAAATGTTTTGAAAAAAAAAATTACGTGATTTTTAGGGGGACATATTTGTATAATATTGCGATCGTCTCGTCGTTAATTTGTTTTTTTCTCTATCGAGATATGAATATCCATCTCCTTCGATTTTTTTTATCCATTAGTCGATACAACTCTTCTCATTCTTTATAAAAAATGTAACATTAACTTACGTGCGTTGAGACAGTTTTATAGTTTGCGAGAACCTATTAACTGGAATTACTTCAGGGTGAAGGTCAATATTAACCGATCGATATTTCTGATATTTCTTTGGTCAATTTATAGGTCCAATATTGAGATTCTAATTTTGTTATCGTGAAGTGAATTATACTTTTAATATCGTGATTATTGTTGTATATTATATTGTATTACATTGTATACTGTAACAATAAAAATACTATATCATGTTGCATGTTTCTACATCTACAAATTTTCCATAAGTGCAGCCTAACAATAATTATAAAAAATAATCAGAAGAAACCATTTAATTCCATTTATATGACACTATTATTGACAATATTAATATCTAACACTATTATTAACATCACTGATTTATACGAATTCTATTTACACTGTAATTAAATTTCATAAATTTAATCTGATTGACTAATTTATGAAAGTTCGACCTATTTTGCAAACTTGACAAAATTGCAAACTCGAAAAAATAGGAGACCTTTCTTCCCTCTCCGAAATTAATGCAAGCCTCTGCACTAATCTTCTGCAATTTGAATAAAAAGTAACGCTTAAAAGGGATGCCGAAGCGCCGTTTAAACGTAATCGATTCGCAGACACAGACACACGTTCACATATTCGAAATGGAATAAAGTGATAAACGCCTGGATCGCTGCAAGTCGATGCGAGTGAATATCGGTTTGCAATTAACAGAAGATTGGTCGAGCGATACACGGAGTAAGAGGATGATACTGATTTAACAAAACTGATTCAACCTGCTGGATTTATTACTAACAAACGCCGTGGCAAGCCTGTGTAACGTATCCCATCGTTGTTATCAATAAATTCCATTTCACGCGTTAAATCTACATTTGTCGCGTCAATCGGTCTACGGTTTCGACTCGTTCGCGGCAAATTTCTCTCTTCCCTTTCGTTTTCGTTCGTTCGTTCGTTCGTTCGTTTCTCCTCCGACCGTGTCTTTCATTACGGGACAATTTGTACGTTGCCCGTTCAATTACGCGATTAATTATTCAGCGAGAATGCAATTTGCCATCGGTGAAGATCGCAGTTTTGCGCGCGCGCGCGATTACAGACCGCGGTCAAATGGCCCGAGAGCGTACACAACTACGCGTTACGAGTTGCGTATTACGAGATACAGGATACGATAGCCCGTTAACCCCTTAAGCGTTTCGCTTTTATTTTCGAGCGACTGTTGCGCTGGTGTGTGCTTGATTATATCCAGGCGACGACGAGTATACTGAATACAGTTGCTGCAAGATTGAGTCAAATGATAAATTCTTTTGGCGTTTCTTTGAAAAATTTTTAATTTTCTTTCGAAAATCATTTCACAAAGAAAAAACCTTTTCATAAAAATTCAAAATGTGGAGAGGGAAGCTTGAATTTTCGTCAGTTTATAAAAAGAAGTAAAAAACTGCACGACTTGTACCCCGGTACGATTCATCTCACTGAAAGGCACCCAAAAGCAACTGTTCTGGCTAAGAAACGAAGACGACTTTGATACGCAAACGTCTGAATCGATACGAAACGAATTACAAGCGCGATCGCCCCCTCACGAATCACGTGACCCAAATCGACCAATCGCTAATTTTCGTTGCATTAGCGTTGCACCTGAAGGGGCCCGATTTTCTGGGTTACCTGCGCTAAAATCACTTTCAGTGATAAAAAAGATTCGAGAGAGACGGAATTGTTACATGTGCGGACTGGCGCATCGAAAGTAAAAGCGAGACCGCTCGATCGATAATGCACGTAGATCACAGAGGCCGGCGAAATGAATGTGAGGAACGGGGCACATGTTCAGCCCTTGGCTAGCCTGCGTAACTTCGTATTACAATTAGTTTGACCTCGCGCATTTTTATTATTCATCGTGGCCATCGTTCTCGTTTGTCTCCTCCCGCCGTGAAACGTGTTTCCTCTTTTCTGTTTGTACTCTTTTACCCCTCCCCATCTCTTCTTTCCATCCGTTTTTCTGTCTGCCATTTCTCGCCGCCGCGCGACAAATAATGAAAAACGTTCTTATAACCCGTCTTGTGGTTGAAATAACACTCAGGGACACGTCGTAAATCGTTCGTTTTAACGTAATAACTTAGTCCGTTCGCGAGAATTATGCCTGTGCTGTCATTGATTTTTTTGACGAACGTTCAAACATCTACGTTTGGGAAAGTATCGCCACGTTTGACGCCGCGTTGGAGTCGATTGAAGAAAATTTTGAGAAATTACTACGATAATAAACTTTTGTTCGTATGCTTTATAAAAAACATTCGAATCTATAAAAAAACGCAGCATTGCAAATTCGCAAAATTACTCTAAAAAATTGTAAATTGGTCATTTTGACCAGTATTAACACTATACGATATATAATACTTCTAAAGAGTTCAATGACTTTTCAATTTCCGTTGTATAAATATGGAAATTATGTAAGTATTCTATACTCGCATACGTTAGATTATGGATATTTTAACTTAACGTTTCTGTAGGAAATTTTTACAATTTTTCAATCGTCGGTGGTTCCAGTGTCGATAACTATGATTTCATAAACAGATTTTTGTGCATTTGTGCATTTATGAGGAGAACTGAAGGAGAAGAATTCAAGGACCACAACTATTATCATCAAAGTAAAAATAGTTGTAGACCCAAGAACACGCTTCGATACGATCCGTTTAATGCAAAAATAACGTAAACGAAGAAAGTTAATTTTGGAATATACGAGTCATTGCGCGAAGTGTAAAAGTTCTATAATAAATCTTTCCTACGTGAACCGTTTTGAAGTTATATTTTATAAAGTGCGCCATAAAATGTATGAAATAAAATGAAATTTTTCTTGAAACTTTCAACAAAAATGTGGTGTCAACAAAAATTGACATCTGCATCATTTCTGCGTTACACTCGAAGAATTAAAATTAAAACCAAACACTCTGCTCGTAAAACGATGTCTACAAGTTTGCCTGAACGTTTGTACAAATTTCGCGAACGTTTGCACAAATTCTGTCTTTACAGACACGATTAAATTATCGTTCGTTTGACACATTTTTGCACCGTACTTTTCGCACGTATTACAAATCACGCGAGAGGTTATATTCCTTTGAACTAATAGGATGATTACGTCGATTCACGATAGCGATATCAGAAACTGTCAGCTGTACGCCGCGCATCTGTTCAACTTCCACATGTGTGCCGTCGAGTGTTTTAATAATCTAATAATTTAAATTTATAACGCGCAATAAGCATTATCATCGTATTTTTTGTATTTTAAAATATCTCGTCGTCAACGATCGCGAAAACAACGAACACGAGCAACTCGTAATTCACGCGGTGGTCGCCGTAATGAAACGAAAAACGCGTCGAGTCAAATGCAAACGTTTGCACGTGTTTGCAACATTCGCGCGTAACATGACGAACGCCACGATGATCATCGATCGTCGTCGAGCTAGCTTGCTGAATTCCTGCTCTCTCTCTCTCTCGTCGACCGGCTCGTCTCAGAGAAACAAAAGAAACCGTGAATTATTCTCCGCTCGTTTAACATTCAAATTGTTTCGATTGCGATTGCTGCGAGGTCTGTTGAAGGGGACAGTCGGCCAAAGAACGAACGAACGAACGAGACTTTCGAGCGAAGAAAGGGAAAATTATTCACGCGCAAATCGTCGGCCATTGTCTGTTAAACGATCGGCGACTGTTTTCGGAAAACGTAGACCCTGCCGTCCAGGTTTCTTAGCTGGAACTATCAGACAGAGAGAAAGAGAGTTCCTTCGTGCCAGCATAAAACGCCGTACTTTCGCGTTCATTAATATTAATTTCGCAGCTCCTGGTGAAAAAGCGACCCTAGATTCCCAGGGAACCTAAACCGGAGGAGGACGAGGCACACCGCGCCTATGCATCGTCGTAAAGAAACAGGGCCGACCCTAGTCTTGCTCACTTTCCATATACCATCGTACACTCTTTCCCGTCTCTCTTTCTTTCTGCCCCTTTCTTCGCTTTTGTTCTTCTTCTTCGTCTCTCTCGATCGGAATCACTAACACAGGTTACGCACACACTCGCGAGACGAGGAATTTCGTATTCGCAGATATTGTGCCAATATCTTTTTCACCCGTTGTACATATGTATCGTATCCAATACACAAACTTTTACACAAATTAACAAACCATATAATAAACTTTCAAATCTAAGGTAAAACGAAAGTTTCATACGTCCACATTTCGCCGCTCGCGGGCAAAAATCAACGTGTACAGTAAAAACGAGTCACGTCGTTGATATATATATATATATATATATATTCTTTTTATCACTGAAAGTGCTTTTAGCGGGGGTTAACTCAGAAAATCGGGCCTCTTCAGGTGCAACGCTGATGCAACGAAAATTAGCGATTGGTTGATTTGCGTCACGTGATTCGTGAGGGGGCGTGGCGTAGACCTCGAGTAGGAGTGGCGTTGTCTGGTACTGAGCGATCGTGCCTGTAATTTGTTTTCTATCGATTCAAATGTTTGCGTATCGATAAAATTTTATGGCAAAAAAGTTGTCTTCATTTCCTAGTCGGAACAGTTGCTTCCGGGCCTTTCTTCAGTACGAAACGTACTGGGATACAAGTGCAGTTTTTTCCATTATTAAACGTCCGAAAGAAACGTCATTCGCCGTACGTTCAATTTCGGGACGAAATGGAGCCGGCCCGAGGGCCCCGGGGAAAACTGCAAGGTGCTTACGCGGTATTTCCAAGTGCATCGCGTCGTTGCTGGTCAACCGTTCTCATAAAGAATGCACCGTATGTCCATCGTTCTGTTCCATCGGGTGGAAAAGTTGTATATAATTCCGCTCTGCGCGCTCGTAAAATCTCGCGTGCAGGGCGAGGAAGGAGAGAAAAAAAGAAAAAAAGGAATCGAGAAAAAATTAAGTTTCCTAGAAAACAAAGCGCGCGTTCCATGCAAACTCATTTCCCATTCGGTCGTAATCTTTTTTCGTTTCGTCTTCTCTTTTTCTCTCAATTTCAGGCGTTGGTTTCGTAGAAAAACCGGTTGTATGAAAAATATATAAACCTATAGGCTGATTCTATAGGTTCGAGTCTATAGATTCATTCTTGTCAGGCGCAGGTCTAATTATCTTATTGTCGTAGAAAGTTCTGGGACGAATTATCTTCAATTCTTCATGCAGGATAAATTATTCCGTGTCTCTGCTGTGTGATACGATTACTCGCTGAATCAAGATTTTTTTAACGAGTTTATACATAGACTGGGTAATTATCTTTGAATGTAACATATAATTCGTCTATGAATTGAAATATTATATCTATTCTTTAGCTGTATGAATTCAAACAGAATCAAGTACAAACAGAGCGGTTTCATTAAATTAAAGAATGTTACTAAATTTCAATGTTTTACAATTCCATTTTGTACGAATTATACGTACAGATTTTTGTACAGTTTGCAGGACAGATTGACATTCTTTGTAGGAAAATACAATGGAAAAAGAAATTTGAAGAGAAATTGTAAAATTTCAGTAAAAGAACTAAACTAGAAGTAAGTCTACAACTTGGTACAATCACGAAATCTCTCAGTTACTAATTAGTACCAACAAATACCAAGTTGCAAGTACCAATACCGATTACAGTGATTACAAATACTAATCGTGGTGATCTTCAAATACTCTAGCTAGCATTGCACTGTGGCAAACGGTTGTACCCTATATTGCGTCTATCTCGGCAAGTTCCACTAAAACGTTCCCCAAAAATCCACACGTCAGGACAAATGACGCAGAAGGGTCGCGTGATTACCAGCGTCATTACCAGCGTCACCATTATCTTGACCCGGTTTCGACAAACCGCCGGCGGTTATCGACGTCCACGATCAACGACCATCTCGCCAATCCCCGGCGAACGGGAGTCGATATAGGAGCGAGTCCGGCACGCGGCTGAAAACGCGCGGGGAAAAATCGGTACGGCCACGCTATGCGCCGTGCGAGAGAAAAGGGGGAGAAGAAAGAAGAGAAGAGGAGGCGCGTACCCCGTGTATGGCGGAGAGAGATTCTAAAGAAAGTTGCGGGTGAGCGAGCCGTAAAGACTGTGGCCCTGGCCTGCCCGAGTAGCCACTCTGTGTACCGAACACGCGCGGTTCTTGCTGGCCAGGGGGCAACGAAATAGGATGGGAACGCGGATGACCGCGCGGCGAAACAACCACCCAGCCGGTTGGAAAGAGTGAAAGGTATCTACGCGAAAGAGGCGAAACGAAAGAAGAAAAAAAGAGAGTCAAAAGGAGGAGGAGGAGGAAGAAAGCGATGAAAAGAGGAGAGACAGGTGAGGGGGAAAATGGAGAATCTATATAAAGTGGAAGAGGACAGACGTGGCCGAGGGCTTCGTTGAAAGAGCAAAGGAGAATCTATAAAGAGCAGAGTGTGTGAAAAGGAGGGAAGATTGGAGAACGCGCGAGAGGTAACGAAACAGCGAGGAAGAGGAAAACTGGCGAGAGAGAAGGAGGACAAGAGCAAAGAGAGAGAAAGAAAAAGAGAGAGAGAGGGGGAGGGTATGTATAAATGACGTGTCACGACGATGAAAAGAGACGGAGGTAAAGACGTACGTACGTACACAAGGCACGTATGGCTGGGTGAAAGGGTAGGTCCGAGAGAAAGAGGGAAAGTGGGAGAACGAAGGTGGACGGGGGTGGATTGGAAAGAAGGTGAAAAAGAGGGTGGAGAAGAGGGAAGAGAAGGAAGGAAGGGAAGGAGAGTGAGGTCGTGTTGGCGACGCGGTGTCTGTCCCGAGCGCTAGAAACGAGGGAATCGAGCAGAGCGCGGCTCGATCACTTATTCATGCGCTCCGAAATGATTCCCAGGCCTCTTCTGTGTACTGTTGGCCGCGCGCGCGCGCGCGCGCGCGTCGCCACCTCGCCGTTGAATTAAAACGTCTGACCGTCTGCCAATGGAGCGCGGAGATCTCCGGGGCTCTTCGTTCCGCCTCGAAAATGCCCTCCGAAGCAGCGGACGTTACTTTTTAACGAGGCCTGCTTTTCGTTCCGCTGCTTATCTAATACGAAACGCGAGCGCGCTTCCCCCTTCCGCCTTCGCTCGGCGAGTCTCGGTTCAGTTCCTACCGTTTGTTCTTCGTTCTAGATTTTTAAGACGGTGGTAGGTTAATTATTTTGCGTTTTGTTTCTTTTCAGTTAGCGTTCTCACTGAGACAGCGTTGTGAGACAGAATTGGACGACGAGCTTGGACACTGAAGCGTAGAGATGGGAATTTTTTGCTCGTTGGCCGAAAAGTGACTACGAGACATTCTTCTTCTGCGAGAAATTCGAATGGACGGCGTTTCGTCTCGGAGTCTCTGCCTAGACTCATCCAATGGGGCGGCTGATGGCAGCGACGACTCCTTTACCTCCGAACGCTTGTTGTTATAACTACCCGGGCTACCGATCGATCACCCCTCCTAGCGGGGTTTCGCACACGCTGCTTGCTTAACGTCGGAGATCGGTAGGACTTCGACGCTAGGCGCGCAGCCAGTGTTCGAAACTCGTAGTCGAGGAATCATAGGGCCGCTACAATCAATGTTGACCGTTTTGTTTAATTATCTCTTGGCAATAGTTTCTCAAGCAACTTCGTAAAGTTCTTCCGAGTTCGAAAAATTTCCAAGAACGACTTTGTATTCTCAGCAGTGAAACAGTGACTGTACGAGTCGGATAATTTTTTTCGTGAGCTTGCACAGCGTTCGAAAGCAAAGGTACAGCAAAATATGACGAAAATGTCCCTTTCTGATTTTCCAATCTTGAAATCGACGGCGAACAAACAGTCGCGCAACATGTTTGTGCAACGAAATCGTGCATTGTTCTTTTTTCAAAACAAGCGTGAACGATCAGATTTGCAGATAAGAATTTGCGGTTTAAAATGAAGCTAGTTACACGTACACACATGTCCATTCGTTAGAAGAAAAAGAAACAGTGATTACTTTTCGGCCAACCATTAACACTTTGAACGCTAAAGTCACGTGTAGATATATCGGAGGAACGCGGATAGCTCGAGATTGGGGCATGAAAGAGAAATGCGTCGTAATTCAAGGTTTCGGGAGCGTGCGAGCAAATTTATCTCGGAAACGTTTGTTCGCAGAGAGTGGAAAATATGATAAAACGGTGAAAAGAAGAAATTTACGAGTATCAGTCCCTATTGTGTGAAAAATATGTGGACGAGTTAATTGTTTAATCCCCTTGGTAGCAAAGAGGCGATGTTATTTCTTTCACAAAGTATGTTCTCACGGTAGAAAATGTTACGGAGCGCATTTTTTCCCTCAAAAACAAAAATTCACGTTAAATGTTACAGAGAAAGAATTGTAAGGTTATTCTTATATTCTTTACCTTCTAAAATACTTAATAAACGCTTGGTTGGTAAATAGTAAAAATTTCTACAGCAGAATAGAAATACATCCTTTCTCTTTGGCTTCCGAACTTTTGATTCAACATCTTCCTCGAGAAACTAAAGCAAAACTTTTCTTTAGTTAGTTTCTTTCTTTTTTCTTTTTCCTCTGGGTCGCGCAGAAGTGAGTTGCTGATTTCGAGAGATCGGTGCGCAATTGCAATTGACTAATCGCGTAACGACAGTAAACAAAGTACAAAGTACAAAGTACAACGAACGGCACTTGGAAATTCGATTTTACCGACGGGCGAGGATTGCTGGTTACCGTCGGAGTTATCGGAGAGAGCGGGTGGATTTAAGTTCAACGGGTCACAAACAGAAATGATAATATTTCGCGGTACCACTTGTTCCAAATATCCTCTGTTTCACGTTTCTACAGGATTATTATTCGAGATTATTATCCTTTGCAGAGAACTCTCTATCGCGAATGATTAATGAACGCCGCTCTCGCTGAGGGAATCGTTCATGAAACGCCGCGAGGCTATTCGCAACGGAGGAAAATTCACGCAGGACTGTCTACTCGAACTGAAAGGTGACAAGCAGTCGCAACTTGGAAAAAAGAAACTCGATAAACCTCGTCGTCGTTTTATCGCTGAAAGTGACCCAGAAAATCGAGATGCAACGCTGATGCAACGAAAATTAGTTGATTGGTTGATTTGGGTCACGTGATTCGCGAGGGGGCGTGGAGTGACCTCGAGTAGGAGTGGCGTTGTCTGCTACCGAGCGATCGCGCCTGTAATTTGTTTTCTATCAATAAAATTTTATGGCAAAAAAGTCGTCTTCATTTCCTAGTCGGAACAGTTGCTTCTGGTCCTTTCTGTGAGACGAATCGTACTGGGGTACACAAGTCGTGCAGTTTTTTATTATGTCATTCTTCGAGTTAGTACAGTGTTTCGTTGGAAGAAAAAAAAAAATAGTTAGATCGACTTTGAACATCTCGCAACGAGGCTTGAAAAGAGAGCACTTTTCTTTCCCTTTTCCCTTTTTCTTTTTCACGAAGATCGCGAAATTAAAAGTTTGAAAGTTTTCCCAAAGTTTCGCCGTGTTTTCAACGAGATAATTCACGCTTTATCTTCGGCGATCCGAAGCTATGCGATTCTCGCAAAAACCTTGCAACCGTGACCATGAAGTAATTATCGTTCTACGCGGTGGCACAATGCGAACGACACCGTGATTTAACGCGTCCAATTACCCGTCAGCGAGTTCCGCGGAAACGATGATCGTGCTTTTTCTGGCAATAACCGATTTTAACAACAGGCGTCCGTGAAAAAGATCTCGACGTTTATAATTTATTGCTATTAATTGGAATCTAACCGTAACGATTACCGAGTTTCGATTGAATTACCAACCGAGAAAAATGTTTGTGGAATAAATACTTGATGATTAATGAGGCAGTCAATCCGTAGCATGTTAATTCCGTCGTGTGACCGAGTGTCTGAAAATATCTTTTAATTGTCGGGATATTTTCTGTCAATTATGCCATATGTGAATTATTACTGCAACAAGGAAATCGGTGTGATATTTCACGATTGGAACTAACGAAAGAGAAAAGTGTTTTGTTTGAAAGTTGAATAAATTGAAAGAACTAGCATTTTAAAAACAGATCTGGAGATGATATATCTACGAGCAAATAAACTGGAAAATTACAACAATAAATCCATTGGAAAATGTTTCACGTCGTTCAAGGATGAGACAACGAAGGCGATTAACGTTTATATTTTTATCTATTTCCAGTATACCAGAGCTATAAAAATGACAAATCGTCTCCGACGAGAAACGCAATTCAAGCAACAACAAAGTGACTGTTCACCGTTTCTCACTATTCTTCCGTATATTGCAGAGAAAATCGGGACGAAATTCTCGAAACGTAGCTTGTTCGTAAAGAAAAATTCTATTGCTGTTAAAATTTGCACGATATGTAGCGACAGAAAGAGAGAGGGAAATTGCAAAAAAATTCCTACTTCTCCAAATTCCGCTCAGAAGATCGTCCAATTGCGAGGAACAAACAATTGGAGACTCGATCGACACGATTGAACACGATTCAATTCATACCCCGTCCGAAAAGCTGTGAAACGTTTCGCGCGCTCTTCCTTTCAATTATTCAATGCCACTGTCCCCGCCGCGAACAACGAAGAACGACGATCCCCGATCCACGCGCGCGATTAACAAGATCGCAGCCGTGATTGTTCGCGGGTGAACGCGCGAATTATGAATAAAGCGCGCTCGCGTTGCAGTGATCAAAAGGAACTTTTGTAAAATATGCACGCTCCGCATTCCGGCCGGCGATACTGCAAATACCGCGGTTGTTGCGGTTCTGAATTAAACGGACGAACCGCCGACGCGGCCCGATTGAAACACCCCCCCCCCCTGATTCTGCTCGTCCCTGCGTCCGTGGGATCGACGACTAGAAGCTATTAATTCCCCCCGACTGCGGACAGTTCGAGTTTTCCACTCGGTTTTTTCCGTGCGGATGATACCTCGATTGGCGATGGCAAGTAAGATCGATACACCGTTATTGCGTGGTTCGAATCGTTTCGAGGATCGAAACCATTATATATTATATATTACATATGTATTATTCACGGCGAAGGGGGGTAAGACGATTTTTATTTCAACTCTTCTGGGAAGAATCGGGCTTTTCTATAATTCAGTGGTGAAAATTGAAGTGGAAGTAAAATTTTATAAATTAATTTGAAAAATAAAAAAATCCATCCAGACGAATGAAATTTTTCAAAGTGAAACAGGGTTTGAATTAAATTGATTTAATAAAGAGGTCGGATTATTTAAGAATCCGTCTGTAGTGTAACCTTCATGATTATATATATATAAATCTGAAATTTATATATATATATATTATAATACATTACATTAATAATATATTACACATTATTAATGTTATAACAATAAATGATATAACAATATTATTTTGAAACTAGAGGCTTCAAGCTCGCTATCGTACAATTTCTTTTCACAAACTTACAACAATTCGTAATTCGCAACGATGTGATAACTTCAAGTTCGAATATTGTCGCGAAAAAATCAGTTCGAAATTACGAACGTGATTGGCAGACAGCTCGTGAAACGTTCGGAACGAGCTGCACGCGTATCGGCACGAGAGCGCGAAAGCCATCAAAACTATTTCCGGTGTCGTCGAAAATCAGAAACTAGGATAAGACACGGCGCGCACGATCCAACGTGTTGGTTGGCATTCCTGCTCGAGAGAGACGAGAAAGAGAGAGAGAGAGAGAGAGAGAGAGAGAGAGCTTGGCCGGGGGCAGCGAATGATTAATTATTGCTTGGCCTCGTAATTACGGGTCGGCTGCTTGCATCGAATAATAACGCTCCTTCAAATCTCGTAATATCCACGTTGGTTAATACACTTGGCGCGCGTGTGCCGGTGATCGCGATTACCACGCGATTCACGAGCCGATTTTTACGATCGAGGCCTCCTGCCTCGTCGATTTATCAACTAATAATACCGACACCGATTGACGCTAATCAACTGTCTGATTGGTTCCGCGTAGATTGCCAGTCATTGTGTAATTTTATGTACTTTTTTTTGTGTGTGTGTATATTTACGTGATATGATCGCGTGCATATTTATTTGTAACATCGAGCGTTCTTTTTTAAATTCTCGCGTCGTTGCATTTTATCGCTGAAAGTGATTTCAGCGAGAGGTAACCCTGAAAATCGGGTCTCTTCAGGTGCAACGCTAATGCAACGAAAATTAGCGACTGGTTGATTTGGGTCACGTGATTCGTGAGGGGCGTGGGCTAGACCTCGAGTAGGAGTGGCGTTGTCTGGTACCGAGCGATCGCGCCTGTAATTTATTTTATATCAATAAAATTTTATGGCAAAAAAGTCATCTTCATTTCCTAGTCGGAATAGTTGCTTCTGGGCCTTTCAGTGAGACGAATCGTGCAGTTTTTCGTCTTAAGCGTTGCATTTTAAATTTCCCACGGATAGAACAGAAATTTTGCGAGAAGAAAGAGAAAATTCCGGTCAGTTTTCCTCGTTCGTGTGTTATACTTTTTATAGTATAAATATTGCTGATATTAGTAAAGAATACACGAGATAATTTGATCAATTGCGAGCAATGGCTTCACGCGATTTTATTTGACGAGGTGCAATTTGAAAAATGTACAGATTTGGCAAATTGAAAAAAATTTACTCGTTATTCTCTTTGATGATACCGATGAGGCAAGAGAATGAAAAATACAGTGAATGATATAACGACTGATAATTTATAACGTGTAAAACTTCATCACTGATCGATGAAAATAGATCTTTCAAATTGTCTGAAATTGATCTGTCGACTAGGGACGAGTTTAACCTATCTAATATTTCGAATCTAATAATACATTTGTTCGAGTGAATCGGCATAATGTCGTTGCATTTGTATCCATCTGCAAAGATTGAACCGAGCTAACTGAAATCTATTCATAGCAATTGCCAATTCGATGCTCGAAGGATTTCATTTTATAAATTCTAATACAAAGCAATAATACACCTTGTTCTGTCTTCAAATTGCAGATGGACATGCGCGACAATTAGTGTAATTAGAAAATCATACACTATACGAGAGGAAAATCAATAGTTTAGCTTTACTTGTGGGTTTAATATCCAATAGAAATCTGTTTTGTGTGTATTATAATGATATAACAATCTAATGTAAATAAATACGACTATATTTTTAACGTTTATTTTTAATAATTCTAACATTTCAAGCTAACATATCGTCGACAAATAGCACAAATTTTTAATAAAATAGTATCAACCAATTCAGCTATAAATTTAAACTTTTAGCTGTAACAGTATTATAGAAATAGTATAAATGTTTCCAAACGTTGTAAAAATTTCACCTCGCGGTTTCTTGCGAAAACTGCGAAGACTCGGGATGTACAAAATGTTTCATCTTCCGTAAATGTGTGCCGAGTCATCTTTCAAAGGGAGCCATTTCAGCCGAACGGAACGCGACATCACCGAACGAGTAATGAGCTTACAAACAAGGAAAACGTCCAAACAAAGAACCATCATTTTCGTAATGTACACAACATTTATCGTACTACTGAAAATTGCTTATTTCCAAGACTACTCTGTATCTCCTTTATCTGACTCGAGGAATATTTCCGCCTGGTACGTATCTCTTTAAATAAAAATGTCCCTCAAACCAAAGACGGAAGATCACACTCGTGGAGAAAGGTTCTCGATCGAACAAAAATATTCGAAAGTGTAGAAATCTTTCTTGTTCCAATTGAATTTAAACATTTGAGGCATAGAATACTCTTACGTTACCTTAAATATTATTACTATGCAACTGTTACGTATCACGTCTTATAATTACACGATGCATCATGTTAGATTATTTGAAAAAAATAATATTTAAAGAAAAATATTATTAAATATTATTATATAAAGAAAAATATATCATTTGAAATACGTGCCAAGTATTTTAAAAATTCAGAGATTTCAATGCTCTAAAATACTTTCGTTTCATCGAAAATGAACTTTTTACCAGGGTAAAATCTTCATTTCTCTTTTTTGCGTCGAATTATTATTACGTATTATCTCTTCGTAGATTACTTCGTGAACTTTTTAACAATCAAACTGGAAAGAAATTAAAAGTAAACTACAGGGAGGGAAAAGTCACAGGAACCGATTGTCGAAGAAAATTACAGACAGATATAATTATTTAATCAAAGGGACGAAGCAACTTTGGCGTTATTACTGTCGCAAGTGAATGTGCGCGACCGACCACATGCTACGTGTGTGCAGAGGATTTCAACCACAAAGCTGAAAACGCGACATGATCGCAGATATTGCTCTGACGTCGACAGGGCCGGAATAAATGGCACAATTGAATTCCTCGAAGATGCAGACCTACATGCTCAAAAATATCAACGCGAATATTAAACGTTAAATAGATACACGTCGTTGAGAGGAAATTTTCCATTTTCAAGATACCAATATTTCTCGTACGTGTAAAAATGAATAAAAGGCATCGACGATATATGTGATACGTGGAACATAAATGAAACGTCACGCAGGAGCACAAACGTGACAAATTCTAGCCGCAAAGCTGAAAATGCGACATAATTGCGGATCTAATGTCACGGAACTCTATTAAATTTCTCGAAGACGAAGATTTTATATGATACATTTTCGTGAATCGTAATCGTGAATTTTGTATCAGTGATTCGTGCAGCTTGAATAATAAATGTCGTGCAATGAATTTTAATCGCGAAACTGAAAATACGAAAATACGCAGATATTTTTCTATTGCCTATTAATAATTGTACGATATACAAAAATGTAATTATACAGTTATATAGTGCAATTGTACTGTATACAATAAAATTATTATTATTATTATCGTTCAAATTAAAATTGATATATATCCAATTATTATATTATAATTAAATTAAATTATATAATAAAATATGTAAATTAATTATACAATACAATTACTATTATTATTAAAAAGAAAATAGTAATTATGCTATTTATTGTACAATGATAATCATAATCATAAACGATAATTATCATAAAATGATTATTACTGCAGTAAATAAATTTCCGCTCTGTCCAAAATTATACAAACCAATAATTGATCCTTTCTGACCTACAAAATTCAATTACACATACAGAATTGTACAATGCAACTACTATTACTATTAAAATAAAAATAATAATTTACTATGCTATTTATTGTACCATAATAATCATAATCATAAACGATCATTGTCATAAAATGATTATTATTACTCCAGTAAATAAATTTCCGCTCTGTCCAAAATTACCATACGAATCGATAACTCTCTAAAATTCAATACGTGGCAATCATAAAGATATTTACACACCGAAGATACTGCATGAAATTCAACACTCGATGCTCGATATTATACACACGTACACACACGAATGCTACAGCAGCCTGAATTCTAAAAATTGTCGCAACGATTTAAAATTAACAAATTCCCTCCTCGAGGTGGAGAGACGCGAAGGACATCGCGTTCCATATTCTAATCCTGCGACGTAGCGATCCGAAGTATAGCACTGGCGAGTCATTGGCGAAGCCAATAGGAGACTACATACATAGTTGAACTACCCCACTGTGTGTGTGTGTGTGTGTGTTTTACGATCTCTCGCGCGACGTACCGGCGCAATAAAAGCGTCCGAACGCGTTCGTTCAGCTGATCGATGCCGGGGAGGAACGAGAACGTGCAGAACGAGGAAAAGAGCCGCGGCATTTCTATGACGACCGGTGCCGGATGTGTGCTTATGCGCATGCCGAATTCGATCGATGTCCACGTTCATTGACTTTGCCGTAGAGATATTCCCGATGGCTTTTCGCGCGTTTAGGCTGGCGCGCAACGAATCAAAATCGATGAGAATGAACTCCGACCTTTTCAACGCGTTGTTCGCCGAGCACGGCCCACCGCTGTGCTCCTCCTTTGTTTATTTATTCAATTTTACCTTCCCCGGTTTATGTTGGCTCCATTTGTTCGCGTCGAACTTTAATCAACGCCCGATCAAACGAACCGATTCCATCGGATCTGGTTTAACTGACTGTGCGAGAACGAGAAGTCGCTAGCAGAAGTGGACTCCTATGCGAATTTCAATTGTACGGGACGTTTAACCGCTTGCGCTGGCAACTGATTGCGGACCATAACGAGTGACCGAACCGTATGCAACAATTCGTCGCTTTCTTTTTGAACTCTCCGGTATGACATCATTGAGAAGTAATTAATTTATTATTTGTTTTGCCTGGATTATTTTTAAATATACTTAAAACCGAGGGAATGTTGCAACTTTGGGACAAAAAATTATTCCAGCGCAAAAGGTTAAAAAATTGGCGTCGAACTTCAAGTACTCGAAAGAAGAAAAGAAGCATTGATTTAATCATTAGTCTTTTCAGAATAAATTAATTTCTTTCCTTTTTTTTTTTTCTTTGACATTGGTTCTTTCACAAAGCTTCGTGAATTTAGAATTTTGCAAATTTTATTTCTATACTCGCTTTTAAAACGATCAATTAGCATTCTACTTGGAAAATCAATGAAAAATGGACGAATCACGTGTTTCCAGAATAACTTTCAAACGTATCTCGTTATCTTAAAATTTGCGAGAAAGTAGGACAAAACGTTTTATTTTACAGTTCATCTTCGTACGATGAAAAGCTTTCCGAGAAAATTAGATTAAACGTTAACAGCGAAATAACAGCGCACGAGTATTATGATCGAACGAACGACAGCGCAATAATTGCTGAATGATGATTCTATAGTAATAATCTAATTCTGAATATCGTATTAATCATTATGTTCCTGTAAACGAAAGAGAGGAACGCGTTCATTTATCAATTATCTGTGTATAATGTAAATTTAGAGTAATTTATTCAATCTCTCAAAGCATAACGTAATCAATCCTCATTGACAATATTTAACTTTAATACATCAAATAGTTTATATATATATATATTGTAGATTTTGCAAAATTAAAGTTGAAGTAGAGAACGTCGAGCCGCATCGATTAATGCATAAAAAGATTTATACGTGACTTCATTTGAAAAGGTGGACTTGACCTTGAGGTCTTGTCTTGGAAATGGAACAAATTTTATTTCAAACTTTATTTCTCCGAGTAATGAATCGTTGCGAGAATGAATTAAAACGACACCCTCTATGTATTACACACGATTCGCGGGAATGCACTAATCATTCATGGTGATTAACAGTGGAAATACCGACGATTAAAGTGTAATAAAGTATGGAAAAAAATTCATAATCTGTATTTTATTTAAAAAAAAAAAGTTTTTTCTCTAGAAATACGTGGTTGTAAAGTTCTAAAATTTCTCTGAAAAGTTATATTTAATTGTTGACGACACTTTGATGGTTCCAGTGTTGATAATAAGATTTCGATACTCTTACGTATTTACTGATATACTGATTCTCTTCTTCTGCCTTAATATGGTTTATAATTAATTGAAATTCAATATTTTACGATTGAAATTTAATATTCATGTTATATGTTGCACCACGTGTTGTGTTACATCGTGTTGCATCGAATCTCTTTGACTCGAGAGAGAGAGAGTTAATCTTCGCTTTCAAAAATAGCACATTTCTTCCAAAATGGTATGATACAATAGTGTATCGTTAGGAATAATTCCAGGGGAATCGTTCAACAAGATTCTGCTATGTAAGATACTGACAACGGAAGCACATTCACGTGTCATTCGGCGTGACAAATGACGTTGACAATTAGTCGATCTCGAATTATGTAATTTTTCTCTTTTTCAGAGTGACCAAGGCTGAGTCGACTACGTTTAGCAACGTTAACGATCACGTGTATCGTGAAAATTCCGCTTTGCTCGGAACATCGTTTTCGGAAGAGGCGACCAGTCACGTGTAACTTTTGTTATCACACAAATCTATCCGGAAATCTGGTGTTCGTTTCGTTTGGAAAAGCGAAACGTGACTCGATGAACGAGATGCACCAAGTTTTGTAGATTACCGTGTTATGTAAATAAATTCTCGTGATTTTTTTCTTGCAAATAACTTGACTTCAAAATGAAGAACGAACGATAGAAAACTTTTAATCTGCGATTTACTCGTACGCCTAATATGAAGCAAAGTTAACTTTCGGATATCGAAATTTACGGAATAGAAGGTTTCGCAAATTTGATATTTATTGTATATTCGTGTGCAAGTATCATTCTTGTTACATTATTAAAATAAAAATAAAATAAAGATAACTGTATGAAAATATAGAGCAAATAAACGCGGAAAGAGGAACGAAGATATCACAAATCCTTAGAGTATATAGTATTTGAGAGTTGATGAAAGGTTTGATCGATTTTCACAGAGAAACAAAATTGTTTTCCTCTCGAAACGAGAATTTTTCAAGGCGAAATTTAATTTGAACGAAGCAAATATAAAATAAAAATAAATATATGAAAGCAGAAAAAGAAACGAAGAAGATATACAAATTTTTATAGTATGACAGTTGACGATCTTCGAATTTTTAATTGTGAAAAGGAAAAAATTGATAGAAACATCGATAAGGAAGGAATCATTTATTTTCAAAAGGAAAATCATTTGAGATGAAGTTTAATTTTTAATAGAGGATGTGAACGAGAAAACCGTCATAAAACAAACAGTTCGCATAATTAGAGTTCATTTCAAAGGGATTTACTGATTCTCTCTCTCTCATTTATCTATGATTGTTTATTCAAATCATAAGACCACGTCCAATGAACAATAAGTAGATTCAGTAGGCAAGTTAGTTCATTCAGTCAGACGCTAATTAAAATTTCGTTTTCATAAATGGAGCGGAGATTAATTAAATTCTAATTATAGTCCTGAACAAGTTAATTTAATCGTCCTACGACATTTGTTTATATTGTGTTTAATAAAACATTATAATTAATGCAAATAATAAGCTAAATGGAATAAATCGTCTGAAACACATTTTTTTTAACAAATGACAAATTGTAATTGTTTGTTCAAGGAGAAATGTAGAAATTATAATATACTAAATCTTAATTCTATGTTAATACTAACAAAAATGAATTTCAATAATAATATTATACCAGTATTAATAGTATTATTAAATAATAGCAGCAGTGGTGTATTATTATTATTGTTATTAAAGTTTATTGTTATTACATTAATTTGTAATGCATTTTAAAAAGGAAATGCTGTTATTTTGTGTAGCTTATTCCATTATTAATGGTAACAATGTACCAACTTCAATAAGAATAATACGCTAAATTAATTAAAATTAACAGAAACTCATCTAACGAGGGTATTAGATCACCACTGTAGCAACGGAGAATCTCATGAGACAAAAGCCACCTGCTAAGTTAAAAAATTCATTCGCTAGAATTTTCGAAATTGTATATGTAATTAAATCAGTTAATTACACTTGATATCAAAGTCCGTCCGCAAATTTTATATTGTTCTATTTACCCAACTCTCGCCTGTTCCAACATTCTCCACAAACTTTTATTTACGTAGTTTGTGCCGCTTGTATCATTCTGCATATCTGAGCCAAGTTCCTCGCGCTTTTCCCCCTCGCGTACGTATGTACGTACATATATAGGGTGTCCAGCGATTCGTGGTCGGTTTCACGGACTCTACACGTATTCCGACTAGGAAATGAAGATGACTTTTTTGCCATAAAATTTTATTGATATAAAACAAATTACAGGCGCGATCGCTCGGTACCAGACAACGCCACTCCTACTCGAGGTCTACCTCACGCCCCCTCGCGAATCACGTGACCCAAATCAACCAATCAACTAATTTTCGTTGCATCAGCGTTGCACCTGAAGAGGCCCGATTTTCTGCGTTACCCCCGCTAAAATCACTTTCAGTGACAATAAAATTTGCTCGTTAAAGCCTTTGGTTCTCGAGAGAATCGGGTTTGAAAATTTACCGAGTACACTTGAACTCGACTAATTCTAGACGTGACAGAAAAGAATAACCGGCAGAAGATTGTTCCATGTTCGAAAATAAGTGGAAAACGTAGGATAAAATTTGTTTGAAAAGTTTGAAACTTTCAATCAAAGTTTATTTTCTTGGAAACAAAATAATTTCATTCTACGTTCTTCACTTATTCTCGCGCGTGGAATATCCTCGTGTCGATTGTCCAGGTATGAAACTAATCTAAACTAAATTCAAGTGTAGTTGACGAACTATCAAACTTTTCATTCGATTTTTCCCGAAAACGAGAGCTCTGACGAACAAATTCCGACACATTTTCGCATCTGGAATCATCATCATCCCAGTCGGTTGACCGCGAGTCGTGGGACACCCTGTATGATACACGCGCTCAAAGAAAAAGGAGAAAAAGTATTGTACGTACAGAAGGAACGGCGTTTCTTCGCGTCTTGACCTCATTTAGAAACACGGGCCCCCGCTTTTCGCCGGTGCACGCGATCAAATAATATTCTTTAATTAAAAACCGCGACACACACACACACGGGTGATCTTCCGATTTTCAAATTTCGAAATTTCACGTTCTTCGGAAAAATTTCTGTTTTTCGGACTTTTTCGGGAAAGTGAGAAATGATGTCTGGTCTGTGAAACTTTGTGAATTACCAGCGCTAATAGATTCACGTGGCAGTAACGTGTTTGCTGATAAAATAAGTGAGATTAGGTTAGGCAAGTGATTTTTACAATTGGTCGTGAAAATTGTTGTGAAAGTATCATTAAAGTAGCAAGTTTATGCATGTCCTTTTTACAGAGAACCATGTAACTTGTGATTCGCTGTAAAAGATAATAAATCAATGCACGCAGAAAAATTTATTAAATTATTTAAACGAGTTAAATTGCACAGTAATTTGTCGATCTATGAATTTCTTGTTGACCGATGCTGCTACAAATAGTAGAAAAGAAGAAACTACTCGTTTCAATTTATAAAGAAAATTGTGTAACAAGAAATTAGATCAGTACTACCGTAAATGATGTAAAAAAAAAAATTATCACTCGTTCCAATTTACGAAGAAAATTGTAATTTATCAATCTATCGTTCTGCAGCAAAAAAAATTGTACAGTAACTTGACGATCCATATGTTTCATTGACCATGACACTACCACATGATAAAAAAAAAAAGAAAAAAAAGAAAATTAACACAGAAAATTATTCATTTCAATTTCCTAAAAATTGCAATCCAATTGTAATTTATCAATCTACAGTTCTGTAACGAAAAAATTGTTCAGTAACTTGACGAGCCACGTGTTTCGTTTCACTGGTCGACGCTGCCGTAAATAATATAAAAAAGAAAATGATCGAAAGACACCACTCGTTTCAATTTACAAAGAAAATTGTAATTTATCAATTTCATAATAAAAAAAAAAAAAGAGACAACATTCAATTGTCTCTCAACTATTTTCTATTTCCCTTATCTTCCTTTCTTTTTTCTCTCCCTTTCTCTGTTTCTCATTCGTTCCTTTCTTCTCTCGAAAACCTCTCGATCACAGAGAAGGACGGACCATTCACGAAAGCAGATTTGGCCTAACGATTCCCTTTGAGCAATTAAAGCCCCCATTTACACGGCGACCGCTCGAGGACAAGCGGGACGAGACAATGAGACCCGGAGACGAAAAGCTTATCCAGACCCGGTCCGATTAATTACCCCGCTACACGGACTCCTGGTGTGATTTGCTTACTTAGATATCCCTTGTTGCAACCCTTCCTCGGCGTCCGTACCGCCAACCCCCCCGGGCATCTCACGATTCTTCGTACTGCGCGATACGCAAAATCGAGAACGCTTCAGCAAATGGATGAATCCTACAGCCGTTGGCGATTTTCTTATTCTTTTGAATAAAATCGCGGATGAAATTTATACAGTGGTTCTCCCATCGATTTCGTTCGGACCGCTGTGTGAATTTTAACGTTTTGCGCTGGAATGACGCACATCGAGAATTTTTTGTCCCAAATTGCGACATTTTCTCAGTTTTAAGTATATTTAAATGTAACCCAGGGAAGATGATAAGTTTATTATTTTTTAATAATTTCTATCCAGTGACGATGTCATATCGACGAGTTCAAAAGAAAAAGGAAGCGACGAATTATTGTATACGATTCGGTCACTCGTTATGGTCCGCGAATCAGTTGCCAGCGCAAGGGGTTGAAAAGAAATCTGACCTTGGACAACGGATGATTAAAACACAAAATTTTCATTAAAAACGTCAAAGTAAAAGAAATAGAATCACTTTATAATACATAACGGACTGCTACAAGCTTTTATTTGTACGTTTTACGAAAAATTATTTAAATCACTAAACGTACATCAAGTTCCGAGGGGTAGTTGATTTTAATCTTCCAACCATTGCAGTTTTAGTCATGAAAAAAAATTGTTTGTATGTTTTTATATATTATGACAATTTATAGCATCTTCGAACAAAATGAACGATGTATTTTGATAGTAGAGGCCTCAAGCTTTAAAATAAGCTCAACTTTATCATTATTTCTTTTTACGAAATTGTAATAATTTTAATATTTAATGTGCGAATATTAATACTTTGAGCGCTAAAAGCAAATATTTTATTTTATTTATATAAATACAAATATTATATATAATATTTCGTTGAACAAAATAACAGAAACATATACGTTTATTTACCGACAAATTCAGATTTTGTTATTCGAGTAAATAATACAGTGCATCTCCCAGAATTGGCAGACGTGGTACTCGAAAATGTTAATGAGAGTTACTGTATATCGTACAGGTGATTATTGTATCACGTGTGTGTTATTATTACAATGTTTGAACAACAAAAGTAGCTCGTCCGTATCGCGTGGAACGCGATTTCAATGTTGTCCGCAGCTAAGGGATGAATCACCCCGCTAGAGTACTATACCTAACCTGTGTTTCTCATTCAAGTGATTTATTCATCGTTGTTTTATCTCGATTGTCTATTTCTTCTTTGTGTGTTAAAAAAAAAAAAAAAAAAATTGGGATTTTTCTGAGTGATATTGACAATAATGGGATAATTGGTGAGATTCGCGAACTTGAAGAGTAAAATGGATCGATATTAATAACGATAATAATTCGTTTGACTGTTTGAACAAAAAGATCACCCTTAGCTCTTACGCGATTGATCAACAACGTTTGAACAACGTTGATTTATCTTTCAAAAACGTAGGAACGTGATACTCGTTTACAATTTATCTAAAAATGTCGCGTCGCGAGGTATCCCTATTATTAATTTCATTTTTATCCCTTTTTGGAACGCAACGTGACGTGAGTGAGCCGCGTAAATCTCTGAAAAACTCGCAGATTGATCACGCGAGGGGTTGAAAGTTAAAAATATAATATATGCAAAACACACGTTACGTGTATGCATATGCCTGATCACGCGAAATTCCTAATTTCCTGATTCGAGGGCAGTTTTCGAATTGCCTGTTTCGTTCGATGACAGAATCGAGGAAGATGCTCGAATCGATCGAGAGAGGATACGCAAACAATCGGCTCGTTGCGTTCGCTGTTCATCCGTATTTGTCCGTCTCGCGTATGGAAAATATTTACCGAGAATCTTAAACACGCTTGCAGCTATCCCCCGGCGGGGAGCGGATATCCTCCGGTTCGAACCGGATATAATCGAATAATTAGCTTTGACAATGCGAGAGTCAAGTCAACGAGCTGCCAGAGTTGCGCAACTTCGGAACTTTCAAACGTTTCGGATTTTCGCACCGTGAAAATTGTAGTTTCGGTCCGAGACATTTCGCCGCTGAACTTCAACGACAACAAACACCGGTGAACAAGGTCTTGACGTTGGTTCGAAGCTAAAACCGATTGGTACAAGGATACCTCCTCCTGTTGTGCGAAGATCTTGGGACAAGTACGGTGAAAATGGTACGATAAATGGTAAGAAATAGAATTGGAAATTGCATAAACGATAAGTACGATATGTAAATATATAAATATAGTAGTAAAATTGTATGTTACACAATGATATATCAATTACACAATATAAAGGTACAAATTGTGCCCTACATACAACGTGCAATATACGACGTAATCGAAATGTTAGAATTTCTTAGTGATTTTAAATTACAAATAACACATCGTATCATACCTTTCCTTTTATATGTAATTAATACGCAAGTCCGTGACGATCGAGTGAATAGAAATTGGAAGCGAATTCCATTTGTCACCAGTTCACTATAGTCTCTATGATCGGTCGTACTTCCGAACGTCATCGGGAATTCGTGACCTTGGCCAATTACGAAAATCGAGTTCATTAATTAGGTCGTCTCTTATGGTTACAGTCACATTTGTACAAATAGTTGCCGACCCGATTAACACGCTCTGATTAGGGGTTACGAATCGATCGATCGTGATTTACCGCGCTTGCACGGAAATCTCTCTTTCGTTTATTCGTCCAGATTGTTGACATCCTGCGTCAACAAATTGTCGCTAGAAGCCTCACACGAGAGAGAGGAAACTTCCCTTTACGTTTCAACAGCCATTCCCTTTATCTCTTCAACCCTTGTAGTAACTTGAACGTATTTTATTCTATGATATTACGTTATCATTTTTCTACCCTTTCTAACTAAATACCTCTTTTTGATTATAAACTTTTTGATTATAAACAAAATTAATCACAAGTGGAATTAAATGTCTCACTGTTACTAGATTATTAATATTACATTGAATTTAACGTTTTTTAAGATGTTTAATTTGTGATTGACTTTATTGAGTTTTTAATCAGTCGTGATAATTTTTAGATAATTTTATCTATTGTTTCTTTTCTTTTTTAATTGATCCCTCAACAATAAATAACAATATTTTGCCATTTTTGTGGAAACAAACACGCGACGTGAGTTTTTAGGATGTAAAGAAAAAAAAAAAACACCGTGCGTGTTAATGGTACATGGCGAAAATATCGTCACGCTAGTAGTTTCGCTAAGCAATCGTGGAAAATGATGATGACAGAGTTTATCAGATCGTTGGCGATCGAAGATCACGCTAATGGAAGTCCAATTACGAAAATTCATCCCCCGATAGAATTCGCGTTGTTAGCTGCCTTATTGGTGTTCCCAGGCTGAAACACGATTTCCTTTAGTAATTCACAGGCTTTATTCGTATTTTCTACTACTCGTACTGTACTTTACCGGAGACAAAATGGGAGCCTCTTAATGGATTAGAATTATACTGTTACCATTTGTTACTTTTCTTTTTTCAATTTAACTCTTCATTCGAAATTGTACAAAGTGAGAAGTGAAGTTGGAAGATTTTTAGAAGAAGATTGTAGCGGCCCTACGATTCCTCGACTACGAGTTTCGAACACTCGACTTGCACAAGCCGAAAGTGGCTGCGCGCCTAGTGTCGAGGTCCTACCGATCTCCGATGTTAAGCAAGCAGCATGCGGAACCCCGCTAGGAAGGTGATCCGGGCCCAGCCTAGCGGGTAGTTATAACAACAAGCGTCTGGGGTAAGGAGTCGCTGCCATCAGCCCCACTGGATGAGTCTAGGCAGTGACTCCGAGACGAAACGCAATCGCCTTTCTTCTCACTTCTCTCTCTCACTCCTTCAGTCCTTCCAGCAGCATCCTGGGTCTTTAAATTCTTTACAGATACCCTAAAAAGATGATATCGTTATATTAACTATCGTGGACGCAAATAATCAAAGTCGGAAATAATTTTCAAAACTGTCCATTGTGAACTTTCTGTCCGAAAATTCGACATTTCACGCGACAGTTTTTAATATAGATCCTTCTGTGTCAAATCAAAATTAAGTGTCAAAGTGTCAAAGTTGATAAGTCAAAATATAAGTCAAAGTTAAGGTAAGTCAAAATTAATATAAGTCAATGTTATTAAGTCAAAGTTAACAGACCAATAAATTAATAATTTTACGAAAAACGTCGTAACGTTCTTAAAAACGAAAAAAAGAAATCGACACGAAATTTGCGTCCTAAATCAAGATTAGAGTATCAGAATCGACAGCGGTGTTATTAAGCTGTATAAATCGACAACGCGTATAATACTTGATGTCAAGCATTCACCGACTTTCAAATACAGAAACATAACTCGTGGGGAAAAGAGATCGGCGTAAATCAAAGTTCTCGACGTAGCACGTACGTTTAATCATATCTTTGGTTAGATTCTCTGTGCTGCAATTAGAAAATACGCCTCTCTAGAGGGTACGTGACTCGTTTCAGTAAAAGTAGGGAAGGAAGAAGGGAAGACGTGAACGAGGCTGATCTTAATAAGTCACCGGTATCGATACGCATCGAGAACGATCGCTGAGAAAATTCTCGTTGCTTCATCGTTGATTGCGGATTTCCGTACTTTTGTCGCAAAGTATCGCGAACTTACTGTTAGATGTCGTTCGATGATCTGATTTTAGTAAAAACCGCGAGTCATTCAGAAGTCACGTTGGTTAACTTCATCGATTGAAAAATGAATAAATATTATGAGATAATACGGAGATTATTTTGTGAAAAATTTTGTCACGTTTTTTATGCTAAAAGATTATTACGTTTCAAAGATAAGATTTGTAAGAATTGTTTTTTTTAAAGATTAGGTGTTTTTACTTTTGCATTGGAATATATCGTGTTAGTTGTGATGAAAATTATACGATAATTGCACGTAATTATATTAGATGCAATTTAACTATAATATATACAAAAATTGACATTAATAATATCTTTAATTTTAACGAGTTTCATACTTCTGGCATTAAAATACTAAAATGTATGAGCGTAATAAATATATTTGCGACAATAAAGTTATTTATTTTTCGAAAGGATAAACTTGTTAATCATATTATTCATACATTATTATTATTTATTTATTGCTTTAAGATTAATTATACACATACTTGGATAATAAATTATAAAGTTTAGAAAGAATGTATTCGTACTCAAACGCCGAAGCTGTCAAAATTCTTCGCAGAGGAATTGTGGTAATGAAATAAAAATTCAAATTCCTCTGACGGTCGAGTGGTCCACAGCGAGGGGAACCTAATTTACCGTGGAAGTTCTAACGAAAACAGCGAATCGGGTAGCGAAAGAAGAAATGCAATCGCGATGTAACCAGAAACCGTAAAAAAATCTGCAATGTTATTAACGTCAACAATTAAATCGACCAAACCGACGTAGTTTCTACTTTTTGTCAACCATATATCGCTATGTGCCGAGAAAGAGGATTCTGGCAAATTTTTCTTTGAATTTTGTAAAGAGAAGCGGTACATCGCACAGCGATGCGATAATGTAGCAAAAAGGTACTTGATGTTTAAATTGGTGGAGTTTTGGAGTTTCCCGACTGGGGTAGAAAACCGACACTGATGTTGTCAGAAGAAAAGGCAAGCCCTTCCCCGTTGTACGCTGTTGCACAAACTACGGGAATTAAATTTCCCCGGGAATTTTAAGAATATAATTTCTCTTGTAACTTAAGGCTCACCGTGTAGAAAAGGTTCTCCTGAAATTTTAGAAAACCCGAGATTTCCTAACGACCAACTGGAAACGACCGGCGCAAGTTCCTCTCTTGGCAATTTAAATCCTGGAGGTACACAAATTACCCCGTTGAAGTATTACAGCGAATAAATAAGTGGAAGAGTCCAGAGGACTGCCAATTGTCCTCCAACGTATTCTTAACAAATCGGATTCATGCAGTTTGTTTAATTCCTTTTTTTCTTCAGCGTGTGATTGCACGTTTGCGTGTTACATGTAAATGCATACTGAACGTAGAGCTTTCAATTTGGCCCCAAAAAAAAAAAAAAAAAAAATCTTTTTTCTTATCTTAACAACATGCCGTATGTGCGATAAGATAAAAGAATATTATTGTTATTACGTATAATTAATTTTATATGGCATTTATCAATTTTGTTTAATGTTATATAATTTAACACGGTGTGTGATTAACACTAAAATTGTCAAAGTGAAAAGTCAAAATAATTTATCATTTTCTATGGAAATTTTATACTTATAACAGTTTAGATACTGTTATCAGAAAAATATTAGCTCGTGTTCCTTATCGCACCATTATTTTACTTTTTCTTGTATCTTGCGCTTGAATTTATTTGTTACAAATGTGTTACACTTTGGTCTAGTGTCAAATAATAATTAATTTTACATATAAAAAAAATCGTTACACGTTGCGTTACTGAAAGCACCAAAAAAAAAAAAAATATAAATAAAAAGCTTCCAAATTCTCTCAATCCGGCATCTCTAACCTATCACACCCCCCTCTCGAAACACGTGGCCACGAATCGAAACGGAGACAATCCTTTCGGCTTTAACGAGGAGAGAGTAACGTTAAAATCCGGGTAACAGAGGCGAGTCGATTAACCGGGGTGAATAAAGATCGCGACCTGGGCCAACGCAAGTTCCCGCTTACGTGCAACATCTTTATTAAGCTGGGCAAGGATGGGATGGAACGTGGGAGGGGAGGGGGGAGAAAAATCTGCATGAAAATGCAAACAATATTTGCATAAATCGTATCGAACCACGGAAAACATTGACCCGGGACCCGTGTAACTCGATACCCGTATGAAAGGAGAAAAAAAAAAAGAAAGATCCGACAGGACTCTTCAGTGGTTAAGTGGACCGCCTGCATTTTAAGATATCGCTGCGTGCGCATATGTTGCAGGTGCCGGATGCACCCCCTATCTCCCCCGACGGGGGCGACCAATCGATACCCACCACTTCCTTGCGACATCGACACGGCTTTTTCCTTCTTTTTCTCTCTCTTTTTTTTTTTTTTTTATTTTTTACACTACCGTTCATATAAATTACTGGATGCTCTATTAATTGAAGGAAGTAGTGGTCCAGATGACGAAATTTTTATTCTTTTTTTTTCAATTTTAATTTGAGTTAATGTAAATTATACTATTATATATTACTCCATATATTATTATTTAGTTTCACATTGTTGTAACTTTATTCATTACTGCGAGATATAGCAGTATGTACTTTACTTCAGCGCTCAACTAGCAAACACGAAACATAATTTACATGTAAGACACTTACGTACGTCGCATACATACGAGTCTCGGATCTTTAATTATTGCAAACGGTTGCAACTTGCAACGTACAACTAAAAATAACTGGACCATTTGCGAATTTTAGTTAATTTTCAATTTGCACATACTGTTTCGACACCGCGTAATTTTGTTCAATTCGAAATATTTCAAATTCAATTTTGCGTCGAACGGCTCCTGCGTTTTTCACAATTACGAGACAAATTAATTTCCTTCGCGCGTGAACACTCCGCATCGAAGACTTTGAAATTTCCGTTTATTCATTTAAATTATGTATCATTACGTACTAATTTTATCGTAAAACGTTGCTCGCGAGTGAAATTAAATAACAGTAAATTACACGAGAGAGCTGCATCGATATTTTGTTAACAATCGTTTCGTTGGAAATGAACGAGTACCCGATTGACTTGCGAACCGGAGTGCATCTCTGTGCGCACTCGAAGAGATCCACAAGCTTCGCCACGTTACTTAACATCGTTCATATATTTTATCGTGTATCTTTCTCTTTTTTTTATCAATTTTATCGAGCGAAATCTGTAGAGAGCTTCCATTTCTTTTGCAAATAGCGATCGACGCGATCGAAACTTGAATCGTTCGAACAGTTTCGCGATGACAAAAGAATCTCGCATCTTTTTCTCGCTTGTGGGAGATCTTAAAGCGCGAACATGATATTTTGTATTTTCTGCCGAGGAGCTAGTTTCTTTTTTATTCCATCATTAGTACGATTACGTGTCGTATCGTCACATAATTACAATTATATGTCCGTTTTATTGAAACCTTAAAATTTTGTTACGACATTGAAACGCGAAGAATTGCATACGTAAAGTCACGCGTCGCGACTTTCCCAAAACTATAAACACTTTCTGGGAATCCATAAACCCGAAATTAGAATCCACGTGTTAAACAATCCATAAACTTTGACGCGGAGTTTGAAAGTCCAGCTCGAGATTGAAAGTCCAGCAACTTAAAAGGCAATTTTATTTAGCAATTTTAAGTATTTACGAATACGAGCGACTAAGGAAAATTCCCGGTGTCGTTCAACGGGGACCGAAAGTGCACGTGTCGAAACAGTGGATCCTCTTCGAGAAGATTACGCATTGTATCTTTGATAAACTCAGAAATTGTATGTTGCAGGATACTCTAAAATACTCTAGAAAATAATTAACCAATGCTCTAAACTTTTCTTCAACACTTTAGAAAACGATTAACTCGGAGCTTTCGTCGACATCTGTGGAAACTGTGAAAAGCGTATTTTTTCCGAAGTGAAAAAGAAATTTTCAAAATTAGCACCAGAAAGATTATCAAATCAACACGAAATTTCAACTCGTGCGTTTTTCTTTTTTTCTCTTCTTAACAAAGAAGTTGGAAATTCACGGCGAAAATTACACGTTCAAATTCAGGTAGCTGTCATTTTTTTTTTTTTTTTTAAATTGATATATCAAAAATCGACTTTGACAAGTAGCAGCCTTCTCTCTCGAGCGCAGTTTTAACGCAAAATTTTAAAAAAATTCGGATAAAATCGCACGGACCTGGTACCGCGTCGTTTCAACGATGAAAACGATGTCTGACCACGGTTAAATGACTGCCACGTTTAAATTTTTAGAAATCAGTAATTATCAAGTTTAGTAATATAATATAATTGAACAACAATATAATAAAATGTACATGTTAATAAAGTGTAATTTTATCAACGAAAAGCTACTTTTTTGAGTTTCCTTATTTTGTAACCCCATCCAAAGGTACACGAGTGACCCCTTAATGAAACGGCTCGGAGAACATGAAAATACAGTGATTACGAAACGATGTATGCGCAAACCATCCATCCGTGGTTATAGTTGCAAAACACATCTATGTATACGATATCCAATGATAGGCAGTGTTACCCGTATGCAGACACGTGTTTCGAGAGGATAGGCAACCAGTGACTCTCAACGCGGTTCTTCGCAACCTCGTGTATTTCCGTATTTTACGCCATTTTTGTTCGAACGAAATTTTTCGCACGACTCTAATTTTACACACCATAAAATTTACAATTCTATGCTCTGATCTAATCTACGAAAAATTACAGACACAATAATAATATTTTATCTACAAATTCTACGACAATTCTGTAACTCTATGAATTAGATTAATTTAATCTGGATAAATGGATTCTGGAAACCATTTATTCGAATCTGAATTTTTTTTATACTATACGAACGAAAAATCACTAGCAAAAGTGAGAATCGGCGAATTCCAATTCCAAGCGTGAGCTCCAATTCTACGCAAGCTCACATAAACGAACTTCTACTCCGTAATTCCTCCTCAAATAATCATTCGGAAGAATTTTGTTACACTTTTGCGACGAAACGAACGAACATTGGAATTAACACTACGTTGCTTAACTACGAAGAAAGAACAATTAATCTATCAACAAACTTTCACAATTAGTTACGTTCGTTACGTTTCATTCAAAAGCGGCAAATCCTGGATTTTCAAACAAATCGTTATACCGTGCGTACTTTTGTCTTCTTTCGCACTATAACGAACCACGTGACGTTCCAAAAAGTTCGCACTCAATCTCAAATAAAAGGATGACAAATGTTTGACAAACGTTGAAAAATTACGTTTTTCAAATCAGCGAAAATATCGTTCGATCTTTTTCCACAAGACCGCAAGAAACTGTGAAATCGCGAAAGTTTCGCTAACTCGAATGCTTCTCGCAGGACGCGAGAATTCGTGTGTCTCTGTAAGATTCAAAGTGAAATTTTCGAGTTCTCGAAACTCTCTGCAGCTCGCGGAGGAGAATTTGCCAAGAGACAAAGGAGCAACTGCTGCTGCGAGACAGCCGCTACTACGTTAGAGTGAACGACTAACCGATGTTCATTCGAGCGCGAAGTAATTGGACGCGATTAGCGTGGTCGAACTGTCTTCTAATTTTAAAATTAGAATCCGAAAAGATCGGTGTGTGCGTGTGTTTACGTTGTTCGAAACGAGTGCAACGAGTGCCAAGAATCTCGCGCTTCTCGTTACTTTTGCCAGAAGTGCCACGGAACGTGTCGTCACCTGTCTCGTTGCGGAGCCGAGCTCTCTGTCACCGTCGCTTGATAGATCATTCCCCGCGTTAATTACTCCCCCGTTCGTCGAAAATTTCTACGCGCGCGGAGAGAGAAAGTTTCCGCGCGTGCGTCTCGCGTTTAATTCACACTCAGCTCGATGAATAGGTTGCTTTGTGTGAAATAGAAAAAATTGTTACGCGTGTTTTTTTTTTTTTTGATTTCTACTCTAGTAGATTTTCTACTCTAGTTTTTTTTTTAATTTCTACTCTAGTAGGTTTTCTACTCTAGTTTCTTTTTAATTTCTACTAGGGAAATTTTCTACTCTAGTTTTTTTTTTAATTTCTACTCTAGTAGATTTTCTACTCTAGTATTTCTATTCTAGTGATATTTTTCACTGTTAACTTCTGTAAATTTAATTTCAGTCTTACACTTCTATAAATTTAATTTCACTCTTATATTTCTATAATTCTTGGCGAATTGTTTCTCAAAGAATATAAAAAATTTCTATTTAGATATTTTCAAATTTCTATTTGGTTCTTGAAATTCTTCGACGACGTTATTAACAAATTGCTTCGAAAAATATAAAAAAATTTCGAAGAAATTTCACTCGCTTTTGACTTTTCACAGCTAAATCACACTGGAAAAAGTGAAAATTTTCGAAGATACTGTTAAAAACGCGCTATTAAGTTTCAAAAGACACGCAAACCTACGCGAGACATCCAACGATACGAGAACGAAGAAAGGATGTGAAAAAAAGAAAAATTTTTATGTCTTATCGAGAGCAGGCAGCGTTCGAAAATTTCGGAATTTCGAAGGACGTGATGTCATCGAACGAAATAACAACGAGCCAATGTGCGAGAGAGTTTTCTCTGCTCGAGCATGGAGAAACTAATTCGGTGCCAACTCGGTTAACTCGTCTGCAGAATTTAATTTCTCCAGATTTATTTCTCTGGGGATGTTCAAAGACGTTCGTAAAGATATATACGAACGACACCGTCGTTACGAGGCATGTGTCGGCCGCAATGAAACCGGAATTTCTACAAGACGTCGATCTTCTATTAAAATTTAGTAACAATAATCATCGTTTCAACGTGGAACTGTCATGCATAATTTTTCTTGAACGTTTATGTATTACTCCTTTAGGTGTTTCTTTTTTTTTTTTGTTCAAAAATACTCATTGAGGAAAATTTTATACCACGAACTTACGTTTTAATGTACAAGAATATTTCACATTACAGGAATTACATCGATTTATTATCCTAAGAGATATTTTTATATTTTATATTTTACGTAATCTGATCTATGAGAAAATACTCTACATTGTGAAAAAAAATATTGCGTGTATTAAATACAATGTGTAATGCAATATTTTTATATTATCACTGAAAGTGATTTATAGGTAATAGGGTAACCCAAAAAATCGGGTCTTTTCAGGTGCAACGCTAATGCAACGAAAATTAGCGATTGGTTAATTTGGATCACGTGATTCGCGAGGGGGCGTGGAGTAGACCTCGAGTAAGAGTGGCGTTGTCTGGTACTCAGCGATCGCGCCTGTAATTTATTTTCTATCGATTCAAATGTTTGCGTATCGATGAAATTTTATGGGAAAAGAACATTTTATACTGCGAAAAAAGAAATACAAGCGATTGATGTTTGATCGATATAGTATCGTTAGATCAATTGAAAATTGTACAGATTCGAGGTGTGTAATACGTTAAATTAACTCATTGTGTAATCCTAAAGGAGTTCAAGACTTTGTTAATAAAAAGGGAATTTCGATTTCTCGTTTGTTAATCATTTAACGTTTCCACGCTCCCGGCGAGGTTCAACAAACTAGAGATGAACTACGCCAAGTTCTAGGTAAACGATTGCCAGAACCAATTAGATCTTAGCTATAACACTTTAAAACAACAGCCTGACTTGCTTCGACCTCTATACCTCGACTAATTAAGATTTCTGCTGTACAAAGTTGATATTAACTGTTGTTAATTACGTGTGACATTAAACTAAACCTGTAAGAGGGTTGATAATTTGAAAATGTAAAGAGAAACAATTCATACGTGCTTTTACTAATAAAATGAGTAGAAAATCTCACCTAATAGATAGGTTAGATTAATAGATGTTTTCAACTGTTGTACGAAAAATACTGTTGTGGAATAATACAACTGGAATTATTATACGTAATTAGAAATTATATCATTAAGAAAATTATTCATCCATATAAATTACACGTGCAACAGTACAGAGCGCTCGTTATTTCAAAAAAATAACTGGATAAAAAAGAAGCAACGTGTTCCAACTATGAATATAATTTAAATAGCAACAGTTCATAAATGAATTTTACCTGTTCTCGTCAATTAAAGGAAAAAATAACTAGATCGTCACAAATACAATTTAGGTAACATCAGAAAACTGTGAAAAACTTGTATCAGAAAAATTCAAATTTAAAAAAAAAGAACAAAAAAACACAAGCTTTCGTTGATCAATACTTTACGAAAAATTATCTAAATACCTAAAAACACAGCGTTGCGAATCAACGAAATTTCCACGAATTAGTCATTTTGATTACTGTAATTTTACCTGCCGGAAAACCGTGACTTTGTGCAAAAGTGACCGAGTGCTTCGAAACAACGTTGCGACCGAAAAGAAAACTCGCGAAACTGCATGTTCATTATCGGCAACAAATTTTTCGAATTTCCCTCAAGCACGTTCAACAAACTCCACAATGTTTTCCGGGAAATAACGGTGGACGTGGAACGTTACTTCGACGCTTAGACGAGATGAAATCTTACGCTGAGGAAGAAACTCCGTCAGTTTATTAAACAGCGAGATTACGTCTTCTCGTCTATTTTTCTTTTCCTCTCTCCCTCTCCTTACGCACGGTGAACCGAAGCATTCAGCCTGAAGCCGAGGCGCGCGGCCGATGTTTAATTAAAGCGATGAATAATACGTTTACTCTACGCTTGCTAATTAGCGTCCTATTCTAGCGATACTAAATAATTGAACAACGAGAGAGAGAGAGAGAGACAAGCGGCCGCGCGCGCGTACAATTATTTTCAAAGTTAATTAAAGTGGATCCGCGTAACACGCGCGTTTAATTGCATGAAAGCGTCGGGACAAAAGGGCGGGCGGCGCGAACGGCCGCTCCTCACGCGAAAAATATCTATTTCTGCCCGTGGGTGGTGAATTCCCGCGGTGTCTCACGATGGCCGAAGAATCTCTAAATTAGGGAACAGGTGAGAACTCGTCTCTGACGAGTGCTGTAGACACTCGGCGAACGGCGCGAATTTACAGAGTTGTCGGGCGTCAGATTTTCTGACGACCCGCGACACAAATTAACAATTAAGATAATTAATAAAATAATAAATTAATAAATAATAATAAAATAATAAAATAATAAATTAAGAAGCCTTTATTTTAATTTATTTTAATTATTATTAATAAATAATAAAAAGTCTTTATTTTATTAGTTTATTATTATCAATAAAATTATTATTCTCGGGATGAAAAATACATTTTTTCTGCAAGTACACTGAGTGACTTTCATTGTACTGCCGTGATTGCAAAAAAAAAAATCGAGATACGATGATACGATGACAAACGCGGGCTTTGGTTTTAAACGGTGGGAAGGTTTTAAAGCTTGGGGTATCTGTAATTTATATCGTTTTATCATTTTATTTTATCGAAACGCATCGTTCACTTTATTCCAAGATATTTTTACACTACACTGCGGAGCAAGCAAAGACTTCAAACTTTAGAATGGGCTTAGATTTATCGTTGTATGATTTCGTTTGCAAAATTATAATATTCAGAATATTTGAAAATTTCTAATAAAAGATTTCAACCTAACCGAACGATCGAACGTTCTAATCCAATCTATAAATAAATAAAATAAGTTCCAATCGGAACGAAACAAGTTCCAATCCAATTCGATACCTAAATTCCAATAAAAACTCCTAATAAAACAGAAGAAACTTCATCTGCAAAGAGGATATCATTCTCGTCAAACTAATTCTCCCCTCATCAAGCTGACCGACTCTCTCGATTCCATTTCAGTTCGATCGATCGGAGTTACAGCTCATTATCTGGTTTGTTTGAAGATTTGGTAGAAAGCAAATAGAACTAGAGTTTAACAACAGTCGCGACTGTGAACATTCTTTACCCCATATACAGATATATTCACTCGATGAAAAAAAAAAAAAAAAAAAATGAAAATACCTACAAGTATTATTCAATAAACACTCGTAGACCGCGTATCGATCGAGCTCGCGCGATGCGCTGCGTGGAGTAAACACGTTGCTCGCTCTCTTCTCTTTCTCGTGTAAATAAGAACTAAAATTAAAAAAAAAGCGAGGCAAGCAGTTTACCAAGAAAGAGAGAGAGAGAGAGAGAGAGAGAGAGAGAGATAACAAGGGTAATTTTCATCGTCGACATATCGCGAGTATAACGGTCGTACACACCACGTTTGCCATGCCACGGGGAATTAACAACGAATTACTCCTCCTTTTTATATCGGCGTTTATTAATAGAAAGAGTCTGAGGCAGCGATCAGTCGCTGTGAGCGCCACCTTTTCCAGCCTGGTGGGTGTTGTTATTATGGAGCACAACGATGTCACTGTGCACCGGCGGTGGAATATTTTTTTCTTCCTTTTTTTCTTCCCTTTTTAGCAACTAACTAATAAAACTACCGTTCCCGTTTCGCGATCCCAATATAATGCTCGCTACCTAGCGCCTGATGTCGTGACAAAGAAAAAGAAAAAGAACAAGAAAAATGTTCAAGAGAGAAGAGAGAGGGTAAATGGAAACGAGGTCCGACTAACTTGACGCGACTCGAGACATATCTGTTAAATGACGCGAATAATTTAAAAAAAAAACTGCATTACTTTTACCCCAGTACGATCTCACTGTCCTTTTTGTCATAAAATTTTATCGATACGCAAACATTTGAATCGATACAAAATAAATTACAGTGGCGCGATCACTCAAACAACGCCACTCCTACTCGAGGTATATACCACGCCCCCTCACGAATCACGTGACCCAAATCAACCAATCGCTAATTTTCGTTGCATCAGCGTTGCACCCGAAGAAGCCCGATTTTCTGGGTTACTTTCATTGATAATACTATCAAAACGTTTCATACTACGTCTTTTAGGGGCTCACGCCTAAGGAGGGAAATTTAATTTTCTAGAGCATGAGTTATTGACAGTGAATTTTCTTTTGCATTTCTTTAAATAAACTAAATCCTTTCATGGATGTCACTATGTTTCTTCGTTATACAAGTTAAAATTCACTTTTCGAACAACGAGCATTATCTGTCACCAGGGACAGGGATTTTAGAGATTGGGCCTTGAAGTGGGCCATGGCCAAAAAGAAAATAGTTGGGAACCGTTGGTTTAGGTAATCCGCGAATGTTACGCACACACGCGCGCGACTCTTAATATCTGAGCGGACCAAGCGTATCGCGATTCTCCAAGTCTCGCGTTGAGAGCGTGAACGAAACTCGGACGTCGAACTTGATTCGCAAGTACACGTTGGACTTGGTCCCATCTCTACCTGTGACGTCCCCTCTCGCGTCTCGCGTTCGTGCACGTACGTACGTACGTACGTAAGTACACCTGTGCACGAGGAATGTCTCTCGCCCGAGGTAGGGGAGGGAGAGCAAACGAAGTGACAGAAAGAGAGACGAAAGAGTCAGAGGAGAGCAGAAGCTTCGAGAGGGATCTCTCGAAAAAGGAGGGGAGGGGGGAATGTTCCGACTCCGAAAAAATCGGGAATCGAACGAAACGGCGACGACGGTATCGCGAAACGTGGAAGTACGAAAATGAGAAGAAAGAGAGTGTGGCGCGAGCGAGTGTTGGAGAAACAAAGATGAAATTAAGGAAGGAAGGAGAAAGACGAAGTGAGAGGGAGGAGAGAGACAGGCGAAGAAGACGCTTCGAAGGATGAAGGAGGACAGAGACGGACGAACGAACGAACGAACGAACGAACGAACGAACGAACGAACGAACGAACGAACGAACGAACGAACGAACGAACGAACGAACGAACGAACGAACGAACGAACGAACGAACGAACGAACGAACGAACGAACGAACGAACGAACGAACGAACGAACGAACGAACGAACGAACGAACGAACGAACGAACGAACGAACGAACGAACGAACGAACGAACGAACGAACGAACGAACGAACGAACGAACGAACGAACGAACGAACGAACGAACGAACGAACGAACGAACGAACGAACGAACGAACGAACGAACGAACGAACGAACGAACGAACGAACGAACGAACGAACGAACGAACGAACGAACGAACGAACGAACGAACGAACGAACGAACGAACGAACGAACGAACGAACGAACGAACGAACGAACGAACGAACGAACGAACGAACGAACGCTCGCAGCGCGCGTTTACGGTTTGCTGGCTCCCGTCTCGTTCCTCTTCGCTGGCTAACCGTTATACAACATCCGCTCTGCCATAATGCCCTCCCGCCATAGGTCCCAGGTCCCATTGTTCATCGTTATACAATCATTCCCCGAGCTGTACGAAATTCAATGCGTTCGGTATACACACGTATATGATATTACCGCGGTGAGCAGCAGGAACTGACGCACCGCACCGACCGCGTATGACTGAATTTATCGATCGCCCTGTAGGAGCAACTGTATTACGCGTGTATCTCTCATATGGCCTGCCGTCAGCACGCGTTTTCTTTCTACCTCTCCTACGGCGTAACCACCGTTAACGATCGCCATTGCCGCGTCGATTATCCGCCATCGGCGATCGTCTGTCGATCTCGCGATGGAACCTTTGCGACGAGATTTTTAATTTCATGCATTTTAGTTTTATGATTGACAGAAGAGAGTCGCGAGTCTTTATATTTGGGACGATTGATCAGGATGTTTCGAAAGGTTTAAACTGTAGAGGACAGTCGTCACAACGTTTGTATGCCCATGTTCCATGGTCAAATCTATTATTGCACATTTGCATTATAAATCAATTTTAGTTTTACGACTTTAGTTTTACGATAGTTACAAATTGATAGAACAGAGTCACGCCCGTGACATTTTTTTATGTTTGGGTTTCTAAAATTTTAAACTGTAGAGGACAATATGGGTCGTCTAACGTGGGGAGGATTCCGAATGTGCGGAAGTTTAAGATATTACGAGGTCAAAAGTGCACTTTATCCGCGAACGTTGCAACTAAGTGCAGTATCGTCGTTTATTTCTTCATTTATCGCGAAAAATTAGCATCACCTACCGTTAAAACATTGCCAGTCAATTAGTTAAAGTTGCAAAAGTTATTTCGTTCTATTATATTTGCTCGTATTTTTTGAAACGTAAGAGTAATTGTATAATTTATGAATTACATCTTTAAAATTACAAGTTCCTAGTACAAGCTTTTATTAGTTCTTTTAAAATCTTGAGTGAAGACAGGAATGATCTAATATCAGTATCAATGTTTATTTTAAACGTGAATAAACGTAATACACTCCTTTATCATTAGTTATTTCTTGTAACGAGAATGTGAAGATTCTTTTATTTTTGTTGCTATTTCATTTCAAGAGCAATCAGAGTTACGAAATATTTACGTTTAATTTACAACTTTTAATATTATTATATTGTATTGTATTTACCAATTTTCACAGTAAGAAAGAATAAACGAGAACCATTTAAATAAAAAAAGAAAACATAATTATAATTGCCCTCGTCATTATAAAACATTGCGAACCATATTGAGAACGCTTGTCTCCCCATATTAGGCCCCTGTGCCCAATATGGGGAGACTGCGTGTTTTTATTAACGCAACAATGCGTAAAAAACTATGCAATGTGGTGAAAAACAGATGGAAAAAAGTATCACAACGCAATCTTTTTATTTTCTATACGTGTCTATTTGCAAAATTTGTTTACCAGATGTAGGAATTTATTAGAGTGTAAAATATTAAATTAGAGTATAAAATAAAAGTGGACGACATCGAACGTGTCTATTTTGCAAAATTTGTTTACCAGATGTAGGAATTTATTAGAGTGTAAAATATTAAATTAGAGTATAAAATAAAAGTGGTCAATGTTGGCAAATTTCGACACAATTATCGAGAATTATTCTGACAACATAATCTGACGTGGATTAAAAGCAGTAGACACAAAAGCAGTAGTTTTACGAGTCCTCTACGAGCTTCTAAAGAAAGAAAACCTCCCCGTATTAGGCGACTTTCCTCCCCTCCAATTCCAATTCCACTACACGGTGCAATCTTGCAAGAAAATCGTAGGTTTTTCATAACATATATATATACACGGCGCGTGGATATATAGTCGACGGGTTAGGAAATGATACACGTACGTATACGTGTTCTACGAGGGTTAATTTAAAAAAGAGAAAGAAGTGGCACGTATCCCGCCCGTCACGTGACTACAGGTGATGCATTCGTTTCACGACCGTCGTATATCTTTCGAAGTTCCTCCCCATGCAAGGGAGTTCAAGTTTTGTAAAATATCGGCGGCGTTGGATGTTGGACCATGATTCTCGCGGTATGGCTGTCGCGGAGACCTGGCGACAATGCAGTCGCCGGGAAATTCTGGACATCAAACACACGTCTAATCGCGTATGCTCTCGTGCATTATTACAGAAAGGAAACAACTAACCTGCCGCAACTGCCTGCCACTGAATATATCGATCGTCGCTGCGAACCTTCGCTATATACGCGCTCTGCGTCTGTTCGAGTCGCGGTATCAAGGAATTACAACGCGAATAAAAGCCGCCTGATTTCGACGAATTATATCGTGCGTGTTATATATTTTATCGATACTGTAGCGAGATTGTCGTGATTACTTTTTGCTAACCTACACCTGACCTAAGTCTAACCTAACCTAAACCTAACTTAAACCTAACCTAAACTTTCGCTATATACGCGCTCTGCGTCTGTTCGGGTCGCGGTATCAAGGAATTACAACGCGAATAAAAGCCGCCTGATTTCGACGAATTATATTATGCGTGTTATATATTTTATCGATACTACAGTAAGACTGTCGTGATTACTTTTTGCTCGAGTTTGAAATAAATCTGACAAATCCAACAAAAATATATACGAACGTCCTGTGAATATATCGTAAAATATTTCAACGTTTTAATTATACAGTCAAGTTTGAGATCGATCTAACAAAAATATACGAACGTTTCATGAATACTTCATGTGTGTTATATAGCACATTTTAACATTTTATTCATATCGCGGTGAGACCTGATTTTCGTGATTGTATCGATCAAGTTTAAAATAAATCCAAGTATTCACACAAGAAATTACAAAAGTATCTGAATAGTCACGATCCTCAATATTCAGGGATAATATATCGTAACACATATCGTGTTGTATATTTTGCAGTACTGAAGGGAGTGATTTTACGTGAAAAAATATATCAATAATGAAGAGAATAAAATTTTTTTTATTCAAGTCGTCATCTTCGAGAAAATCCATCAGATATATTTGAATCTCGGTAATTCCAGACTGCATTAAAGTGACTAATCGATAAAAGGTTATTTTGTCTGTAAAAATAAAATTCTTCCGTTTATGGGCTCATTTGGAAGTTAATAGAAGTTCAATAAACGTGCACTTGACGAACTGACATTTTTACAAAAACAAAAGATCTTGCGAAAAAACTGTATTCCACAGTTTTGACTTATTTTCACAAGTAGGATAATTCGTTCCTGACCAATCTGGAATTAGTTAAATTCAAGTACAGTCGATGAACCTTCAAGATTCTGATTTTCTTGAAAACGGAGCCTTCGATGAAAAAAATTTATTTACATTTTACAATTTTTTGATTCGTTCTAAAGTTTGGCAATCTAATCAGAAAAATTGTTTCTCGAATCTTTTGTGCAACACACGTGATATATATATATATATATATATATATATACTTCTCTAGAAATGGTCCATAAATGTTCGAACACTTTCGCAAGCGACTGCACACGTAAGTGAAATTTCGCCCGGTTTAATTTCGCAGAGCTGAAATTAAGATCGACTAACAATAACCACGAGCACGTCCCTGAGCAACGCTATCCCCCCGAGCCAGTGAAAATCCATTTTTATACGGATCTGCGCTATCCATCACGCTGAAATATGATCCGCGCTGTGGGTCAAACACGCTCCAAGTTATAAAATTCTCTCTGTGCACTTTGGAACGTCTAAGAATCTTCCCCCGTCGTGACAAATAGTAAATTCAAAATAGGTACAATCGAATATAGTATACCGGTATATCGCGTATTCCTCTATTCCGCGCGAGCTAAATTTCCACGTGCACGTCAATTCTCCGCGCGCTTCGAACCGCGCGAAAGAAAGATTTACGATGGAAAGTTGGTCGAACTTGGCAACGTGGATTTCGTTCGAAACACGCGCCATTTTAGAATGTCGAATTTCGAGTTTCAACATCAATTGTCAATCATCGTTTATGCATTAAAGAGAAGGATATTTCTTATAAATTAGAATTACGTCTCGAGGATTTGTAACGAAAATATCCTGTAACTTGATTATCTAATCATTAGAAATGATAAAAAAAAATTAAGATTCTTACAATTAGATTTTTTCAAATTTACACGCCAATTTACAGATGCAGTTTTCAGATTTGTCTGCTGAAAAAGTTCGCCAAATCACGTAGAAATTACGCGCGCACTAATCTGCCATCATCTGTCCCTTGTACCCTTGTATTGTCATTATCATTGTTCGTATTATTAAACTATGGAAACTATTTCGCATTTGTCCTACTCCGATGTTGACGAATTAAAAAAGAAAACGTTCCGGCGAATCGCGCACAGCGCCGAAAAAGCACACCGGCGCTGCTGATTAAATCACGAACGAGTAATCAAGTATCAGAATTTTCAGCGAGCTGACCTCTCCGTAAACGCGTAATGAAGTAGTTAACCGGGGCTGGCTAATAAATCACTGGCCGATGTTGTCCAATTTTGTATGCCGGCGAGATTTACGAGCAGCTTTGCCCGGTTAACAATCGAATATTATAGCGTTATAAATCCTAATTTGCCGTTTCGGGGTGTGGGGAGGGGTGGGGGGAAACAGCGCGCGGACACACACGTATCAGAAACGCGGGAAATCAGAAAACAAACGAAAACTACGTTATCCTCGCGCGACGCACGATTTACGAACGTGCGATGAATTTTGCTTGCGTTCGAACGAATTAACACGAAACAATGTTGGACGGATTGTTGGAGGATTTTTCCTTTCCTTTTTTTTTTTTTTTCTTTTTTTTTTTTTTTGCGGGAGCCAATATATCCGGACGGATATATAAAACGCCAGGTATCGATAATTGCCGCGCAAAGCGTTTAACCTTCTTTCTTCTGTCGGTTAAACGAAGCCTGCAGTGCCGCCCTGCACGACACCGGCAGATCCTCGTTGTTCCGCAACAAATCGTCGTGACCTCTTTGCGCTCGACGAGAGAAAATACTTTCTCGCCCGTGAGAATTTTTCACGCTTCCCCTCCCCCTCTACTCCAATACGATGACTACGTTGATAACAACGAGTGACGAGGCATTTAGTCGCACCGGTGAATAAAAAAAGAAAAGATCTTTCGTGCCCAAGTTTCCCAACTATCGAGAGATTCGTAGAGCGAGAAGACTCGAAGCCATAAAATTTTATTGATACGCAAACATTTGAATCGACACGAAACAAATTACAGGCGCGATCGCTCATACCAGACAACGCCACTCCTACTCGAGGTCTACCCCACGCCCCCTCACGAATCACGTGACCCAAATCAACCAATCGCTAATTTTCGTTGCATCAGCGTTGCACCTGAAGAGGCCCGATTTTCTGGGTTACCTCGGCTAAAATCACTTTCACAGTGATAAAAGAGAAGGAAGAAGCAACTGTGAATTTTGTTGCGAGCCTCTCAGCTCCAGCTCCGAGCTTTAATTCGCGTTCCTCGATTACGATCGTCAACTCGATATTAACAAGAATGCAAAATAACCAGCGAAGCGAAGTGGGATTCGCGATCGATCACGAAGGGGGGAGGAGGGAATTTGCATGGCTGATAGCAATCAATTAAAGAGCTCAGTTGCGATCGTTATTCGATTCGGAGCTATTGAAGTATCGGCTTGTAGAAACTCGCGACTATTTCCTGATTGGGACTGACCATGACCTGCGACGGGTCGAATCGAGAATATTCGTGGCGTGTCTTCGTAACTTTAATTATTCTTCCATCTCTCACTAGCGTATTTTATCTCGTATATAATAATTGGTACATTCTTAGTAACTTTCTATTTTTTACAAAATATCTATTCTACAGTTCTAAAGGATTTTATTTGGGGAACGAGGAAGGCCAAACAATCTTGGCAAAATAAGCGTTACAAGTATTGTTGCTTTACTGCCTCTTATTCACCATAGATAAAATTATTGTTATTAAGTGTTATTAAGTGTATTACGAAGTGTACAACGAAATAGCGTCCCCTTTACAGCAAATTTTTGTAATAAATTCTCTCATCGTGTAACAACTGAAAATATTTCTCAATTTTACATTTGCTTTCAATTATCGCTTTTCATATTAATGCATTTCGGAAAAGCCTGCTTTTATTTCGTTCAACTATCATTACATAGTGGAATTCAACGTGTTTACAGCTTTAAAACCATCACAATATTTCCCAGTTAATTGAAACTCTTAAACATCTCAATGTACGAACAAATGGACTCGTACCACAATCAAAAAAAGAAAAAAAGTAGAATAAAATCGCGCAAGCTTCCCCTTCAACCTATAGATCTTTTCTTCTGCAATTTTAGAAAACGCGCGCGCGCGCGCGCGCGTGTGTATATTTGCATTTGCACAGAGCGAGAGGGCGCGATATAAAAATTTCACACGCCTGCATATCGATCCGTTCGACCGCGGTGCATCGAGACGTTAGCGGATACAGTAAACGACTTTGTGCTTTTGTCGTTTCCCGGACGATCGTGCGGCGACTCGGAGAATCGATCGCACTCCGAGGCACGCCGTGAACCGACCGCACTGCTCCTCTCGCCCGAGTACTCTGATACCAGTAGCTTCCCAACAAAGCTCGACTTGACGCGGTTCCTTACGCGCTGAAACGTACGAGCGAGCAAATCCAATTACCGGGTCAAGGAAAGAGGATTATTCTTCTACGTGCAACGACTTCTCCCGACCAAGTTCAAACGCAATTGTAAATCTGGAGCGCGCGCGCGAGACTCGAGAGTCCTCTCAGTCGGCACTGCGATCTTAATCCTTTCCTCGCAGTCGCGAATCGATCGGCGAAGCGTACCACGGCCGAAAAACACGGGGCCTTGTTTCCCTGTTTTCGGAACAACGAAACGTGACGTTCGCCTGATTAGATAGGGAAGACGACCTATCGATTCTTCCGATTTCGACGGACGTGGACGGATAAATAAACGAGCGAACAAGGGTGGATAGGCGAGATTTTTAAACGAATAAATTAAGTAGGTAATGCAGTGCCCCTGTTCTATCGAACGCGGGTATTCGAGAGCGTTGAAAAACGTCGAACTCTCTTGGGCATAAAATATTTTGGTACTTGTTTGGAATATGTGGAGAAGGTAGAATTGGTGAATTTAATTTGGTTCCCGTGCGCGAGAGGTTTCAATGTTCAGGCATTTGTGTTTGATCGAAAACTTTTCTGCCAGTTGCTTGTAACTCTTCATTGTTACATTATAACTAGACTGCAGATGTTTGTGCTGTTTATTGAAGAAATAAAACCTAAGTAGAAAGACGGACAAGTTTCCTCAAATAAATAAATAAGTAGGTGATACATCATAATTTTTTATTATGATGAGATTTCGTGTAATTTATTGGAAAGACAAGCTTTTAATTAAATAAATCGAGCAGGTAATATATTGCAATTTCTTATTCAAAGCGAATACTTTGGATATTTTCTATATTTCAGATAACACATGGACGTCTTGCAAGGCGCGGAGGGTTGATTCTAAAATGTTCTTTCATTCATCGTTTTCGTCAAGCTTGAAACTTAGCTGATCAAATTTGACGCTCGGGACTGGACACGAATAAATAAATAACGAACAGCGGAGTATTCCATTTGCGAAAATAAGTTGAAAGTGTGAAATGCAACCTTTTCCCTTACAATTAGAGGAAAGTTAAATTTGAAAATTCATCAAGTGTGCAGAGTTCCATTTCCTCGAAAATTAAATTCGACTTTTATTTGGTGAAATTAGATTTTCATGACTGTGAGATTTCCAAAGCGTTGCACAGGCGAGTCACAGTTGTGAAATCACGGTCCACGGTGAGAGTAACAAGAGCAAAGTGAAATGATCCTGATTATGGTCGGACGCTGCATTACAAGCTTGACGAACACGAAGATGAATGCGGTCTGCGTTAGATGAATTCGAAGATAAATGTAGCCGATGCGTCTGAAGTTGGCCGGGATTATTAACGAAAACGAAGTACATTACATGATTTCATGGAAAATCACATTGCTCGCAGCGTTGCTTTAATGTAGTATACCATATAGAACAGCCTAATGGAAACAGGTCGTCTTAATATGTTCCATTACCTTAATGACCCACGCGGAAACGTATTAGTAACAAATGTAATCGTTCTCAAAGACTATTGCAATATACGTACGCCTAAGAAAAAGAGGATTCACTTTTTCTCAATTTCATCTCAAACGCACAAATTTTTTTAAAACTAAATACCTTATTTACCTACGTTTCATCCTCAAATACGCCTTGTATATGCAAATTACGTCTGCATCACGAGTTCAAATACAATTACATCGAATAAAATCTGTAGCAGTATTTTGAATAAACACCCTTCTTAATTTACTATACCAAACATGCTCTTGTTTTCTAAAACGTGTCACATTTTGTAATACGTGTACAACAAATATAACATATATATATATATATAATATTACATACATCAAATATAACGTATTACACATGTTTCTACAAATTACATCACTGTAGGAAAATATGCAAAGAAAAAGAGAGAGGGAGAAAATGTTAAACATAGCAAGCTATTCCTTTCAATTTAAATTAATTAATTATAAATCGTGTTTTGCAAGCGTTATGAAAATAATCACAACATAAAAACAACCCGGTCCTATCCGTCCGACCGATTTTCATCACCACTTTCGTCGAGAGTTGTCAGTCCGTTTCCATCAGTCTGTGGAAAGCATTCACGATTTAGCAAGAGGTTATCAGTCTGTTTTGTACCTGCGGGAGTAATAAACAGGAGGATCAACGTTTCCGCGGCGTTGCAGCAGCGTTTCGTCGGAAAGTTGCAGGACGAGTCGGTCTGGCCGCGTTAGATTTAGAAAGTAGAACCCGATCTGCCAGCGGAGAAACCGATACAAGAAGTAGAACGACCGAGAGTAGCGGAGGAGGAGGGAGAGGGGGGGAAAAAAATCTGCAGTCCAAATTGAAACCACGATTGGCGGGCATCGATTGCTCCGCGTCGTTTTCGATCGTAATGCCTCAGACTGGGAAGAGACGCCCTCGACTTCCGCCCATCTGTTTTTCCGCCTTTCTCCCATAAATCCCATTTCGGCGAATGTTATCCCGCGGCCGGCGAGTTTAATTGAATTTCGTCATTCGAAGAAGCTCGACGGAAGCGGATCCCCTGCGTTTATCCATGGGGCATGAACGAAGCAGAAGGCACGAGCTTGACGAACTTGTTATTATATTTTCGATATCGAGATCTGTTTGATCCGTAAATAAATAATTTCCCTGCAAATTAAAATTTTATCCAAAGACATTTCCCTTCGGTACCTTCACTACACGTCACTGTGTTGTTCCCATTAGAAATTAAAATAATTTGATCAATCTACTATTAAATCCTATCCTCCTTTTAACTCGTATTTAAAATTAATTATCCACAAATAAAATAATTAATTAGTGAAATCGCTATTTCGCGGGCAATTCGCGAGTCACTCGTAATGCTGCAACGACAATTTACTTTCGATATTGATTTCATTAGAATTAAGAAACTGCAAAGTCTGGCTGTTTTCGATAGTAATTCGCACAGACAGCTGACGCGTTTTACCTAAAAATTTACAAAATCCGACTCGGTGCACTGTCGACACAATAATGCTATAATCGACTATTCTCGATATCTAACAATTTTTATCATATAAAAAGTTCGTATCATATTTCATCATATTGCAAAGTCTGATTTTTGCTATCTATAAAAAAAGAAAAGCTGTGAATCTATAAAGAACAGAAACAAACACATATCTAAACTAATCGTTGGTTATCTTTCCACAATCACCACAATCACCAAGCACTGAAAATTACACGATGCTGCAGTAACGTCGGTTATAATATTGAGAATTATTACGGAAGATTATAGAATTCTCCGTTGAGAAAGCGGTCGTTACAGTAATAATAAGATCGTTTCCCAATCGAGATCGTTTCCCAAAGTCCCCGATGTGCTTTGCCACGTAACATTCACCGAAGCGAGTAAAAAATATGTTCAATCCTCGACGCGACAGGTGTCTCGTAAACATCATAAAATATCGCCAGAAAGTTGGAATTAAATTCTAGAATTTAAAACACCATAAAATATATCGGTAGTGACAAAATTTTGTGGATGATAAGTTTGTAAAAAAAAAACTTAGTAGTAGAATAATATCAAAATACTATAAAATATTGACACAATTTTAATGAAATAACAACATAAACCGATTCGAGTTGAACATCCTGCTGAAACCTAAGATTTCGAAGCTTCTTAAACTTCAACTTCTCTGAGCCGATTAATTACCTCTACGTTCGAAACACATCCGAGATCGCTGTGCCATTGTGTCCGAGATACCGAATCATCTATCCCTCATCCGTGGCTGGCAGACGCGGATAAAACTCATTCCAGATCTCGTCTCGCGAAATATCCTGTCGTCGGGCAATATTCTGACGAAACGAGGCAAAGAGAGAAAGACGCGCAATCTAATGGTACGAACAACAGGGACAACGAGTTTTCCTAGCATTCTGAAAAAACTCGACGGCACGCGTGCGAAAAAACCGCGAGGTTACAATGAAAGAGAGTTACGTAATGGCACGGCGATTACAGAAGAGCCGCTGGGACCCTCTTGCGTAAACCGCTCTCGCGTGTTTGCCGCTCGGAAAAGTTCCTCGCCGCGGTCTAAGACACCCGGGCGAATTTTATCGTACGACGTAACTTCGCCTGCAATCCTTCGTTGTTTTATCGCTTGGATCTCGCGCGACCGGAAAAAAAACGAAAAAACTCTCCACCTTCTCCTTCCTTCGCCGTATCTCTCTCTCTCTCTCTCTCGACTAGCGGCATTCCTGTAAACGAAATTCTTCCAAAGAACTCGCCTCCAGGAACAGCAGGTTACGTGTTCTGTTTTGCTCGCACGGGGCGGTAATTCACCGCCGTGGCTCTCCCGTTGTGCAACGTTTTTCCAAGGAGAAGAGTAAGTTTGCGAATGAACGATGATCACTCGGTTTCGAGTTTCATCGCATTTTTCTCTTTTTCTTTTTGGCTGGGTGATTTAATAGTTGGGATTTAGATTTTAGATCGTTGAGAGGAGAGTGGCCGTAGTTCGACAACAATGACCTATTCTACTTGGGGAGAGTAGTTGGAACTCCGTCGATATTACAGTCAATTTGTTCTTCGATCATTCGGTATTTCAATTAAAATTGAGTACTTTTGGGAAATATTTTTAACATTTCTACTATAAAACTTGACTCGTAATTGCGCGTTAAGGAGCTAAAATGGAAAAATTATTTATACGTTGCTAAGAAGCAACAGATATGACAAAAATTAATAGAAATTTAGGTTAGAAAATATCGTTCTTATGATATAACTTATCTCAGGTCTACAGACATGAATATATATAGCGATAACCTATTCTACTTGAGGAGAGTTAAAAAGAGCTCCGTCGATATTACAGTTATTAAGTATTAATTTGTGTTCTTTAATCGCTCAAAGAATAACATTTTCATTGAAATCGAGTATTTTTGGGAAATATTGCGTTTTTAATACAATGTTTGACTTGTAATTGCACGTTAAAGAGACAAAATAGAAGAATTGTTTATTACACGTTCGTATTACACATATCTACAAGTTCGAACGTCTAAAATCGTCGCGTTTCTAAATTCAATTTTGATCGAACATTTTCTCACTCGAGATGGAAAGTCAAACATGAAGATCTTCGAAGACCGGTTTATACCTTATGTACTTTATATTGTAACAAATACGTACATTGCAATAAATATCCAAACATTCCAGAAACTCAGCCGATACCGTACGGACGATACGACAAAATTTCAGACTTAGAATGCCGGTTATAGGTTGCGACGATAACGCTCGTAACAGAGCCGTTCAAACTTTCCCCGCACGTATCAGAAGAATCTCCACCTGTTTCTGGCCGCGGTGGAGAAGCCGAGCTAATCCTAAGAAAATAAAATTCACCCTACAAATCCCTCCAAATCGAATCAAACCGGGGCAAACCTTTCCCTCCTTCCCACAATTTCTCATCCGTCCGAACGATATAATCCAACGCGTACGTTCAAACGTGAAACAGGGTTTTCACTCCTGCGAGTGCAGTCGGCCCTCTGGATCCCGTGGTGTTCGTGCGAAACCGAATTTTCCCCGAGAGTGCAGCTTTATTCCGCGACTGCATCCAGGCCTGGATACGTCAGACGAGGTAAAATGATACGGGTGCACGCAGAGAGAACGGAGGAGACATCGAGTGGAATCGTTTGGCGAAGAAATTTAGCGATTTATTTGCAAAGGGCAACGTCGCCCGTTGTTTCGCGCTGATTCGAGAAGGTCTCGTTTCGAGGAACGATCGATCACGTTTGATTTCTAGCGTCGTCAGCGATCTGCCGCTCCATATTTTGACGATCGACCAGCCAACTTGTGTAACGCAGAGAGGAAGAGTACAAGAAACGAATCGGAGGGATCTCGAGATTCGTAATTCATTATTCACGACTCGGGATCCAAGAATCACAAATTCTTAAATGAATTAACTATCAGACAGCAGATTTTTATCTATTTACAAAAACGTAGCGCGGGATATCGTGTTCGCCATAATGATCAATGAACGCTGCAAATTCCTCGTTTAATCCAACAAAATACCAAGTTACGTAAATGTAACGCAGCAGACTCTTCGTGGAAAGATCAAACTTCCGGTTCGATTGTCGATCGAGGTAAAACACGATTCACGCGCCATCGAATTAACCGTCGATCTGATGAAACTTATCGAGCCGATAAAACAATCCACCAAGGCTCCGCTCGCTCCGGGCGCAATATCGATAAATCATCGTTCGAGCCTAATCGATCGCCCTTTCGCAGTCGGGTTTCGCGCGTCGAATAAAAATCCAGCTGGGAACGCGTGCTCTCGGACAGAGAGACGAAAGGAGGAGAGACCGAATCGAGACACAGATACGAGCATAATCATCGGGATTTGTGCGCTTAAGTGGCGTTTCTACGGTGAGTGCGAGACTCCGTGAAAGTTCCACCGGCCCGTGAAAAAATCGACAAAGATATTTCGAATTCACTGGGCAAATAGCTATCGAGCGCTAGGTTATAACGGCATTATCCTCTTAGCCGTAGGTTGAACGCGGGTATATCACGTTATGCGTTAACTTTCATTGATGTGTGCAGATGCGTGTATAAAGAGAGCCTCGCTCACTGATTCCATGTATCTCTCCTCTCTCTCTCCTCTCTCTCTCTCTCTGTCGTTTTCAGCCCGTTCTGCGTCGCAGTGTGGCCCAGACGTTACGTTAATTTACACATGCATCACGGACGCAACAACTTGCGTCCGAGGTTTCGACGTTTCGTAGGTAAACGTTAATGCGTGCAAATTAACCGAAATTCGAGCACACTTGCACACGCGCGAGTAAATCTCGCGTTCGGCCGTGCTGCGCTCTCGACCGTGCTGCGCTCGATCCCTCGAATTGTACCCTCCTCCGCCGTTGAGCAAACGTGACAAATTCGTGGATTCGGTATTAGACACTAATTACAGACATAGATTACATTAATATAGATAGAAATCCACGACGAGAGGAAATGTCGAAATGATCGAGAGTAGAAATTCTCGTCAATGAACAATGAACACGTGTACACGCTTGTGTGCCATTGCTCGTTAGAAGCAGCAGAATGATCGAAATAGAAATAGAAATACGAACAGTGAATTTTTTTCAGAGGGTTTCCGCGTGATTTTCTCGTTAATTAAAAAATTTTAATATTTTAAGTATCGGCGTGATTGCTGAAATTTTTTAAATGCGACGAGGTATTTTCCAAGTGGTGTGCAACGATCGTGTTTTGACCCTTTCGCGTTATTGCAATAATACACGGTGTATTATGTACGTTTATGCGTGACTCAATTACGCGCGTCGCTAAATTATACACGCGTTTATATTCTAAAAGGATATATAAATGAAAATTTTAAAAGATTCCTGTTGCTGTGTAAATTATTATACCGCGTTTGTCGCAACAACCAAGGATTCGGAATGAGAGGAAATCCTCGTCGCACGATCTATCCAGGAAAAATCAGTTTCACCATCCACAAATATCCGCCGAACTAGAATCTCGATTCTCCGATCGGCGATTATTTCGTGCGACGTCGTGCGTATTTCCAAAGTCCCGCCGGCTCGGATATCCCGAGGAATCAATCCAATCACCGGTCGATGTAACCTTCGCGAGTGGAACACGAGGAAACGCTGGGGGGAGGGGGGAGGAGGGGAAAAAATTGCGCCGTGATTTCACGCGGTTTAATGAAATTTCTTGGTTTCGTTGGATAAAGTTGAAATGAAGTTTGTGCCGGGAAACGATGAAGTTCACCCTCTCTGTGTGGTGCTTTTCAAAGTTTCGTATATAATTGAAGGACGAACGTGCAAGGGAAAACACACACACACACACACACACACACACGCACGCACACATATATATACGTTACATAGTAACCCTCGGTCACGGTGAACGCTAAATGTCTCGTGTCCTCGTGTTGATTTCAAGCCGTCGTGCCTACCCGATCGATAAAATAGCATAAACGCAGATACGTACTGAAAATTTTGCGCCACGAATTTGTACAAAACGCGTCGAACATTCCGCACAAAGCGAGCAGAGAACTGAAAATTAAATTGAAACGTATCGCTAATTTTGTTCCTCGCAGTCGGTTGATTTTGTAACTGATTCGCTCGATATATTAACGCGGCTGCTTTATCTCGAAATTTAATTACGTAAAATCACGTAACTCTTTAGAGGTCGAGGAGGCTGAACGCGAGCTGAACGCGGAAACAAATTAATGCACGCTGATTAGTCAAAGGCGGATCGCGACTATTTTAAAAAAAGGGGCTCGATTTTTACTTGCAGAGGATTTTTCAAAAGGGACATTTTGAGGGGTAACGCGAAATAACGTTCTCTGCTTTCTTTTGCAATGATTATTCGAGTTTCACATAAATTCACGTATGAATCTCGATGATATAATTTAAAAAGCAGAAACTCGGTTTGCATGCTGAAATATCGCAGAAGATATCGGATGACATCGATTTCTTTTTTTCGCAGAATTTTAAATTCAATTAAAGCACGAAAACGGACGAGACTCTGCGGTCTAGTAATTATAGGATGAAAATCAATAGTCACAAATGAATCTGTAATACTCGATGCAAATTTCCACGCGAACATCTTTTTTTATCTATTTCTTATCTTTGTATCTTTTTCTTCCGTTTCTCTTGCTCTTGGATAAAAAAAAAAAAAAGCGATAATTCTACACGGCGGAGCAAAGCTAGAATGCAACGACCGCGATCAAATTGATTAAGGCGCGTTAACGAAAAGGCAAGAACCGTGACAAAATTTATTTCCATTTTATTTCGCCCTCGGCAGACTAGAAAATTAATTCTTTGGCTGCGCTCGCCACTCGTTTTCCAAAAGGGTAGGTCCCTAACGCATTCAGACGGTTATAAAAATGCGAATCAGAGCGTAGAAAACTTGGAAAGCGTTTCCGATCGTTGTACAATCGACCACGGTCCGCGATTTTAGCGATTTTTTTTTCCGTTACGCAATCACGAAATGGAAATTCTCTGGGTTTCGAAACAACGAAATTCCAGGTGGAAACCAAACAGGCTGCGCTGTTTTTCCTAACACCTGCCATTTTTTTCATCCGCATAATGCACAACCTGAGAGAATTCTTTTTTTACCTTTGTTCATTAAACAGTATCATTAAACAAAGTTTTTCTTTGCTCGACTGTCAATTTTAATATCTTCAACTCTGCTGGCGCTTGTATTCAATATACACAATAATACATATAACGTTCAATTGTTAAACTTCTGTACAATTAAGAAATAAAAAAGACGATGTTTATTATCAAAAATTTTACTGCGAAACTACGTCAGAATTGTTGGCCAATCGCCAAACGAAACAAACTTTTAAAAATTTCAAAGGTCAAAATAAATCCTGATAACGTAAAAGCTCCGATAATTCAACAATAATTAAATATTGTTGCGATAATGTTTCATTTCTTGCCCAATGAAGGAATGGCCAATAAAGGAATGGCCAATTCGAAAAATGCAAAGAGTCAAAATATTCAAACTATCCTTCCCTCAGCTTCGTTTCTTCCGATGGAACGTCAAAACTTTAAAAACCGGCGGTGTACTCGATGGAAAATTATTTCTGGCATCGAGCGGAGAGAGAGGAAGATCAAAAGAAAAAAAAAGAGGAACAATTCTCGAACGATCGTTGAATTTCTCGCGAGAGTTTTCAGCTCTCCGCAGAGGAAAATCGGCTCCACTTCGCAGACGCGTTTCGCAGACGCGCGGCATCCACTTCCGGGGAACGCTAAAAATTCCAACTTTCGCTGGGCGTTCCGGCTGGAACTAACCGACCGCGAGTCGAAGTTCCACCGCGTCGAATCTTATTTTCCAAATTGGCTGAAAATTGTTCGTCGAGCTGCTTTGAATCGCCGAAACGAACGTTCGAAGTGTCAGTCGATCGTGTAGTTCCAAACCTGTCGGACAGGTTCTTGCGATTAATTCAGAATTCGCGGATTGCACAGTTCTGGCATCGATCGGAGTATGATCTCTCGGGGTATGATCGATAAAACGAATACCTAGTTTCGTTTCGTTGGACTGGGTGTATTTGTGTAAGAAGGGAGAATAGAGGCTACAATCAGAGCTTCGATTCGAATGTGTATTCTGTATTCGATTTTTCTTTCTTTCTTTCTTTCTTTTTTTTTTTTTTTTTTTTTGGTAGTTTGGCAGAGAATTTCGTTGCAGGATTTCTATAGCGCTATTGACATTCCACGTGGCAAAGACAAACGCTAACAAGTGCGCTACCAAGTGCTTATTTTTATGCAACGTCAAATGGAATTTCGATAATCTACGCTATTCGACGTTTCAAGAATAGCACATTGGAAATAGGAGAAATCTGATTTAGCGAACGAGTCAAGCTAAACACTCAAATGTTACAATCAAACAAGAAAAGGCTCGGTTAATTGAACCAAACGTCGTAAATTCGCTGCAATAACATACGCAAAACCACCGCGCAAACAAGCTAACAGTACATTCCAAAGCACACGAAATTAGATCCCGATGCATTTGCGTATGACGAAAGGTAACTGAACTAAAAACTAAATAATCGATCGAGACACAATTATCCAATAATACAATTCCTCGTGTTTCAGTGGGGAAACGTTCGAAGAACATCTCGCAAATTAATTATTCTCCGATTACCCTTTCGCGCACAGAGTGACAAAACGATCTAAGAATATACGTTTCCATATAGATATAGAACCAGTGATCAATTTCTTTTCGTTCTTTTAATTTCGCAGTTTGTCTCAATTGCGAGTTCGGTGGACTTTGGAAATGGAACTTCTTATTAGAGTGAAATTAATAACAATTAAAATTGTACTGAAGTGAGATAAGGATATTTTTCTTAAACAGACATCACGGCAGATATGTGCGTTGTCGGCTGTACGAAATCACAGTGTGCGTCATTATTTTTATATATTAATACGATCGTATGCATTATTAAAATCAACATACTATTATGCAACGCTTTAGTCCAGAGTTTGTATTACAATCGACTTTATCGATTGCAATTCAAAAACCGAAGAGATAATAATGTCAGTCTGGCATCGTAGCAAGTAAAAATCTGAATTAACCATTTGTCTCTCAGAATCTCAGGTCGCCGGCGCTGCAACGATTGCCGACCTTAACGTAACAACAAAACACGATCCGCTCTCTCTCTCTCTCTCTCTTTCTCTCTCTGGACTTCCATTCGTTTGCATTTGGACGAAACGAACTCGAAATGCAGAAACAATCGCGGACTATTTGACCGCGCGGCGAGCCGAAAAGCGAGAGAAAGGGAAACGAAGCGGGAGGCCATTTCGTCGGATTTCGCTGGCGAAACAGTCGTGAGAAACGTAAAAGCGTTTCCTCGTTACATCCACTGTGTCATCCTCATCACGCAACAAACACGTTTTTATCCGTGGCGTAGCGAGAATTAAATTTTGCCCTCCCCCCTTTGCTTTCCCCGCCACCCTTTTCGCGATACTTTTCTTGAACAGGCCAGCGAGCAACGCAGGAAAGACAAACACGAAGAGGAACCAGCAACGCTGGTGGTTCATTCAGCGGCGAACAGAGGGAAAAATCGAGCGACTCTTTCATTCCCTCTCTCTGAAAAAAAAAACTGTGCAATTGCTTTTTATCTCAAGATCACCGGCAAAATTTTAATCACGAATCTCCCGCGTTGGGACTTTTATTACGCGGCTTGTTTCTCGCTGGTCGCGTGGAAATGACAAATGGCATCGTCGAGGCAACTCGAACTTCATTTGCGCGCGTCGCGCAACTGATAAACTGATAAACGCGAAAGAAAGAGATTTTTTTTTTTAGCCAGGTTCGCCGACGACGACCGCGTAAACGATCATCATCGCAAGATTCCGACGAGGTTGTTCGCGTTTCCAAATTACACGTTTGCCGCAGCTTAAAACGTAACAGCGAAATGGCTTTGACTCTGGCGATGCCTTATGGCGAGATTTAGCATCGTCTCGGTGTTTCTGCACGGACGGAGGCAAAGGCAAGCCGTAATTTTCGTGCTTGTGCAATCTCGTTAATCTTGGACGTTATTCTTTGATAAATAGACGAACAATTCTAATTTTTGCATTAATTAGCTTTCGGGCAACAGTGCACGGAAGCGCAATTCGTCTTGCGATACTTCAACGGAAATGTACCATGTATGCCAAAATAAAAAAAGGATCTTCCTTAAACAATGCTATCGTTCGTTCTAAACATTAACTAGAATGCCACTAATCACCATTCCCCTTCTACTAGGTACAAGCTAATTATTAGATGCTAACCTGCCAGCGCTACAACGACTGGCTAGTAATTTTCATTTAGGAGTTTCATTTCTGCTACGTATAAAGAAATGGTTAGTACTACCATGAAAGAATATATATATATATATTATATAAAAAAAAATTACTAGCCAGTCGTATGTATATTTAAACTTATTACGGTACATTTCTCGACGGTCGCTAACCACTGAGAATCACACGACGCCACAGTAACAGCCTCGAACACTAACATTCGCAATTTTTCTTTAGTCAATTGCGTCGTTGAACCTGTTCCATCTGCATTAATTAATTCGCAAAATTTCGCTTCCCGAAGTTGCTCGTCTTTTCAACTTCTACATCCACCTGCCTGATTTTTCATGGACAAGCAACAACACGCTTTTTCACGGTTGCACGCTTCAAAACGCGAGCAACGATTCGACGAGCAACGGTAGATCTTCGTCGATAACCCCCTAATCGAGCATTGATGTTCCTGGTTGCGAGCAATGCGGAAGAATACGCGCAAGAAAGTAATCGTAAAAGGAAATCGAGCAGAACGATGGCCAAGTTTCCTGCTCTGGAAGTGGCCGTTCCCGTTCGACGGATCACTCTTCCTGATCCAGATGACAAACCGTCGCAAACGAGAAGCCGGTCGTGCGAGAAAATCCGCGATTTTCTCCGCGCGATCGAACGGCCGCGGGCGAGACGTGAGCGAATCGGAAAACACGCGCCGGGCAAATTATCGGCCGGTCTTACCCCAGAGACAACACGTAAGTCGGAATCACAAAGGAAATCGCCAAGAATAATCTCGCGAACGTTGCGCTCCGACGAAAATAAAGTATCGCGATATTTCGCGAAGTTGTGCAACAACTCCGCGGTTCTGCATTAGCAATTCGCGATCCGATTCGCGAACGTGAGTTTCAGACGCTTCGGCTCTTCTTCGATTTGCGATCGATCGTGTGTAAAGCGCTCGAACTTGAGAGAGAAAGAGAGAGAGAGAGAGAGAGAGAGAAACAAAGGTAAAAAGTTTATGGAGAAGTTTCCTTTGTTCGTCGTAGCGACGGTAGCGGTAAGAGAAATTCCGTATCGTGAATAATAGATCGTCTTTGATCCGGCCTTATTGTGGACGGCGACTCCATTTTGTCTCCGCGAGGTAAAGAAGTCATGCGAAGGGAACGTTGCAAGACGAGTTAAAATGCGATGGAATATAGAGGGCACACGCTTTCAAAGAGATTACATCGACGTACGATGAAAGGTTAGGAGAGAAATATTAACGTTACGTCTTATTTAAATTTCGCGCGTCATCGAGACCATCGAGCATCGACAGCGCTCGAGGAGGAGCGCACGTTCGATCAAAGAAGAATTAACTAGTAAACGCGATCTTAATCGAGAATTCGCGAGACAGGTGTCTGCAGCTAATTAATCGCCGAGTTGAATGATCGAATCGAATATGATCTGGGATCATACGTATTAGAAAGCTGTCGATAACGTGTAACGTGCAACACAGTACACGTGTACGTGTGTACGCGTTATTCGTAGTCGGTACCGTGGCAGTCGGAAAGTTGATGCGGTCGCCCGATTACCTACGTACGTGGCGCGTCTGATAATGCGTGTGTCGACTGACGAAGCGTAATCCGGCAGCATATGATGTGACACAGAGCGCGTAGCGAGCCCTCCGTGGGTCTCGCGTTGCGGAAAAATCAATAACAAGCGTGGTCTGGCGTGGCGCGTCACTCTCTCAGGTGCTCGGCTGCGAGGAAGGAAGCCGGCCTGCTAACCAGCCTAGCCAGCCAGCCAGCCAACCGTCCGATCGAGCGGACGATGGAAACGAGTCACCTGCGGCACACACTGTGCATTGTGGTGCACGATCGAATTCCCGCCTTCTCTCTACTCTCTATACGTACACGCTCCAAGCGTTACCGCTCTCATACACATGCTTGCACGGGGGACTCGACACACCGTACGTGTGTACATGTACGTACGTGTAGGTGTACGTGTACGTGCACCGGCAGCCACAGCACGTAAAGTTCGCGCGTGCAGTGCGCCTGCGCGTTCTCGTGACGTGCAACCCGTTAAGAGAGGAACGAAGAGAGAGAGGAGTACGAGACGAATATATAGCAAAGGAAGAAAGAGGAAAATAGAGAAAGAAAGAGAGAGAGAGAAGGACAACAAGCAACATGGCGAGCGTGGGAGTGGGACGAAGGATAATCACCCCCCACCTCCCCGACCACCGCCAAAGTAAGTTGATGGGAAGGAAGGAAGGAAGGAAGGAAGGAAGGAAGGAAGGAAGGAAGGAAGGAAGGAAGGAAGGAAGGAAGGAAGGAAGTATGTCGGAGCAAATGTGTGTAAGTACGCCTGTCTCTCTCGCGCGGCACAGCGCGGTGCAACGCGGTACAACGAACGATAAGAGAAAGGGAGAAGGGTGAAAACGAGGAAGCGATCGGCAGCTCCGGTACACGTACACGTATACATACATATATACATGCATACATACGTGGATACACATGACAAGGGGGAGGAAGGGGGGGAGAGAGAGAGAGAAAGAGAGAGAGAGAGAGGACGGTGCGTAATGCACAGGCGCGACGTTAACGATACAGTGTACGATGTAGTAGTTAGCGAACGTACCTCGTCTTCACCGGTGGCCACCGTGTTGACGGAGTCCATACTCTGTGAGAGCGGTGCGTCCATGATGCAAGCGAGTTTGCTAGATGGTCCGGGGTTTCCGGGGGCTGCGGTTCGAGCGGGTGGCGGCGATGAGTCCACCGTATCCCGTCTCGGGCGTTTTAAAGCGGGCGGCGTTATGGTTGTACCGGCGAAGACGACAGGCGCCTCCAGGACGTATCACTGGAAATAACCCTTTTCTCGCGAGAAACCCAGGCGTATCGCCTCCTTCCTCCTTCTCCACCTTTCCCTCCTTTCCTTCCCGTTGGCGAGCACGCGCGCGCACGTATATCTACGTACGTACGTACGGCCTGTCTCTGATACTTTCTTCCGTTCCGTCCTACCCTCTCTCTCTCTGTCTCTCTTTCTTCTCGTCTTCGTTTCGCTTCTTCCGCTTCCTGTTACGTTTCTTCTTGGTCACCTGCACCTCCGCCTCCACCGCCACCACCTCCTCCACCTCCAGCCCTACGACAGCGCGATGCTGCTGCTGCTGCTGCTGCTGCTGCTGCTGCTGCTGTTGCTGCTGTTGCTGCTGTTGCTGCTACCGTCACTTTCGCTGCACCTGTCACGCGTTGTGCAAAGGCGTCAGGTAAGACCGATGCAGAGGGAAAGTAAGAGAGAGAGAGGGCCACAGAGACAGCCAGACAGTATGAGTCGTACGTGTAGAGCGTGTATGTAGCCTGCAGGTGTTCCCACGCGTCTATTTTAGAGCAATCGATACACCGTGCCCGTGTAGGAGGGCCGAACCCAGAGAACGTGCTCTACAGTGACGGTTCGTCGACGACACTTGTTCATCTACCGGCGGCAGGTAGCAGCCCATGCAGCAACGACGTGCGACTCTCGTGATTCTTCTCTCGTACTCTCTCGCCTTCACGTACGCCGATATGTATCACGTTTTATCATAGGCGATGTTGATTAACAATCGCGTATCAATCGATCACGCGACCGGAGGTAGACGAGCACGGAGGTTGAACGACGACAACGACTCGACTCGTATCCGGATATAATCACCGTGCGACGACGTGTGTGTAGACAAGACAGGCAGGTAAACGGCGATTCGCGGGAGACGTTAGAGCGCGTTTATCGCGAGCGCGGCGCGTGCGTTCGTCGTGTACGTGTCTTGTATTTTATATACGAGATATGTGTATATATATATATATATATATATTTATACATACATATATATATATATATATATGTATATTTCTTGGTTTATATAGTTGATCGAGAAAAGATATGTATATGCGTTAATGTTGATGATTGACCCTTTTGTATACGTATACAATTGCGTGTCGATTGAACCAATTAGAAAGTGACCGAGCGGGAAAGACGAGTAACTCGGCGAGGGACAAACGAAAAAATGTAGACCGCGATTTATAAATGAACAACACACTGGTCAGGCAAGTAAGAATAATAATAATATATTGTTACGTAAGCACTGCGACACGACTGGTACGCAGGTTGCCGATAGACTGACGGACTGCGAACGAGCGCGACGCTCGAGACGGGTGCGCGCGCGGGGTCGAATCGCCGTCGGCGCAGGGGTGGGGCGCGGTGGGGTGGCCCACGGGCCACTGGGTCGGGGTAGGTGAGTGGGTGGCAAACAGGGGTGGGGGTCACGCACGAGTACGACGAGGGGGTCAAGGGGCAAGGCACGCGCCTGGAGGGGACTCGCCCTCCCTATTTTACCTTTTCCACTGACGATGCTCTGGGTCCTAGGTGACTCCGACCTGAGAAAATTGTAAACTCTAGCTCTGTCGGGGGAAGTCACAACCGAGTTCGTCAAGGGGGAAAAAGAATGAAGGATACTCCAGATTCGTTGCGCGTTTCCTTCCAGGAAACGCGTTACTTCGTGGAAATTATGTTGACAACAACGTTGCTATGGATAGTTGTGTATTGTGGTGGTATAACGGAGCGCGCGCGTTTCACCGCGACGCGAACCACCGAACCGCTCTCAACAATATACACTAATGTAAGGCTAATCGATCGTTTGTAAATTGATACCCGCAACCGCTCGTAAATTTCCTTTTTTTCTGCATTAATTTCATTCGCGCGCACGCGACTTTTATTCTATATATACACATAACATATGTTACTTTCTTGAATATTCTATAAATGAAACGCGAGCGACAATAATGGGTTTATTCTTGACTTGAATATTAATTTTAACGTCAATGTTTTAATCTTGAATGTTACGAGTATATATTGAACGTGTATATTGTGCGGTATTTTGTTTTGTTATTCGATAAAAAATTTTCCAAAAATTTCCAAAAAATTTTCAAAAAAGTTCCCCATGGAATTAAAATGTACTTGTGTTTATTCTCCGGACAGAACAAACATCTGTATTTTCCGCAAGCTGCAGATGGTATCGGATCGCCGAACCTGACCAAAAGAGGAAAAGAGAGAACCACTGCGTGTTGCGTTGTTCTACTCGAAAAACGTCGTAACCATACGCTTTCCCCAAGACTAACAGGTGGAAGCCGTTTGAAACGTGCAGCTTTCCTCGAGATTAGCAAGTGGAGGATGCTATTGGTGTGTTCGTGCCGTGGATTATTTCGAACCAGATCTGGAGAAACCACCTTCCCCTCGTAGAAAGCAGATGGATGACTTAACGCGATGTTGAAGCGCGCTTCAATAAGATCGTCTACCTTTCTTCTTTTTCCTCCGTTTTCATCAACAAAGTTGCAAAAAAGATAACGATGAAATTAAAATGTCGTTAAGCGAAACTTTCCAACAAAAGCTTTCGTTTCTTTCTAAAACGAATTTTTGCAGCGGAAGAAGTAAGCGGAATGTTGTTTCTACAATTTCGTTCTAAAGAACGAATCGTATTGAGTTTTAATTATAGATAAGCCAACCGACGCAGTTCATCCGTTACAAAGTAAAGATATAGAGTTGGGTACTTCTTGAAAATTATATATTAAAGAAAAACGATTTTCCAACGATGCCGGAGAAGGAAATTCTCGTTCCGAGAAAAGTTATACTCACAAATATAGAAAGTAATATGGTTGCATAGTGTAGGCCCGATGGACAGTAAGGTGTAGCGGAGAAAATGTTTTATTGATGGCTTATTGCTTGAATCGATCGATGGTTCCACGACAGCAAGTAGAGTAACAGTAACATGCCTCCCAGTCACTGAAAATTAATCATATAATATCATTATTAGTCACTATTATTTATAGATAACTATTAGAAATTTATTTATAAAGTTGTATTAATATTTCTACTATTTGCATTATTGATGGTCTCTGTTATTTTATATTTTCCATTTGTCGATGGGAAAACCGTTGAACATTTTATTTCAATTCTATGAAATAAACACAAAGTAATGGCAATTAAATACAACTACTCTTGCAAATGGCAGCTTACGTAAAGAATATAAAATGACTTGCACGCTATGATTACTGCGGCGCAAATTTAAAACGAACGTGCATGTCGTGCTATTTATTTCGCTCAATAATCGTTCGTACATGTAAAAGCGCACATGTTTAAAATAAAGTTTCGTGCTGTTTTCAGAGAAATTCTAAAAGTATATTTTATTTTATTGTCGCTATGATTCTGAAACTGAATAGAATAAAGAAAGATTACAAATATCAATCAAGTATTTTTATATTCATAAATTTGAATCGATTATTTTGATTGTAATTAATTTGTTCGTAACAACAATATTATAATAAAGAATTGTAAAATTTTTCAATTCGCAAGTAGACTCATTTAAAAGATAAAAAGCTATTACATACTATCATGAAAAGCAAGAGAAGAAATAAAAAATACGTTTCAAATCCATCTACGAGAAAGTTTTAGTCTTTTTCTCCTACCAAAGTCGTTTCGATATCCTTTAGACTGGCTGTAATGTCTAGAATAAATATTTCATGTGTCGGTCGATTTTTCTGCCACGAACTGCTAGAAAAACAACCTTCACCCTAAAAAAAAATCGTTAATAGATATAAATATCTTATTAATATTCCCTATTAACCTACATCGATAGCAAATATTTCTAAATGCTATCATTTCATTTGAAATCAAACATTCGAGCAATTTTAATCAATTATATGATATTAAAAAGTATCATTTGTTTCAAACGAAATGAATTTTAAAACTAATAAGTTAATACTTTCAAATCTATTTTATTTCTTTAAAAATATTTTTAATGTTTCTGAAATTATTACATTTCTTAATATAATATAACACTTCTTCAAATTACAAATGTATAATTTATTTATTATGCAGTAAAAAGTACTTACTGAACATTCGAGTTTATTGGTTATTTCTATGATGTCCAATTCTTGAGCCTTTACTGCGACTCTATTTATTTAGAGAGACATAGTACTTAACTGTCAAGTGACTAAATTTAAAAAGAATATTGCATTCGTAATAAAAAATTATTTATGAATGTGAGATAAATAAAAAAAGCAATTTTCGATCATGTAATGAAAACTGGACTTGCTCTGTCATTAAGAAATGGCGGGAAAAATGGCAGAATGTCATGATTACCTGTAGCTTATCACTTACTGTACAATGAAAGTATGCTGACTAAGTGTAAGCTTTAAAAGTGTAATTTTGTTTAATTTGCAATTTTATAATTCGTTGTATAGTAAAAATAAACAATTCCTACTTGAAATTCGTAAGTAATAAAGGTTAATCGAACAAAATATCAGATGTGTTCATATAATTATTACAAGTGATTTTATTTTAAATATTTAAAATGGATAATTCCACTGATTCTGATGTAGACGATGTTTTAAATGATCTCTTAGCTAATGGTGATACAGAGGAAAATCAAGAATCACCACAAAAAGAAACTCAGAAAGAAATTCTAAAGGAATTAGATTTTAATTTTTTAGATAGTACACTCAAAACAAATGAGAATAAATCTATTAATCGTCAGGAAAAAAGTGAAATTTATGATGATGAACTTGATTCTTCGGATGATGAAGATAGGCGTTATTTTGAGGAACAAAAATATTCTAATTATGGACGTGATATCAAATCTTTATTAAAGGAAGATGTCAAAAAAGATGAGGAGAGACCACTGCCACGTGAAAGCAGTAAAACATTCAATTTTAGTGCAGTAAAGAGCAACAAAAATGTAAATACAGTAACAAATAATGCCGCTGTCATGTCAAAAGATGTTTATAGTGATCCATTTTTTGGATTGAGAATCATCAGTCCAGTAATTTCTTCAATGGAGCTGAAAGCACGTATGATTGATAAAGTACCTGTAACAGTATCGAAAATAAAGTATCATCTGAATTCAGAGAACTCAGAAAAAGACTGGGTAATTGCAGGAGTATTAATAAATAAATCTGCCCCGAAAACTTCTCAAAAGGGAAGTACATATGCTATATGGAGAATAAGTGATTTATCTGATGCTATGAATACTGTGTGCCTTTTTACATTTAGTAATGCATATAAATCACTTTGGAAAACTAACGTTGGAACTGTGATAGCTATTCTTAATCCAAATGTTTTAGAATCTAAAAACAATACTGATTTAGCAACATTGTCAATTGATAATCCTCAAAGAGTTATGATACTTGGTAAATCTAAAGATATGGGAAAATGTAAATCTAAAAAGAAGAATGGGGAATCTTGTAATTCTATTGTAAATATTAGTCGTTGCGAATTTTGTTTGTATCATATCAAACAAGAGTACAAGAAATGTTCTAAGAGAACAGAATTGCAAGCATTTAGTAATAGTCAAAAATTTTCAATAGATATGTTAAAACAAAAAACACAGAATAAACAGAAACCATTTTTCAACAGTATGCCTGAATTTCATGCTGTTGTTGCTGTAAAAAGTAAAAAATTAGCAGAGAAAGATGCTAAACGATTAGCATTACTTTCAGGAAGCCAGAAGACTAATAATTCAACTGATATGAGCTTAGATGATATAAAAAATCGAAATGAGAAGACAGATATATTAGGGCCACAAATAAAAAAAGACTTTGAACAAATGAACAAATCTAGAGGTTGGAAAGCTACTGTATTATCTCAAACATCTTCAAATGACAAGACATCCTCATCCACATTAACACAATTAAATTCCTGTAAAACTAATAATATAAGAAAAAAAGATTTATCTTGTTTATCTTCAAGTCCTCGCTTAGGTATTGGTTGTCTGGGAGGAACAATAGATTTGTCAGAGCCTATAACTAAAAAACATATTAATATAGCTAAAAATAATGCTGTTAAATGGGTCAAAGAAAATGGAAAAATTAAAGCTAAGGATCCTAACAAAATACGTTTAACCAAAGAAGAGAAACTAGAGAAAGGAAAAAAACGACCGAGAGAGTTGGAAAATGATGAAAAACAGAAAGTAAAGAAACTACATGTCACATCAGATAAATTCAAGGAAATGATGCAAGCTAAATCTACTCATACCGATCTTATTGAAAAATCTTATGAGCAAGAACAAGACAAATATTTTAGCAAACTAGAAATAAAAGAAAGAATGGAAGAGAAAATGTTAACTACTTATAAGGTTCCTTGTAAAGCTGTTAAATGCATAACTTGTAAATATACAGCATTTTCTGCTTCTGACATGTGTAAAGAACAGAATCATCCATTGCGTGTTGCTGATGCAGTGAAGAGATTCTTCAAATGTGGAAATTGTGGAAACAGAACAGTAAGTTTGGACAGAATACCTTCGCATAGTTGTATAAAATGCAGCAGTTCAAATTGGACAAAAGCTGCAATGATGGATGAGAGAAAAACAAATATTTCTGTCACTGCATTATCTATTCGTGGAGATGAAGAAACTTTCATAGGATCAATGACTAAAGATGCCAATCTTAATCTCTTGGTACCAGATAAAGATGACAAGTAGTATCATGATGAATAAAAATATATAAAATATTGTACAAAAGAGTGACATCTTTCCTATAATTTTATATCTGTTTAATTTTTACATTATATTTTATAAGTATAGATAACTGTTTGTTTTTATTGTCCTTAACATCAATACTTTTCTATCATGTGAAATATACAAGTACAAAAAGTCCTAGTGTAATATAGCTGTTATATGTATATATAAATATAATTTAACATTTTTACAAGACTGTGTTACTAATGTTATTTCAAAAAAATTAAAGAAATAAATACATTGAACGATATCTGTCCAAATATACATACTAGGCAAAAGTGTCTAGGTACAATCAGGTATAAAATATTATAAAATGTATTTCACTGAGCACTTCCTTTTTTTATTGTATTATGCCAAATTCTTTTCATTTTTCTAGTCAAATTTCTATTCAACAGCACCTCATTCCATAGGCAAATATATCTTACCAATAATATAAAGACATCTTTTCCATTATTTCATATATGTAAAACTTACGTATATGTATAAAAAGGGAGAGCATTAACAAAAATGTAAAAAGACGTTATAATTGGAACCCGGAAATATCCTTCATAGTAATTAGAACCATCACAGTGCAAAAATGTTAAAAACTATTTTCCCATTTTATCTTTTCGCTATTATTTATTTTTTACAATTTTTAAATATTTTTAAATAATTATTTCGGATATGCCCTGTGAAAAGAAACATCATTGTGACATTTTCGGGTTCTAATAGCAACATGTTTGCATGAAAAACATAGACTGTATTTTTCACTTCTTATTCAATTTTTCATATTCCATTCTATTCTGATTCTTATTAAATTTTGATATTAACGATATTTTCTTTGCATATAAATTTTGTGTAATGCGTATGTGAAAAAAGGGAGATTGGAAATAATGTTTGATTGCCAAATAAATTCTATGTTTTTAAAACATATCAAAATATTTCATTATTAGCTTTATAAAATTTATATTTTTTTCAATTTTGTGTTATTAACAGAATAACGATACAATTGTATATTAATAATATCAAAACAGATATATGAAAATCTGAATATATGATATATGAGTTAATTACTTGGAAGTTAAGATAATAATTATAAATTAATATTTTTGTTGAGGTAACTTCTATCATTATAATTAGAATGTTTCGTCACATAGACTATATTTAAGTATCATAAACTATCATTTCATCGCTATGTGTCATTATTTCAATATCCCTCTTTATCACTTCACAAAACATTTTTTATAGAACTTGTATCATGGTACGGCCAACATTTTGTCACTGTAAACTTGAAATTCATATTTTTACTGTAATCTTGTAATTCACTTCGAGTAAAGACAAGTTAAAATTTTTAGGACATAGCACGAGTGTAATTTACGCGTTATAATATAATACATATAAAATATGAGGTATTAAATTCATTTTTTTGAAAAACTTGATTAAGCAAAGTTATAACAGTTACATCTTTGTATTGCCTTGCTAGATAAAAAGTAACATTTAAAGAACAAAAATATTTTGCTAGAGCAATACAAGAGAATAAGATTGCCAAAAATTATAAATCTGTTAGCAGATTATACAACTATGCTTATGGAAGAGATCATAGGCAAGCCATAATCTAAGTACGTCATTAATTTGTTTAAATGAGATGTACGACGTCTATTTCTTTTCTTTCATGCGTTCTTCTGCAGATTCACTGTCCCTTACCTTATAAAAAAACAGAAAACAAAAAAGACCAAAGATTATTTACGATTATACAGCTTTTCCCTAATCAATTCAAATATTTACCAAGTTCTATTCACCATAGAACTATAACTTATACACTTAAAATAATCTTCTTCTGCTTTGCAGAAGAAATAATCGCACCGATTTAGTAATAAATAATTATCTAGATTCCTATTAAATGAATGTTTACATATAAAAATTTAAAGAAACATTAAGGTGACATTCAACATTTCGCTGCCTTGAAGACAATACACAGATACAATACTTTTAAACTATCATGTTTTGGAATTCGTTGTGCACATACCATAAGCCAGGTCTTTTTTTTTTTTTGCTGAACGTTCTATTTTGATGAAGTTTTCATAAAGCTTTATCCCTGCATTACATACGGCGTAATAGTATAAATAATCTAATTATACTATTAATTAACAATACATTATTTTCATCAAAAGATACACGGTATTTGTGAACCTTTCTTTACTATACAGCGACATTTCGTAAAAGGTACTTCACCAAAATTGCACGTTTCATTCTTCTCACATTTATACATACATATTATTGTTTATTACAAAGGCATCATATGGATAAGCAATTTAAATTAACAATGTTAAAATAAATTTTGTAATATTTTCAATAACTGCTACTTAAATATTGCAGAAGATATTTCTTTACTAATGGAGTGCACCGTTGTAACAATCGAAAAGATATATTTCGATACATTTGCGGAGCATTTGTTATATACAATTGTGAGTGTACAAAATATAAGAGTCAAGAGCTAGCAAAGTTAATGTAGATACGAAAAATTATCTCTTATATGTTTATATATGTATCACTCGATGAGAGACGGAAAGATTTTATTTTCCTGGGATATTACGCGATCTTAACTTATGTCTAAGGCAACAGTGCCATTAAAAATTTAAGTCTATGTACAGAACTCTTCATTATTCATATGAATTTAGTAATCGGTATAGAATACACGATACGCAACTTTATGTTTATGATAATCAGTTTATTACAGCTTATCCATGGTTGTATCAGAACAAAAATAACGCTACATTCGTTTTCACGCTATTCGAGTATCTTTTTCCGTTTCTTTTTTTTTTTTCAATCTAAATTCATGATAAGATGACAAACATCAATTTAATACAAAATTATGTTTTCAACCGTATACTGTACAAACATATCCAGCACTGTAACGCGTGTAATTAGTTAAATAAATCCATGTGAATAATTAAAGAATGTAACTGTAATATAAGGTAATGTTATGTGAGATAGGCAGGTATCAAGCTGGCTTAATTACGTGTCACAGTCTTCGAGTTGCCTTTGTTTCTTCATGGACATGGATTATCGGCGCGCCACGTGTTGTGCTTTTCACTTTTGTGTATTAATTGTGAATTGTTTGAATGAATTCTAGTGAATAACCTTATGACGTGTGTGTTGCATCATATAATAAATTTTATAAACATGTCCTTTTATGTGTCTCTCTTGATGTATGATGCAAGGGAGAACATATATTTATGTTTTCCTTCGAAGCTAAAAGTGTCTGTTGAATCACGGATTTAATAGTCATCCAGATCAAAAGTATCAACTTCGACATCTTCCAACTGCATACTCTGAAAGTCCACTTTGTACCGCAATATACCTGTAAAACACATATTAACAAAATACTATTTTAGTAGAGAAAATTTTAATTAAAATGTTTGCTATCGTGAATTTATGGAAATAAATGAAAAGTATTTGAATAGTACAATAAAAATAATGTTTTATAGAAAAAAAATTTCATGATCGACTTAATCAAATAGAAGTTGCAATCAATTGTTTGTAGAAATATTATGATAAATAATTTTAATATAATAGTTATTAATCGTGCATAACATATTGCTCACAGTGCCTTTCAATTTTTAAAATCTTGAAATTTTAAAAGAAAATATACATAATATATAATATGTATTTATCTAAAATAATTGAGTACATATATATTTATTTAGTATTGAGTATTTTAGAAAAACACTGCTATTTTATTTGTTAGTTTATACAATCCAATTTAAAAGAATGAAAAATATCAATATATAAAGATGCTTTAGAGAAAATAGAAATATATATATATTAATAATACGACTGTAAAGTAAATGAATGTTATACATGTAATGAATATCACACCTTCAAAATTATAATTAAAAAAAAAAGGTCTAGTTTATAATCTTATAAAGAAGGAATAACAAGCAATTAATTTAAAGATGGATATAAATTGCTACAAGGAAATTATTACAAAGAGTACAACTATAATAAAATATTATAAATAAACATATTCATGATATTACATATTAAATGTATTACATTCTTTTATATTATAATATTTCTATAAGTTAGCAACTTTACTAACAACAAAAGTAAAACAGAATAGTTTATTTAATAGTAATTTAATAATATAACATTAACTAACTCTTGATAATATTGCTAATAATGATAAAGAGGAAAAATATATCTTAATCAATGGAATAACTTTTAATACAATGTATAACATTCTAAAGCAAAATATATTTAGTGTTAAGTGCAATAATAAGGCTTAATAAAGTATCAATTTCACAGCTTTTTTTCACTAAATTAGTAAAAAGCAGTTACTATACCTTTCCCAATATGCAAGCTAATAGAAACAAATTATTAATTAGTACTTATGCTTAGTCAAATACATTGACTATTTAACAAAGCCTAGCCATTTATTACATAAACCGTTATTCATTATGTTTTATGTTCACCACCAAAGATTATGTTCTTGATGTTGGTTTTCATTAGTAATAATATAAATATTTTTTTTAAATACAAAACGATAATTTATCTTTGGTAGAGAAATGAATATTTGCCTATTGCATAACATGCAGCAAGCAATATTTGAGATTATTTCCTTATAGAAGCAGTATCAAAGCATTTGTATATTAATATAAATATTAAATAATGTTAACAAAATATTTTATATCCATCTATTATTTTACTGTGTTTAATTTCATTTTAACTAAAATTCTAATTTAAAATTCTTTAAAGCTCTTAAATATATATCCACATATATAAATATAATTGTAATAAAATTCTTAATACGAATATTTAATAACAAATGTTATTAAATATGCAATAAAGCTTTAAATATTTTATATATTAAATGATTTCATGAAGCCTGATAAAGTTATGTTAAAAATGTGTGAAAAAAATATATAAAAAAGAAAAATAACTCCAAATCATAATATCTAAAATATTATTCAGCTTATAAAAATATAAAGAAGCTAAGAAGCTTTACATGCATATAAAGAAAAGAAAATTTTCCATCTATATACATCTATTGCAAAATGAAATAAGAAATAGTGGTTTCAATATTATTTTGAAAATCACATATATATATACACACACACAACACATACGCATATATATACAGATTTCTTTAATAAATTTGAAAATATTATTCATCAATAGATAGATAGTTTTATTAAATTAATTTTTTATAAGTGATTGCGTTTTTCATTAATATATTACTAACACAATATATTTACAATTGTTTAGAAGCAATATAAAATTCCTTCATAATAGATGTAGTATTGTCATGACAATGTTTTGAAAATATACATTATATCCAAAAATTAATAAAACTGTATTATATGTGGATGATCTGTGTTGTAAATGATTTTGTATGCAACAAAAATTTAAAGTAAAATGTATCATGAAAAAAAAGTAACTGTGTTTGTGGAAATAAGCAATATTATCCATTAAATTGATTATGTATGTTGTACCTACAGTTTAACTTTAATTACTAACATTATAATGTACAATCACTAAAAAAAAAAAAAAAAAAAAAACCAGTATCTAATAATGTTCAAGGCAGAAAAGTTACACACTGGAATACTTCAACTCACCCTCTTCAAATACAATTATCCATATTTCATATATATACAAGATTTTCTTAATTTTTGTACCACCAAGAAAAAAAGGAGACAGCAAAGTTTTCAGGCTTTTTATTCATAAAAGTAAATATTATACCTCGAAATTCACAACTAAAAATATCTATATTCACATTCAAACTCATCAGAAGAGACATACATATACTACAGATTTGCACAGAAATATTGAACTATACTATTCAGTGAGAAATTCAACAGAAGAAACTTCAAATTTTTTTGGACAAATTTATCGTTAATTACATACTAAGTGTATGTATTTTAATTCTTATTAACATCTGTATAGTAATAATGAGTAAATTCAGTCACAGCTTATAACTTCGAATTTTGATAGTAATAATGAAAATTAATCTCTTCATGATGAGTACAAGATTTATATTAAAAAGTATATTAAAAGTATAATATATTATGACAAAATTTAATGTACATTGATTAAATAATTAGGCTATTGATGAATACTATTATGCGAAGGTTTAGCATTATACTAATTGTCATTAGTTAATATAATATTTATATATATGTTGTATAATTATTTTATTTACTTTTTTATATGTAAATTAATACAAGATTCATAAATATTTTGATAAATTTGTCCAGTTCTGAAAGTAATATGTTCTATAATACACGAAATGTAAACGAATGCACTCAAGACATAGAAAGAGCTACCTGGTCAACTTTGAGTATTTCACAGATGAAATTAGTAATCATCGAGGTCAACATCATCAAGAGGCTCATCAGCCTGCAGTGACTGGAAGTCTACTTTGTATCGGAGGATTCCTATGCATCAAGATATACTCCATAATTAAAACTCATATTTTTAACTTTTCTTTAATACCATCATTTACTTTTCATATATATATGAATTTATATCTTGACAAAGATCACTTTTGTTTATCGTAATAAAAATATGCAATAAATGTTTAAGAATGTATTAAAAGATTTGTTATAGATACACAAACTTATATCCTTTGCTCTTATTGATTAACTAATCAAAATGGAATCAGCCATTTTTCTGTTAGTGTACACTTCGAGTGGATGAATACAAATTATTTCACAAGTATATTACTTTCAGTCGAGTTAAAGTTAGTAGACACAAAAACAAACGAAAGAAGTAAACTTACCACCGATACCCCCGAAACCTCTTACGAACTGAGAGCCTTCTTGAGATTTATCTGTAATAATTTCCAAAGTGGCACCAAAACTCTTGTAGTTATTTGCTAACCATTCAAGTAAAGGCTGACATTCTACAAGTTCCAATTCTACTCCACTCTAAACATAACATGAAATACTCGATGTTAATTACTTACATTTATTTAAATAATTTTACCATCAAATGATTAATACTGTTTCATTTACCTCTTTGTCAGTAAAATGAGTTTTGTCTTTTTCTTGCTCTGGCGTTAGGTGTAAAACCTTCTCTTCTGCATTTGTATGATTCTTTAAAACGTATCGTTGAATATCTAAATTTTCCCAACAAATGAGAGTTTCTACACTGCCTAATTCTAATGCTCTTAAAGTATCTTCTACGCCGAAACAATATTTTCCCGTATCTTGTGAGATTTCGTCAAAGTAACGACCTACATGATATAGTATTAATTTTAGAATATTTTAAAACAGTTTTAAAAAAAATTAGCAAAGCTTCATCTCTTCTTCTACATGAGCTTGTATGGTAAAAATATTTTATAGAAGATATACCAACCTATTAATTTCTTTTCCTGAATAAACTTTACATTTTGCAAAGATTCAGCAGCTAACTCAATAGCTTGATTAAAACCATTCTCTCCACCATATGAAACATCTACCAACTTTATAACTTTCGCTTGTAATCTCTATGATAATAAAAATATTTAAAATCATTATAAATTTAACTAATTATCAATTTAATTAATTAATATAATTAATTATAAATTTAATTACATATATATACAGATGTTTATATTATCAAATTATATGAACTTACAGGATCAAACATGTCCGATTGACTAAGTTCGGTTTTAAAGTCAGCACTACCCGCTAGTATCAAACCAGCAATATTAGGTTTGTCATTAGTAATATATAATTGGGTAGCTACTTCTGCAACTTTTCGAACATAATTATGTCGTTTTTCCATACGCAACCGAGCAAAACGAAGTGCTGACTGTCCTCCTCTGCCTAAAATTAGGTCAGATAATCAAGTGATATAGATGACTTTTAAATAAATATATTTATGTTTCAATAAATATATTCTTAATTATTCATAAAATATCATTATCTCATACTACATTATTTACGTACCATGCTTTTTGGGGAGATCTACTGTAAATTTATGTAGAACTTCACGAGTGTTGCCTTGCAACGTACCAAACAATGCTCCATTACCATCCATTACAATGAAACCAAATTTATTATCATCAGCAAGTAATGCTGTGAGTGCTTCAGTGTGAAACTAAAATACATCAGGATAGGTGGCATTTTATCTTATTCGACTCGGCTGACAAATATTCTTGTATAAAGTTACAAAGATATAAACTACCTTATTATCACAAAGATAAAGAGAAGTATTAATAGGCTTAAAGGGTTCAAAATCAATGTTAACTTTCTTTTCTTTGCCTTCTTCAGTTACTATGGTACCACAATATATTACCAGGCCATTTGGAGGCACTAAAATAACAAGGTACAATTTACATTACTAAAACATATAACAAATATATACAATTAATATCGAGCTGTGCTTGAGGAGACATTAATAAGAATTCAAAATATTAAACTTCAAGCAACAGGGCAAATTAACAAACACGTTTGATATTCGTATAATTTTACAAAATACAAAAAAAGTTTTTAAAAAAATTTTAATAAACCGTTTAAATTACCTTTTGTATAGAGCTTTAGCCTATGTTGTACGGATGTAATTGCACCCAAAACAGATAGTCTATTTACACGAGATTTAATATTTGATGCCGTTCCAAATTCATCTGCTAACATTTTGCTTACTCTTGATATTTGATCTTTTGGAGGAATAATTAATGAAATCATACTAGTCCCATTCCTGTGAAAAAAAAAAGTATATATTATAAACAATGTGTTACGTTGTAAAATTGCTGAGATTATATTAATAAAATTTATATTTTTCAAACGCGGTAAAATAGCCGGGGACAAATCGTCGGAGACACGCGATGCAGATTTTTCGAAGTCTCCAGGAATTCGAGGGGGACTTTTCCGCAGAATCACGTGAAACTCATTTTGCCAATAGGAACGAGAGAGGTCCGTTACTTCCTACTTACCACATGCTCTTTAAAGCATATGTGCAGATAGAAAATCGAACAGCTGATAAGAAAAGGCGCGGCAATATTAATTTCGGCCTACTTACCCCCTGGCCATTTCGAGGCTTTTTATAAGTTTCTTAATTTTCCAGATTTCGACATTGCGGTCGGCGGAAGTCTCTTCGTTGGACATTACTGCGCGTTGTGTCGCGTGGTCGCGGCTCACAAATTTCAGCTAAATTAATCGTTTATATCACCAACGGGACGAAGCCTGGGAAGGTGGTCCACGTCGACGTAAAAGCCGGATCGGAGAATTTTTCCCTGAAATGAACGATCAATCCGTTTATCGATGAATCTGCCTCAATCCAGTTTATACCGGATTATGTCAGAGAGAACGTGTTCGACAAAGAATTACTGTTCTACTCGTGGAAACGATGAACCATCGTTCACCACGCTTTTCACTCACTCTGAGACCAGTATGTTGATGTTTTTGCCACAAGTGTTACGTTTTAAATGTGATACTTGTGACAGAGCGGGTACCACGCGAAAGTGAACCTCAGAATGCACACGTCGGCCATGCGATGGCACAGCGAAACGTCAGTACTTCGGTGGACGTACTGTACGGTACAAAATGGAAAGCAAAAAGACTGTAGAGTTGGTGCGCGAGCAGCGCCCCGAGGCCGCTTGATCGTCTTCAGGCGCAGTCGCACTTGCACCGCTATACTAGCTATATTCTATGTCGTTTAATGCTTCGTCCGCAGTCGTTTGCAAATCTCACCCCTAATCTCGCTATTTTCTTCTATTTATCTTGCAATTTTCGCATACGTACAAGTTGCACGATAACCGATTTAATCGATCGTCAATTTGTATACCTCGTATACGTACAAATCACGATCAAGGACTGGTGTATAAGAAAAATTCATAACATAAAATTGTAAATATTTAAGCAGAAGTTCAGCTTAGAAAATAGTACCTCTATTAATTTCGAGTCTTCGATGAAATTAACAATTTACTTATTTCCTTTTCCTTGTTTTATTATTTTATATCAATGTTATTCCTCCCTCCCTCCCTTCCTACCTTCGCTTCGCATTACGTGTTCCATTTGAAATTTGAAAATGTTCATACTGTTTACTAGTATAGTATTTTTGGTTACCGATGATTTTAGCTGCCGTTCTATTGGCCGTGAACATTAAGCAATTAACTTATGAAATCTTGCTTCTAAATAACGTAACAGTCATGAATCGTTTTTTTTAGGATTCGAGCATTCGTTGCACGCTTCTACGAATAAGTAATACTTAATGGATAATTATGTTAATAATTATTGGAAAATGATGACACGGTTGCAAAATAATTAAACATTGCCGATCTTGATTACTTTCGGTGTACATACACATACATATATATATTTTTAAATATCTTTCGAAACATCAGCATTTTACACATATACTTACGTTCTTGATAAAGTAAAATATTTTTTACAATGAAATTACAAACTTATAAGAAATACATAGAATATTTAAAATCAACTGGAATTTGTATTGTTATGGTTGGGTTAGTTTCACTTATTATATTTTTCTTCTTTTTTTTCAAATTATTAACTTAATGGTGTGTTGATTGATTTATATTTTTCATGTAGAGGTTGTTGGTTTTTGTATCAGCTGCGACAAATATCGCAAATTTTACAATCCTCTGTACCTACCAATGTTTTAAGCAAGGAGCAACCACATACCCAATATATTTATATTGATGATCCTAGATTCAAAGGTATTTGTCATTAGCTTACAATGATTTATCGAGTTTTAAATATTCATTACCTTTGTTCTTATAATTCTAGATGTTCTCATGTTAAGAAAAGTAGAAAATTTACAATCGTCAGTGCCAGTGGAATCATTTTCATTTGCTCATATCATAATGAAATGGTGGAAATCGTTAACCCGTAATGTGGCATACAAACTATTAAATATCGCACAAACTGGCAATGACACAGAACGTTTGAAAGCTCTTTATACTCTTACTTCTTTAAAGCATTTGAAAGGTATTGTTCTTGTATATGTTATATATCAGTTTTTTTCACAGATATTTTTCAATTCAAAATTTATAGATTGGCATTATCAGCATATTGCACAAATGTTGGATGCTAAAATTGCTGTGTCTCTTGCAAGAATGCCAAATGTTGATTTAAGGTTTTTTTTACAACCACCGTATCGTCACGTGCAATATAAATTACATGTATGTATAATATATTTATTGTAATTACATTTATTCAACAAGTTTAATCAAAAGTTATGTCTCTTCCAGGATGTAATAGAAAAAGTACACCAGTTGCTCCTTTATTTAAGTACATTATGTGAAAATACTCATCCATGCCTTGTTCAGTTTCTTAATAAAAATTTTAAAGATACACCTTCTGTAAGTATACATTGCTTGAAATTTTTCAAATTTCTGTCTTGTAAATTATTTTGTGCGTATTTTAATTATTTAAGTCAGGAACTATTTACAAAAACAGGATAATCTGATACTTGATCACGACTTAACAAACTTAGGGCTGGCTGTAGCACCAGCCGTAGTATGGGATCAAGAATTATTAAAGAATTGTGTTCAAGCACTATGCCACCATTCTTGTCTTGAACAATATAGTAAAGGTAAAGTAAAACATTTAATCTAATATTTTTATCTAATCTTTTTTTATTTTCAGATATTATCGATGCTGGTGGTCTTCCATTATTAATGATAATAAAGAAAATTTTCAACGATAACGTTAACATATGTATATTACTTGCCAAAATTATTTCTAATATTTCACTTCACTCAATGTATTTGCAAGATATTTTTCAATCAGGTATATTTAATAAATTCTAATTTCTAGGATTTTTAAAGTATTGTATATTAATCACAGTTTCATCTAAAGGTTGGATTGGTACATTGGTAGAATGGTCCCAAAGTAGTGATATAAGATTATCAGCACCAGCCAGTCGTGCATTGGCAAATTTAGACATGGTTGAGAATGATAAATATCCAAGACGTATTTATCTTCTTCATCCTTTGCACAAAACTATGGCAAGCACAAAGTTAGATGTTATTTTCTTACACGGACTGCTTGGTGGAGTGTTTGTAACATGGCGACAAAGAGATCCAGATACATCTGAAGTTGGGTTTGTAGGTTTGTTAGTATTATTAATAATAATTTTAATGTATCATGTATGAAACATGAGATTAATTACTGTTATTTTACTCGTAGATCCCTATATTATACAAGATGGGATCAATTTTTCAAGTTTTATAGATGACCAGTCTCATGAGTTTTTGAAAGATTTAGCTTATGATTTGAGGAAACGCGAATGGGACAGAGTAGGCCAAGATTTCGAAGTAATTTTGGACGATTGTCCTCAAAATACTAATACTAGAGGAACTGGACCATTTTTCTGTAAAGGGTATGATTTTTATTGTTAAGATTTAAGAGTTGATTTTTTTTGTTAAGAAATGTTTATATATTTATGAATTTTCGTTTTTAGAAATGATGTGTGTATGAAGAAAATGTATTACGATAGACAACATAAAACACAATGTTGGCCTAAAGATTGGTTACCACAGGATATTCCATATATCCGAGTTATTGGGGTAAATTATGATACTAATTTGTCACTATGGACACATTCATGTCCAATAGACGGCAGAAAGTAAATCACATCATTAATGTTATTACTATATTTGATTATAAAAAAATATATAATTCATATATATCATTTGTTAATTAGAAATACTATGGGTGAAAGAAGTAAAGAATATATAAAAAAATTGTTAATTGCGGGTGTTGGAAAACGACCAACGATTTGGGTTTGTCATTCAATGGGTGGTTTATTAGTAAAAAGAATGCTTGTGGATGGTTAGTTTCTCATATTTCATCATAAAATATTGTTTGTAAGTTCATACACGTACGTAATTATTCATCAATTATTCACAGAGTGGAAAACTGGAGATCAAAATGATATATGTAAAAATACACGTGGCATAATATTTTATAGTACTCCACATCGAGGTTCTCGCGTAGCAGCATTAAAACAAGCAACACAAATGGTATTGTGGCCATCGATCGAAGTACAGGAACTTCGTGAAGGTATATTAAAAGTGTATAACACTAATTAAAAAATATTTTAAGTATGTTTATATAAACAATATGGTTTGTGTTTAGAGTCGCCACAATTATTAAAATTACATAATGAATTCCTCGATATGTTGAAAGAACATCCTATAGAGATTATTAGTTTTAGTGAAACTAAATCTACTCATGTAACACCGTTAAATGTGCCATTTCAGTTTGTTACTTCTAATTCAGCAGGTACGATAAAATAAGAATTATTTTATACAATATTATTGATCTCTTAATAAAAATTATAATATTTATTTTTAGACCCTGGAATAGGTGAATTCTACGAAATTGCACAAGATCACTTGTCAATATGTAAGCCAGCTAGCAGGTAATAATCCAGATTTTTTAATTTAATATTTATCGAGGTACAAAAATTTTTATTACTTGTATATTTGCTTTATAGACATTCCTTCTTATATCAAAAACTTTTATCCGTTTTAAAACGTCACGTAACTCAGGAGAAAAAAACTGTTTCTCCAATTATGGAATTGCTATCATTGCCAAGTAAATTATTATAAGTCTGTACATATTCTCATATTTTCATGAGATTGTGAACATATATTACTTTATTACTATCAAAAAGTTTATTTTTGTATACTACATAAATTGATATTAACCCTCGGATGACGGATGCTCCACCTAGTAACGTAGGCCGAAGGTTAATTACGGAATAAGAGAAGGAAACGAATCAGGCTAACAAATTTGTCTTTCTCTCTTTTTAATCATAATAATGAGTTCAATTTAGAGTAAACATATTTATATTACAAAAATATCAAATATTTTTTAAAATATTTATTTAACGCCACTGATCATTTGTTTCTTTGACTAGACTGAACAACAAAATTTTTGTAATAAAATCAATTAACGACCGGTTAAAAAAAAATAGTTAAATCGATCCATGACAGTTCTTTCCAGATATTGATCGATGAATATTATTTTAAGGTAACATAAAATAGTTTGTCATACATAAAATTTCAGTGAATTTTAAATGTACAGATAAAATCTTATGTAAAGTATAGCATAAGCACAATGTAAGGCACTGAATAAATTAAATAAAAGTAGAATTGATAGAAATTTTATTTTTATATTACCGTAAATTTTAGAAATTTGTATCGTAATCAGGATGATGACGACTTGATAAGTTTGTTGTACTATCATAACCACCGTATTTACTGCTACTGTGAGATCCGTTGTAATAATAACCATTCCATTCCGATCTCCAACTATCGTACATGTTATATTTCTTATTGTCTTGAAAAGATTTTTCAACAAGAATCTAGAAATTTGAAATAAAATGTATATCGTTTCGCGCAGACAAATGACTCCAAATATAAAACCGTTTTAAAATTCTACCTTATTGGAGGTTGATTCGAAAGACTTCTCATTCCACGAAACGTCTGGATCAGTCCAAATTGTGTGTACCGGCTTTGAATAATCACTAGATCTGTGAGCTGACATATTTTTTGCTACTTCTTCTTCGTAGATTGTAGATACAGATGGTTTCAATTTTGAACCATTATGGCGGTTTACCAACTAGAAATTAAATACAAAGATAAATATTAATTTTACATTGACATTTAATTTAACACGTGACTTTTAATTTAACACTTACAACAGAGACACCGAATATAATAATAAAAAGTAATCCACCAACACCAATTACGATCACAGCAATTGCCCATTGTGGAACTAATCTATCGTCTTCTTCCATATATTGAGGAGTAGTTATTTTAGGTATCACTGAAAGGGAATTATATTACATATTTAATTCAAAATGTTTAAGATTTTAATTTTACAAAACAAATATTTGTCGATATATATTGTGACATACCTACAAAATCCGTATACTTCGGATCGATCGTAAACGTTCCAAGTTTTATCGAACCTGCCGTTTTGGTCTCATTCCATCTATTTGCATTATAAGTCCGTAACGAATCGTGAAAAACGACTTTTAACTCTTGTGTATTGATTTTTTGCTCCAAGTTGGCCAATTCGACAAAATAATCTACTAAAATACTGCCTTCGCTGAAATTTATAAATTCTCTCACTAAGTAAATTAGTTCTTTTTAACAATGATTTAAAAAAAAAAATTATATTACTACCTGAATGAGTCAATTCTTATCTTTTTATACCATTTTGCTAGGACAGCAGATTTAGAGAATATGAAGTTCATCTATCAAAAAATAAATGGAAGTGTTATCGAATTGTATAAAACAAATACTTCTTAATTTGTAAGATCTATGCGAATACCTCTTGCTCAATTTCATTGGCAAGTTTCTGCCATTCTTGGGTATTTCGGTCAAGCAATTCCGGTACCCAGCTTGCACTGCCAATTATCTTTATTGTTCCAGCGACTTCGCAGTCCTGTTCACAAATTCCTGGTGTAGTTGGTCTAGGCGTTGTCGTTGTAGTTGACGTCGTGGTGGTGCTCGATGTCACCTCAGTTATCGGGGTAAGCGACGCGGACGAAATCGTTGCAGTCCGAGCAGCTTCTAATATCTTTTCTATCGAGATTGGAGTAGTCGATGAGCTAGGCCATCCTGTAAATTCTGTGGTAGCTCTGCAAAAGTTCAACATCAAGGATCAACTTAATTTCAATTTGAATTCATATTATCAAATAACACTAAACTCAGACTTTGAATTCAGACTTTTAAATTTCAAATAATAATAATTCATTTTGGATGATAGTTTCAAATAATAATTTATAGTTCATAAAATTTACCTGATTGGCCATCCTCTGTGTATTTTCGGCGTAACCGTGCCTGGTCCTTCACCTCGAGGACTCGATGGCGTGGTAATTTTATTAGCTGGTTTTCGTCCGCCCGGTCTGCTAGGAAACACGAGTTTTAAACCAGCGGATTTCTTCGTCGTAGACGAAGCAGATTCTGTTATCGCGGAGGCATTGAACTCGGTAGAATCTTTTGTCTCGTCTTTCGTCTCTGAAGTGAGATTCTTCCTTTTCTCTTCGTAATCTCGTGGCAATAAGGAAGAAATATCAATTTTAGAGTTGGCGAACAAATCCTGAATCGTTTTTTCAGCTGGCGATTTCTCTGATGAAACGTCTATACTTTCTGCTATTGTTGTGGTAGTGGTGATGGCGGTGGTGGTTTCTTCATCTTTCTTCTTGTTATAATCCGCTGGTAACAACGATGATATATTAACTTTAGATCTCGCAAGAATATCCTTTAACAAAGAGCTTTCCGTAACGGGCGAGTCCTCTTTCTTCAATTTGTATCCAGGTGGCAAGAAAGCACTAATGTCTTGAACGATCACATTGGTTTTAGGTTTCTTCGTCGTGGTAGTTGATGCGAGTTGAGTGGTGATTGATTCTGTTGTTGTGCTGGTTGTGCTCTTTGTGGGCCACCTAAACATCATTAATCATAATCTTTGTTACCACGTCACACGCTTATGTTCATTAAATTGGCAGTAAGAAATAGCTGCGAAGCATTTTAACGTATAGAAACAAGAAACATATTTAATGCATAAATAAAGAAGAAACATTTTAAGCCAAATTAAAAATTCTTCTTCTTTGATCTTCAATAAATATTATACCTTCAACTATTAAATTTTTCTAAATGTTATACTTTCAACTATATTAGATATTCTTCTAAATAAATCAAAAATAATATTTTCAAATATATCACCAACCTAAATCCAGTCTTTGAAAGCGTCGACGTTGTCGACGAACTCTTCGTGACATAATCGCGCGGTAATAGCCCTTCCAGACTGTCGAGCGTCGTTTCAATTCTCGGCTTCGGTGTAGCATGATCGGTTCTCTTGTCGTTGTATCGTCGAGGTACGAACTTGCTAATAACCGGCGTCCTGGCAGTAGTGGTATACCTTCTCCGATTATTCCTGTCTCTTTCGTTCAAAACGTCCAACTGAAGCGAATTGCCAGCTGTTCTGAAACCACCAGCGAGAAAACCGCTGGATAATTCCGACTGCACCCTGTCCAATTTGTCGATGATGCTCTCCGTGGACTCCGGAGGTGGCGACGTTTTCTTCTCGCCGCTGTGACCGATCGATTCGATACGATCTATGACCGGAAACGGCAAGAACCTCGCGCCAGATATGCTACGACTCGTTTGAACGGAAGCTAGTATTCGAGACGTATCTTCGGTTGTTACTGCCGTCACGGGTAGTTCCGTGATCCCCGTGGACGAGGGTGGCGCGGCGACCTGCTCGGTGGTAGTCGGGGAGGATGTCGTTGGAACAGAAATCGTGCCGTTGACGACGCTTTTTGTCGTTACTACCGACACTATCGCCTCGCCGATCAGGATGGAACTGTCAGCGGAAGAGTTTGTTTCCGATTTTGGCAGTCCGAGAAAGGCGAACGTTTTGTCGCTACCTTCCATCGAGGAGCCTTCTTGGCCGTTGTTGATCGCCGCAATTGGCGTGTCCGCGTTCTTCTCTTCGAGCAGATCGGACGAGGAGTCATTCGCATGATGAGCATCCTCTAAATATTCTTCCTCTTCCTCCGACAAATCGTAGTCGTTGTCCTGCGGTTTCTCCGCTTCGTCTTGCTCTTCTTGTTCCTCTTGCTCTCCCTGCTCCCTCGATACATTCTTTTCCTCTTCCTCCGCATCCATATAGTCACGGGCGTGATCGTCCGCTGCGAAATTTTTAAAGAATGTTGTTTTTTACGAACAATTTAGAGGCGGAAGAAACGCGCGGGACACAAGAAGTGCGCGTTTCTTTTTGTTCTACGGACACGAGACTTTCCTTACCGGGTGACGAAACGAGTTTACATAATGCAGAACGCGTTTATAAAGATCATAATTTTTTGATACTATCGTGTTATATCATGAGAGAGAGAGAGAGAGAGAGAGAGAGAGAAAATGTGGTCTAAAAGTTGTGGCGGTTTTACATTACGGTGGGAAACAATCGATTTCCTATAGACTCCCAATTTCTGTCCGAAAGCTGTGACAAGGAAGCTGACTAGTTTAATCAAATGACTTTCTTTTCGGTTGTAGAGTCTTTTCATGTTCAGTCGAGAATTACATTGCCGAAAAAACTGCACCCCAGTACGATTCGTTTCACTGAAAGCCCCAAAAGCAACTATTCTGACTAGGAAATGAAGATGACATTTTTGCCATAAAATTTTATTGATACGCAAACATTTGAATCGATATAAAACAAATTACAGGCGCGATCACTCAGTACCAGACAACGCCACTCCTACTCGAGGTCTACCCCACGCCCCCTCACGAATCACGTGACCCAAATCAACCAATCGCTAATTTTCGTTGCATTAGCGTTGCACCTGAGGCACGATTTTCTGAGTTATCCCGGTTAAAACCACTTTCAGTGATAAAATTCATCTAAAAAAAATTTTTTTTTAATTTCATTCGCGTATCACGTATAAGTTTATGCGATTTGTTGAAACTTTAAATTTAATTAGGTAACGGGTATGTTCTACCTGTTGCATTGGATTGCTCGAGAATAATTTTTAAATTAGGAGCGGCGAACGCGACGATATTATAAAATTTCAATTATTTGATAATTATGTATATATTAATAAGTTTCAAGCTTGACAAGTTTGAACAGTTTAAAATTTGAGTAGTTTTCGATTTATGTACATCTTACCTGCAGCCTGGTATCGCGACTGATTAAGGCTTGAGTAATCATCGTTATAATAGTTGTACGTGTCGTACTGACTCGTCGAGGGATCCTCCAGATAATCTTCATCTCTGGATACGTCTTTTGTCTGAGCATTTATGTCTGGCGAGCCTTTCACGTATTTTACATCGGCGGTATCGGTGATTTTGGAAAATTTCGAAGTCCCGTGTTCCGCTTTTGGATCGGTTTCAACTTTGTACTCGTCTTCGTAAACTTCTTCGTCTACTTCCTCCTCGTGTTCGTTTTTTTTTCCATTCGTTTTTGACGTCTCCATAACGTTGTTCTCGTCCAAGGACCGCAATAGCGTTTCCGCTGGATTACTCGCGGGAGATGCATTTTTGTCTTGTTGTTCGTACACCGAATTCGTTGGTATCAGACGTGATAATTTGTCCCACGACTCGACTGATCCTTGAAAGAAAATCGATTGATTTAAATAAGTATAATCAAATTTCAGTCAGAAAGAAATAAATACTCAATTACTTTTTAAAAATGACGTGATAAAATTTCAAATTGTATTCCAAGTTTTTAAACTATTTAAACTGCTCCAAGTTTATTCTATTATAAAAATCGAACACGTCAGAACTTGATAGATGAGAAATATGCATATCAAAGAAGAAAAATTTTAGTAGTGAAAAGAGTAATTTCAAAATAGATATAATTAATATAATAATTTAAAAATAAATAGTAAATTTAAAATCTAACACATTAGATATGGTAGTAAAAACATAAAAGTAATCTGAGGAACAAACTAAATGAATCGAATGAACAAAAAGTTGGGGCATCGAAATGAAAAGGGTGTGCTCGATTCGCGTAATCATGTATAAATTATAGTTGCTCTTTCACGTATTTAACTAGCACGTTCCGTGAGAAACTGTCTGGAGTTGTTTCCGAAAGAAAGCGAAGACGCTTTCCAGCATTGTTTCTTCATGTTTTGTAATACCTTTTGCATCGAGAAACAGACCATCTCATTTTCTCGATTTCCCGCGGAAAACTCGTCTCCGAACTTCCTGCTACAACACGTCATTAGATAATCATTTAAAGTCTCATATTACAATACTTTCGTATAATTTAACTATTAATGTAATTACTTCAATGCGAAAATTATAGGTTAACACACAGTTAAAATAGTTTTCAAGCAGTAATAAAATTGTAAACTGAACTCAATATTTCAAAGCACTATATAATAAAATGCAATTTACTTATTGGGATATTTCTTGCAATAATTTACTGCAAGTTTCTCGAAAATAGATAACTTCAGTATTTAGCATTAATTATCATCATACGTTCGACTTTTCCCAACTTTCGATTGGGAAGTATTTGTTCCGCTTTTACATCCAAGGAGATTAAAGCTAACATTTATTTAAAACAAATTAATAGTGCTTTTTCTAACTTTCAACTAGAGTACTAGAAAAGTACGCTCCACTTTCGAAAACAAATTAAAGACGATTACAGAGATTAAACAAATAATAAGAAAATGATTTTGTCCATTTTGATTTATGAGCAATTTTGTAAAATAACTCAACTTCCTCATTCGAAAGAAATACAACGTGTTAAATGCATTTGCATATCCTGTAATTTTTAGTATCCTTCTCCTAAAAAGGAGAGTCCTACTCTGGCCCAGTTCCTCCTCATGTATTTAATATTAGCAACGTTAGTTCTGCTATTTATTCTCACAGTACCGCTAAACTCCTACATATCATTCCCTTTTTTCAATTAATAGTTATATCAACCAATGATAGCATCATTAATTATCATTCACAGATTCTTTCATATTACAATAAAAAATCTCCTGCAAAAATAAAAATCTCCTAAAATTGAAAATATTTTATTAATATTTCTTCGTGTATTTCAATATTTTCTAATACCTTTTAAGTTGTAAATCTGCTTTGCTTCAACAAATAATATATCTCTCTACTTTATTATTTCACCAAACAGCAATGAATGAATATAATTTTCTGAAGAGAATGGTTGAAATGTTCTGAGCTCGGACAACACGAGATATTCTTGAAAAGGGTTGTATCAGTGGTAAATGTCGTAACTGGAATAGTTCCGTGGGTGTGTCTGCAATGAAATCAACAAGGCTGCAGGCGTTCGAAATCTGAGCGCGAATATAAATTAAGGTGTGGTTACGCTACTCGGACGCGTTAATTGCGCTTGCTTTCCTACGATTCGTTTCTTGTCGTACAATTTGATTTTTTGCCGTTACATCCACAAACATACGCGCACCATTTTAATTACTGATTATCAAAGTTTACTTACACTTTTCCAATTTGGTTTCTAACGTTCCTCTTTACGTTTCACTTTAGGAGAGAAACTCTAGAAATGCATAAATTATTGTGTCTCATTTCGTACTGTTATTTACATAATTCAACAGTTTGCCATAAATGATTTACCAAATTATCCAAAATAGATTTGGATAATTTAAGCAACAGAGAGAAGTATTCTACAATTTTTGAAGAGATCAACTCCTATACTTTTGTTACATTTGTAACGAGTAATGTAACATTACATAATGGTGCTGCTTGTTTGTTTTTAGTACTTTAATTAGATATGAATATACTCCGTGTGTTATTCATTTATTTCTCAATAATTAATGCAAAGATTGTAAGACAACTATCTCTTATTATCATATTGAGCAACATCAACTTTGCGTAAATGCAATGCTAATGTTATTAATCAAGTTTGAACGATACAGTTCAGTGATCATATTTTTTTGTCTCGCGTTATAAATGATTTATATTAAAAGTATAATAATAAGCACGAATATTCGTGGTAAGTAAATAACGTGCTATGTGAGTAACTGTCAACGCAAAAATATTACTTTGTATGTACCTAATTTCATACCGTAACAAATTGCAGAATAGAATTATCCTCGTTCAAATATCAATTCTCTTTGCGAATCTCCACGAAATATTCATCAATATTCAAAGCTTACTAAAGTTATGAGCGTGTCGACATTGTATTTTATCATTTCGGCAATTCAAGCGATAAAATTCATTGAAAATTCGTCAATGTTTAACGTGACTCCAAGTTATCCAAGTTATTCATCTTTTGTCGGAACTCGGTCATATGTCTTACAGTTTCCGCCGCTGATTGTGAGACCAACCGGATTCGATATTCTCAGCTGTCGCGGCCGGTTGTTGGCAAATTCATCGATCTATTGACGTAATTCGAGATCGCTTATATGGCCAATACCAGTTTCGTATTTTCAGCGGAACTTGCCCGATACTTTCACGATCGCGACAGCAGGAAGTGTCCGATTGAATTCTAACGGGTGTACGTGCACCAAAGGAGCGAGAAGTCGCGCGTGCCAAGCTTACCCAACGAAGTTGTAACGCACATAGTATATAAATAATGGGCCGAGTGCAGCTGTTCTCCTTTCAATCGTCCTTCGACTTGATCGCGTCTACTCCCCGTACATACGTTCACACGAATTCTTAACTCGAGATGCCTGGTCTCGGAGTATCGATCGCAGCTTTCTTTCTTCATACTAAAAAATAATCTACTGTCTTGTACTTGCTGTTATAATACTATCGTTTCTTTTTTTTTTTTTTTTTTCAAAATTAATTGCTTACTTATATCGTTGAATAACACAGCGTATTACCTTTATCGTCGAGTATTATTCATTTGTACTTTACTTTAATATGAAATACATGAAATCTTTCAAATCTTTCTCATTTTCACGATTCAACTTTCTTTACAGATCAATGTGTCACGTAGAATTTCTCCTGCAACTGCAAGATGAATAAAAGATTCGATGAATACTTTTGTTAAGAAAGAAAAATGTACTTGTGTTAATGTTTTTGATCGCATCTTTCATTGCGCAGTAGTTCCACATAGTAAACCAGCAATTAGTAACGCTACTTATAACATGTACAATTAACAAGTACCTACAACTTTATCAATGTTCCTTCTGTCGCAGATTTTAGAAATGTATATCCATCGTGTAAACCTATACGTGTACACACGTTAGTTGCGTTTTACCAGGCTTACATTTTATCCGTTCGTCTCAGGTAAACGTATAAATGGAGTGGTGTGACCTCGCACGATTTCAAACCGATTAAAACTGCGCCCCTTCTCTCTCTCTCTCTCTCTCTCTCTCGATAATGCAGGTCGCAGAACTGCGTCTATCCTGTGTGGCACGACGATGTATTTTGAAATAACATGTTTCGCGCTTATTGTACCGTGACTTTCCTTATCCAACCTGAATGTAAAAGACGAAAGATTTTCGCGTCAGCACGCAACTAAACAACCGCACGACCATTTTCCATAGGCCGATATAATATTCCTAGCGAATACGAGGCCTAAATAAGATACGCGGCCTCGGCAAAGATTCGGCGCTCGATACGTACTTTCCATAAGCGAACACGCCGTTATTATGACGCCGTGCAATTAACGCAGATTCTCGAGACACGACGTTCCAATTCTATCGACCGAGCGTAGGTATGATTAATGACGAATCTCACAACCAGATTTCACTAGTGATTTCCCGTTTGTTTCTGAAAGTACTTAACTTCCTCTGCGATCGAAAAAAAAAAAAAACTTTGAACTCCAACAAAACTGCAGGAAATTTCTTGGTACGATTTTGAAAATTTTCTTTCAAAAGTTTGACAGATTGAAAAATCTTACGATTCGTGAGTGCAACCAAGGAAATCGAATCTAGATACAGGTCTGTACTTTATTTTAGATATTTTGTATATTTTTAACATTCTATGCTTTTTTACATTTTTAAGTTTTGTGTAAACACAGTGTGCTTGCGAGACTTAATCAAGAGATCAATTCAAAAGCAAAGCGCGAGAAAATATGCGGTCGATATTGCTATGCAATATTGGCAGAAACTTTCTCTAAAGAAGTTTCTTTTTCAAGGTTAATGACTCAATCGAAAAAGAAGGTAAATCGTTTGCCTTACTAATCTCGTAACACTATTTATACAACGAAATCGTATTCAAGTATATGTATTGTACACAGGGTGTCTCACGATTGGTGGTTACAACCGAGTAGGAGGTGATCCTACGTGAAAAACGAGTCGAAACGAAAAGAATAAAATTTGTTCGTCAAAGCCTTAGTCGATCAAAATCGAGTTTGGAAATTTATCAAGTATACCTGAATTCCATATACATTGGAATAATTGACACGAGAATATTCTATGCACAAAAATAAGTAGAAATTGTAGAATAAAATTTTTTCGTTTAAAGCTTCATTTCTAAGAAAATAGACTTTGAATATGTTTCGTTAAAAATTGGTACTGTGTACTAAATAAATTTTTAAACTCAATCTTCTTGGGAACGAAGCATTTAAAATATAGAATAAAAATTTTATTTTTATTTTCGTACGTAGAATAATCGTCTATTAATTATTCTTAATTATTTTCATGTTTAGAATTAATCATAAATTCAAGTACACTTGATAAATGTTCAAACTCGATTTTCTCGAAAACGAAGGCGATTGACGATCAAATTTTATTTTTGCTCTTCTTTTCGACTTATTTTTTTATATAGAATCACCTCCTACTTATACCATTCATTACAAAACATTTTGTCATGATATAGATCATTGATCTTTTCTGGGAAACCGAGATTTAACACGAGCTTTCGTTTGCGTGTTGATCATTATGGAATTAACCATTTGATTATGACTTAATCTGACGATTAGCATGACAAACTTATAAGATTTCAAACAAATCTTGTTTATTACGAGATCCGTGAGATGAGTCTTAAACTCATGCTGAGAAGAGCGAGGTCACGGGAGTCACAACGAAATCGTGTCATATTTCACGGAAATCATTTCAACATGAAAACCGTTTGTTCTTGCACGGCTACAACGAGTATCAATACATGTAGGATTTAAATTTATTATTAACTCGTGACAGCGTTGTTAACTAGCCTTGAAAGGCTCCTTAATTAATAATCTTATTAAGGCTCCTAAATAATCTTATTATCATTTAGTACATTATAAAACACGAAAACTACTTTACTTAAAAATTTAAAACTACATGTAAAATGGTTATTAGAAAAATAATGGTATTTATATTTCCAAGTTCATTGATTCTTATTCAGTCTGAATATCCATTCGCTGCAACCAGAACGCATGCTGCCGGTGATTTAATTTGAATAACAAATTGATATTTGTGTTTTTCATTTTTTCCATCGTCAGGAAGATGAAACGTAAATAATTTCACTCTCATTCAACATACTCTGCGTTACGAATTAATGAAACCTCTTACTTTTCGATTTGATTAATTGAATTTGTGAATCTATCAACGTAAACTGCGATTAAACTACAAAAGCACAAAACGATTAAAGTGAAATTTATTTGAACGAAGTGTTCAAACTCTTACACTGCAAATTTTACAAGTCTCATTTACTTTTTAACGAATGTCGAAATAATTCAAAAGCTTTATAGATTTCACGTTGATTGTTACTGCGATGTTCTTCTTTGTGGCTGTTACACAATGCATGATAATTGGATGATGATTGGCGTGGAATCAGAAAATGCCAATTTTGTTATTCGCCACAATTTTAAGTCAGATATGTCTGTTTTAGGGAATCACGATAATCGTTCAACTCAAAGTTGTTATTATAGGCAACAATGGAGGTTCAATTGCGTTATCCTGCTACACGATTGTACGTAACACTCGTATAGAATTGCGGTTCTATTGTATTGCATATTGTATCGCAATGTACCAGGTCACGAATTCAAACTATCTAGTATTACACAGCGGTCATCCACCGTTTATCCTGTCTGCAGGTTTAAGGCCGGATTGCACGAGGTATTGCGTTATCCATAGTTATGCTTCAAGAAAATTTGCGCATATCAATTCATGCAAACATTCCTATAACTGCGATCTATTCGCCTGCTATTGTGCAGCAAGCAAGGCTTTATTATTTTTTGTTGTAGAAGTAGGATCTTAATTTATGAGAATTTTACCCAATTTCCATCAACGCATTGATATTTCACGGGAACGACCAACTGAGAATTTTTGTCGGTCGTAGAAACAACGAGGAATACGAATTAAGCCAGAAAGACTTCGCCGTAACCAGTGAATCGTGACAGTCATACACCGTTGACTGTGGATTACATAAATACCACCTACACATTCCATTGGTATTACGCTGTCAAAATCAAACGGGACCTTCCAATGGTCCCGGTTGAAAAGACTACCAAGTGTCCGTCGTCTGATCTATAAATCATCCGGTAACAATATACCTCGAACGTTTCAAAGAAGCCCTTCGCAGTAAAAATCCAACCTGGACAGCCTGGAATCCCATAAATCTGCACACATCCACCAGGACGTTCGCATTTGCTCTGTGCTTTATCCATGAAAGGATTGCGCAGATCTCGGTAGCGCGCTCTTTCGGTCGGAACGTCAATCAAAATCGTACACTCAAATTCGTCGCCTCGAAGGGGTACTTTCTTTTTGCGCGGGTGTTTTCAGAAAAAAAAAAAAAGAAACGTACCTTGTTGACTGTTCGCTGAAACGAAGACGCAGCCGATCAGAATCAGAAACGTCGAGAGCACGTCGACGAGTCGGATATCGTTCGTTTCGCGTCTCGACATTGTCCTCTGGCACTTGTTCACACCGCGCACTTTTTCGTATCGGCACGATTTCGAGGCAGTTCGCCCAACTGTCAGCATAACACTGTCATCGTAACGACGCTGAAATTCGCGGACTCGTTTCGCGTCGCGTTGTTATTTACTTCGTGTCGTTGATTTACCGATCAACGACGAGCGGACACATCCTCACAGTGGAAAAAGAGACGTTCGCGAGCACGGCGCGCTTGTCACTGGCCACGGGTAGAAAGCAAAATCCTACTTTCACTTGGTCGCTGCGAGCTTCGCGAGGCGGAGCTGGCACGTCGAGGCCATCGCGATCTTTCCCTCTCCTTTCTATTCGGCTACCTCTCCGGTGCCTCTCTTCTCGTCTACGCGTCTTTGTGACGATCAACACCGAGGGAACCGATACTTAGAAAAACCATGGGGACGGGTTTTAGCAAAAATTTGAGAACGTCCGGGTACGACCTTTTTTGTATCTTCGCGAAGGTCGCTCGCGAGGATCAACGATCTTTCGCAACGATTTTAGAATCGGGAGTCAATGCTTTCGACGCTGAGTCGAGTTCCCCAACAGTCTTTTGCATATTACGAGTAAAAGAATTATTTCGCTTTGAAGATAGTCTTGGATTTTTGAACCGAGTGCAAATTTTTTTACTTTTTGTTTCAGACGATTACTAGTTACAGTTATTTTTTTTTTTTTTTCGCGTAGATATTGATTATAATTTTATCATTTGTGAAAAGGGAGTGTTTACATTTGAATTGTATATTTTAAAAAATATGTTACACGTTAGAAGAATTTTTCAATTCGATTGTAATCGCGTATAACTTCAAAGTTACACGTTCATATGTCTATATTTTAAATTGACAATCGTAATAATTTAAATGTGATTCTAAATTGCGTTTAAAAGTATCTTATCACTTCCAGCTTGTCGTTGAAAGATCAAAAAGTTCTACATTTCTAGAAACATTGTAACATATCTTTCATTTTGATGCTCATCCATTATGCATCTCGCGAACTTTATATTTAAGTTATATATAGCCTGCGTTTAGTATCTTTATTTCGATCCCATCTATCGTTTCTTTTGGGGGCTGGAAAGAATGCAGCCGAAGAATGTCATAACACGACCGCGTCCTTCGGTAGGACCTTCGTTTTTTCAGTGTCGATTTTGTCTTGTCGCGATACGTTCGTTAACCCTTCCTCCGGTTACAGCCGACCTTTACGAATCGATATTTCGAACTGATTCACATCCGGTCAGAAACCGGCCAAGTACCAAAGTAAAAAGACTAGCAAGGTCGGGACTTCGAGACAGTCAGGGAAAGTATTATCATGACGCAATGAGATTGATGATGATACTCTATAATAGCTTCTAAATTATTACTTCTCAACGGTATGTGGGATTAGTTGGTATATCTTCACGTGTTTTCATATTTTGTTTTTTATATTAATGTTTTTCAATTTTCCGTGGTTGACTTTGTGTAAATATCTTAACGAGAAAAAGATAAATTTTTTCTTTTTTTTTTTGAGCATATATTATCGTATATGTATATATGTGTATGATATTTAAAATTACATTTGTAGTTATAAAATATGTAAGTATGTGTATCGACCGTAGATGCTGCATATTTATATATAAGATTCGTATAATGTGATTCGACGAATTTTATTTTTAAATGCAGCTGTAAATGTGTACTGTTTTTTCTCAAATAATTCAAAACTGTTTGAAACAGATAAATAATAACTTATATAATTTAAATAGAATAACTTCTGATTTTTGAGATAATCCCTGAGAAAGAAAAGAAAACTCAAGAAGTGGCTTTACTTCCTAAATTCGCTATATATATTAATCAACAAGACATATATGTTACAGACTAATTTTTGAACATTTGTTTTTACTAATTTTATGTGTAAATAGAAAGAAATTAGAAGTTAAAAAGGTGTTTGGAAAGAATTAAAGAAAAGAAAAGGACAAAGTAATTTTATAATACAAATTTGTGTAATAAAATGCTGTTTCAGTAATATATGTATACTAGAGTTCGTGAGAGATATTCATCGGTATTTGGATTTTCAGTTACTATTTATGTGAAATTGCGAGAGAAGATTCGGTTACAAGCTAGGCATCGTGTCAAGTTGCCAATTTGTATTCCTGCAGAGTTAGCAGGAAGTGCACCTTGGTCTCGATTGTAACGGTAACGATAAAGATATACCATATGTAATCATGTAAAGTATTTTATTTCGTGACAATGGTACAAATTTATGGAATATCTGTACCTTGAAATTTTTTAGTTAGCGCGAATATGAGATTTTAATCTAGATGCAAATGAATCATCTTTGATTGAAAAAAATTTGCTCGTAAAATTATTGAAAAGATTATATTGCAAATATTTTGTCGTTGATTTAAATTTTATATATAAGATAAAAAATTATTTACGTAAAAGAAAAATGGTGTAAGCGCATCTCCCTTGATAGATGAAGACATTGAAGTCACTGTTTTATGTTGGCATTGAACTCACCACGCGGATCATCTAATTAAAATATCTAATAATCTTATAATAATAAATATATACTTACATGATTATTTTATATATATATTATGCTTGACAAATTAAATATTTAGTAACAGGAAATTGAATAAATTTCATTTTATTATATATTTTTCGAAATTGTGCAATAAATAACGTAATTAAAAAATAAACTTATGTCTTTTTGTAATGTTACAATACACATAAATTTTATTATATTTATTTCATATACATATTATATTGTAACATTATATTATTACATGTGTAAATTATTTTTTAGCTAAAAAATAAGCAATTTTAATATTCTTCGATATAAAATAAAATATATAAATTAATGTGATAATTTTTTAAATCTTCGACCTTTTTTTTTTGCTTTCTGTAATGAGTCTGTAATGAAATATCACAAAACATTAGAAATAAAACGTAAATAATTCAATAGATCATTGGGGATACGTGTAAATGCTGATTATCATAATTTTATCAATAGTTTATTGAAGAAAATATATTTTCCTAGTATATTTTATGAAATTAAGAATTTCGTACCGTAAAAATGCCACATTAACAAATGACGAATAATAGTCAGTCCATTGTAAACAATATATAATGTTCTCTGTATGATTTCTTTAGAATCGAATGATTTCAAATATTAAGAATGTTTTGTAGGATACTTACGTTTTATAATCCAACAGAGCTGTATGAGAAAAATAATTCAAACATTGAAAATATGATTTCCGAATTATATGTTGTATGTTATACATTTTTTTTTTCGGTAGATACAAGGATCAATATATTTTTGGACTATTACATTTTAACATCAGTTTATAGAAATTCACTGCACATGCTTTTAAACTAGTCGAGAGTGCAACAAACAGTCGCCATTGTAACTCTCATGTAATTTTCATACAAAATATTCATAATGAGGTGCTTATGTAACAAACCTGGATAAAATATGTATAAAATTCGCACTTTATGATATCATTATGTAATATTACTAATGATTTTTTTTTGTTAACTAGAATCTATTTTAACATAATCCAACAAATAATGATATGCTTACACTATGGCATCTTTACAGTATGACACACATTTTAGCTGTGTGAAATTGGCGTTAATTTTATTGATTCCTATAATTACAGGCGATAATCATCTCGTGTGTAAAGTACTTCAATTCAACTACAGCTATAAATTCATTGATTTGTTATTTGGACACCATATATATACCATGCTTTGACGCGGACCTCGTTAGCTAGAACAAAAATACATTCCACAAATTCAAAGACTCATACAGACACTTTTGTTGCTTCATTAGAAACGATAATTACTTTGTAGTTGGTCTTCTTGAAGGTTCTGAGGCAGTAGGTGGTGGAGGTGGACCCCTACGTGCCAATTCTTCTAAATATCCCATTAATAACCGTGTCCGTTCAGCAGCTGCTGCTTCTAATACAAGAAATCTTCGATCCTTTCTTAAAATTTCTTCAATTTCGGCTAAATGTGCACTATTTTCTTGTACTTTTTTATACGTCTTATCAGTAATAAGTTTCGTTTCCTAAGATTGATATTTAATACTATGAAAAACTGTACAATAACAAAGATAGAAGTGATAATATATTTTTAACATACTTGTAAAAGTTCCCTAAAGTCAGCTTTGGCCGCAACAAGTTTATCTTTAATGTACTCTTTGAATTCTTTCTCACATTTCTGCAAAAAAATAAATATAGCGCATGCAGCATGGGTAGAAAGTGATTCATAATTCGCATTCCTACGTAAGTTTAAATAAGTTACGTACCCGGTCGCTAGACGAAAATTTTAGATATCTAGGATCGTCTTTTAATAATTTTTTTATATCCCTCCACGAGGCGGTAAGTTCGGTAGAGGCTCCTACTTCGTCGAGCAATTCACGAAATTTATCACGCTTTTTACGACTAAGTTGCTCTATATGTTCATTGAATAGTCTTTCTTTTTCCTCGCGATCTAAACTTTCAGCCAATTCCCATCTATGATCCTTTTCTCAATTGCCGTTTTGCTTCTCGCCATGCTAAGTCACCATTCCTTACCTATAAACGTGAGCGTTGTGTTAAGCGTTAAGCAATTGAATTGACTTAAATTCACATAGCCGAGATACGTACCAAATCTGCAAGAAGAGCACTGAAATGCTGTACTGCTTCCGTATGACGATGATGCTGCCTCTCCTTATCTCTATCGCGAAGATGCGTAGCAAGAGTTCTTTGAACTTCTCTTTCCCTTTCGCGAAGACTAACTTCTGCTCTTCTTTCACGCTCTCGTTTCTGTTTTTCACGATCTTCTTCCGAATCGGACTGGTCTTCCGCGTTCTCCTTCTGGGCAACGGTCATATAAAATTTCCGTAAAACTAATTTTAATCAGTTCAAAAAGTGTTCAAAAATCACTTACATCGTTCTCCTTCTTCGATGGTTTTTCATCGTTATCTTCGATCTCGCCACTTTCTTTCTCTGTCGTCGCCTCCTTTTTCTCCTTGCCGTTTTCCTCCGAAGGTGCTTCATTCCGTCGCTTTTTGTCCTTCGAATTGTCCTTGTCAACCCGGTCCTTCGACGATTTTTCCTTGTACTTATCAACATCCTTTCGGTCCCTATCTTTCTTCTCGGATTTATGATGATCTTTATCTCTGTGCCTGTGATCTTTGTCTTTCTCCTTCTCCTTTTTCCTCTCCTCCTTTAGCATACGAATGTAATCCCTAAACCAATCTTCTCTCGTGCTTGCCGATTCTACGACTCTGTACCTCCAATCTGATTCCAATTTTTTCTTACAATCGCTCCAATGCGAATGCCTGTCGATGTCTTTGTGTTCACGTAGCATCGCTATGAATTCCTTTTTCACCTGAAACGCATTTAACGTAAGAGTTTTTATCGTTGAAAAATAATCAGCCCTTGCTTACACTCTATTTATACAATTCTGTCTTAAAATTGATTATCTTATTTATTTATTGAATTATTTCTTTTTCTTTTTCTTTTTTTTTGCTTGTTTCAGTTTTATCATGCACGCTTAAGAATTTCCAACCAATGAATACATGTTCAGCCACATTACAATCAGTTTATATTATTAATATGTAGATACATTATGTATAATATTATATGTACGTGTCTATAAAAATTTACGGCTTGTAATGTGGATCAAACTATGTCAACTTGCAAACCTTTTTATTGGTTTTCAAACTACATTTCGTTAGGGGTAGAAGAAATAGTCATTCATGTCATTCGTTCGTGTCAGGAGGTATCACAACGTTAAGGGCTCTACTTGTTGGAATTTTTAATGAAATAAGCTGGTCAGATTTGCTGAAAAAAATTATAATCATTATAGCTGTAAAAATAATTATTTGCTAACCGAGTCATCATTAAATATATTCTATATCGCAGTACATGAAATCTAATAAGACATGGTACTGAAACGTAAACGTACAAAGAGGAAATATGTTGTTATTTAATGATGAAACGGAATATAAAACGGATAAATTTTTATCTGCTGCCCTTGCTGAAAAGAAAAAATGCGTTAGTATATCGTCAGGAGATTTTGAAAATATTAAAAGCTTTTTTAGCCGTTCAAATTACGAAACGAGGTTTTACTTTTCCTATATGTCTGTTCTACAGTGCTTGCACAAAATATATAAACTTCAATTTTTTATTACTCTTATTCAAGAATTATACAATGTCTTGTGAATGATGCAGTAAATATGATATAATAAAATTTGTAACATAAAAAGTAGAAAAATTTTAAATTAGACTTAATCTTTGAAGAGCTTCTTTTTTTTTTATTAATACAATTCTAATCTGTTCAAAAAATGTTCAGATTTTACTAGTAGTACAATTAATGAATTATATGTCTCTGGTTTCTATGCTTCTATATTATTAAAAATAAAAAATTTTAATTTAGATTCCCATTACGTAATTTGTGAACGACCTATGATTTCAATTTAATAATAATAATAATAATAATAATGGTAATAATAATAATAATAACAACAATAATGATAATAATAATGGTAATAATAATAATAATAATTTGTTATTTACGTAAACTTATACACGTCTATCTCATAATGAAAAGTTGACCAGAGTTGTTGGCACATTTCGGTTTTGAATCTTTTATCACAGTTATTACTCGGATCCTGATCCTATACAATTTTAAGATAGTAAGAAATTTGTGCCACAATTGTCTAATTTTTATCTAAACACAATAGGATTGCAATGTCCACTTCTATTATTTTTAAGACAAAAGCAGTCAAGGTTCTCTGAAGAATACAAACCAAATAAAAGCACACTCATTCTATCATTTCAATCTGATCTCATGTTCCTTCAAATATATTAATTTTTAAACAAAAATATCACTATTGCATTTGATAGCAAATACTTTTTTTTTCGTTGGTAATAATTTAAAAAGATATTATAGATTTAAAAAAGAAATATCTTGACACCAATTGAAATGTACGTCAATTTCTGATATTATTTGTTTTTCAAACTTTCAAAGTATGCTATGTATTGACATAAGAACAATTGTCAAAAATGATATTTCGGGCATTTCTCTTGTTTATTTATCGAGACCAACAAAACTATGAAATCGATAAACGTAATATAAAAAAAAAAAAAAAAAAAAAATGAATTTGTTCTTATGTTGATACATCAATTGTAAAATAGACTGGTAGCTTTTGTTTCTCAAAATAAAAAAACGGTTCTTTATCTCCAGAAAACAGAACAAGATCTGCAAATATGAGTTTGGAATTGATGCTACCATTGGGGTTGACACCATATTTTCTTTTACTGATAATATATTTAATTTCTTTGAAATTGGTTTTGATTTTTGGGGAAAAGTTAATCTTTTGAAGTAACGAGGATTACGAGTAATATACAAATACCGAGTTCGTTCATTCTCATGACTCTGCTTTGGAGTAAAGAATGCGGCGCGCGAGGGTGTGCCAACTGTGCCACGCAGTGTAGGTGGGGATGGTAGATGACATCATCCATGCCACCAACCAGCTTCAGAACCAAGCCACTCCACATACGGAACCTGTCCTGCCTGCCTCCTGACTGAAGTGGAGAGTTCAGAACACATAAGTATATAAGGAACCGTCACATACTAAGATTTTATTCTCTACATCTCCCATCTTACAGCTACAAAACTTTTGTCTATCGAGAAAATCTACTGGAGTAGAGAATTATTAGAGAAACTTCTCCTGGTATGTGTTCTTCAGCCATTAATTTAGGAATTCATATTAGATAAATCTTACAAGTGGAACAAAATAGTAACATACCTATAGAACCTGAAAGAACGATTAATTATTGCTGAAAATATAAATTTATTATGTATTATATCCTGTCTAATTTAAGATTAGAATATTTCTTTTGTACTTGTTATTCATTTACGTATCATATTATATCGCATATTACGTATCGCATATTATATCTTTTTTGAACAGTAAAACAATACAAATTTTGCTTTGGTGTTAAATGAAGACTTATTCAGGTTTTGTATAACTTATCGCGAATATATTATATGCTACATTTTCATTTCACATTTCCTTTGATATTATGACGGAATGAAGGATGTATATATGAAAATGAAATTTGATATGGAAAGGGGAAAGGTTTAATGGATATATTCCAAACGTTATTTTTTTTTTTTTTTATGATAGTTTGATATTTCTGGAAAATTGAGGTACGAAAAGTAATGTACAAACAAGATATATTCAAATATTTCAAATATTTCAAAACATTTTAAAGCATTAATACTGTATGTTATAGTTTTAAATTTTTTTAGCCAGAATAATAAGTACCTTAATTCTCCCATATTTCAAAACTTTTGTTTTTTTTATCGCGCGAATGAAATAATATTTATAGGATTTTTTCTTATTTATGGTATTGATTAAGGCAGTGAATGTTTCGAAGGTGAATTGGAAAAGTTTCAATTAAGATTTTGATATCGTAGTACGAATCCTGAAAAGTAATGTTTTCATTGCAACAAGATCAATGATATTAATAAAATGAAAATACCTGTTCTCGTTTTGCTGTTTTTTCCTCTTTTTCCTTCTTTCGCACTTCCAGCAGATATTCGTTGAATAGGCTCTCCCGCTCACGCATCTTTTCTACATTCTTAAACCGTTCATCACGCCCATGTTTTTGAGCAAAATCACTAAATGAAGATCTAGATAAAAAATATTAATTTATTGTAAAACAAAAAATAAATGAGATTCTTTTCTAAAATTTCTAAAATTTTTTTTTAAGACACGACGTACTTTCCATGAAGGCCAGCTTCCTCCAATAATTTTTGAAATTGCTCTTTCCGTTCCTTCATTTTATTCCTTTTTTCCCGCCTCTCTTCTTCCGCTCTCTCCTTCACGTATTTCTCGAAAACTTGTTTTCTCTCCTTTGACGTTAACAGTAAGTACCGAGGGTCAAATACAATTTTGTGAAGCTCCTTTTCCCATGTACTAAATGCGGATACCTGGCAAGAACAATTATTTAAATTGAATAAATTTTATTTTCTTTCGATTTTATGTTGATGTTACTTATCGATTTATATTTAGTTACATCTTTCTCTGCGAGCATATCCCTAAACGATTTAATTCTTGTCTCTAAAGGAACAATTGCCCTTTCTCTGGCAGCTCGTACTTCAGCCTCTATTGCCGCCTCTTTCCCGATATCAATAGTCTTTTTGTTTTCTTTCTCCTCTTCTTCTTTTGGTGCTGCAGCTAAAATGAGAAATATATTTTGGTAATTTTGGTAATATATGAGATATTTATATCACAAAACATCATAGTATATATAATTCACTTTTTGCATCTTCTTGCTTTATTTTTTTCGCTGGTGTTGGTTGATCATCATCACTACTTTCACTTGTATCTGACTGACGCGTCGGTTTAGGAGGTACTACCGCATCTGGAGGTGTAGATACCATTTTATCGACATCTTGACGACCAATGAGATCATCTGGTCTTTCCCAGACAGAAATACGCGATGAGGGATTATAAAAAAATACGCGTCCGTCGCCCGTCCAAACAACACACCTAGTAAACAATTTAAATTTAAATTTTGCCCAACCATCGTAAAAACTACTGAATTAATTTTTTACCAAGGAGTTCCAGGTACGGGAGTACTAGAAATTGGTCTAGACTTGTCTTGAGGTTTAGCAATTTCTTTAGGAGTAGTTTCCTCTTTTTTCGGTTTATTAGCGTCTGCTTCTTTTATACTATCTTTGGTTTCATGATTACTTTCCTGAGGTTTCTCTTGTTTTGTGGGTTCAGTAACTATATTGTTACTAGTAACAGTGGAAGTAGTCACGGCAGCACTTGCAGAGTTGATAGCTGCTTCTTCTGTCTTTTGTCGTAGCGCTAATTTTGCACCTGGTGATAATAATAAATATTTTTTTCGTGTTTACATTGCTTCTAAATTTATATCTTAAAGGCATACTTTCGAGATCCTTTAAAGCTTGTGGTTTTTCCCAAACAGATTCTCCAGCTTTATTATTATAATAATATAATCTTCCATCTGGAGCTCGATGTTCGGTCCATACCATGGCAGATGCTACCAAATCTTGATCTAACTGAGCTAATATAGCAGGGTCTTCGGCCGGAGCTTGGGGAGTCATGACTCCATGCGGCATTTGTGGCATACCTGACGAATATTTTTTTTTTTTTTTTGCCATAAAAAAATATGTTCGGCATATAATCATTTTTTTCTTTACGTATCTATACACATTATATTACCCCAGTTTGCTTGTGGTGGACCATAGCCTCCAAAAGGCTGGAACCCTGGCGGCGGCATACCAAAAGGGGCTGCTCCAAACTGTGTTGCAATTGGACCACCGAACTGATTTGGCATCCTGTGTTGCATAGGTATCATATTAGGGGGAGGTTGCATCATATTTGTATTTACTGCTGGGGTATTCATAGTTGGAGTGTTAGATACAGTTGTAGGTGCTGTACCTGTTGAAAAAACAATATTATGATATCTTCATTAAATCATTATGTATAGCAATTTTAATTTTCTCAACCAGTAAAATAATACCATTTGGTTGTGTTGTGTCAGTTGGTTGTGCATTCATGTCTGGTGCTTCACCAAGTGTAGGAGGTGGACCTGTACCTGGAGGAGCAGTACTAAGTTGATTGATGGCATCTGCATTATTTGTTGAAGACTGTTCAGTATTTTGAGACACTCTATTTTCATTAATTTGATTGGGAGTAGTAGCTGTCGAAGTAGGAGTACCAGTTGAACCTGTTTGCTTAGAAGCTCCATGTACTAGTTGTTCTAACTGCAAAAGAAATAACTGTCCAGAAAAATATAAATGATATAACTTAGTAATAAAAATGTAAGAGTGGAATGTAAATGACCTGGTCTTGTACCATGACCTTAACATTTGGTCCCTCCGGTTTTGTCCATGTGGTTTCTCTTGTACGAATGTTATAATAATAGGACTTGCCATCTGGTGTTTTCGTCTCTACCCATACCTCTCCATTGAGATCTAAGCCTGGAATGTTTGCTTGTTGTTGCGCCTGTTGTTGCGGTTGCTGCTGACCTGGAATCTGTAACAAAATTCCAAGTGTTAAAACGAAGTATTTATATGTCTCTCTATGTTTCTGTAAATCAAAATTTACGTTATTCATATTGGGTGGTCCCATTCCAGGAGGTGGTCCGTATGGTCCCGGACCTGTCCCAATTGGGCCATTCATCATGTGTGGTGGTGGCTAATTACATATAAAGTTACATTATACGTAATCATTTTACTGGAAAATGATGCCACACTAACATAAAATTAACTGATAATTACCATTCCTGGAGGTCCCATAAGGTTTGGCGGTCCCATCAGATTCGGTGGCCCCATAGGTCCCCAACTAGGATCGAACGGCGGTGGCCCTCGGAAACGTGGTCCTGCTGGGCCCGGTGGACAATTTGGCCTAGGAGGTCCCTCAAATGGAAATCCGTTATTCGCTCCCCGAAACATTGGTCCTCTAGGTCCAAATCCTCTTCCTCTAAATCTCGGAGGTCCACCTCTCATGGGAAAATCAAACCCACCTCTGCCACGACCCCTTAAATTATTGTTATATGTCGTGACTATGTACTTTACGTACCATACGTCTGAATCATTTACCCAAGTGTAGACATCTTCAGCATCTTTTGTTCTAATTTTTCTTTTTTCATACTAATTCTGCATTCCATAGAGAAATTTGGATATTGCAAGATCATTTATTTACATGCCAAAGCAATTTGCAATGCTTTTGCAAAGATTGTGAATATTTATCAAGGTAATATTTACCTTTTTTTTCACATTATATGTCAAATAAGTAAAAAGAACAATTTACATTCACAAATGAGAATTTGTGTTGTCACAGAAAGTCCATGAAACAAATTAATAAAATTATTGTATAATTGTGGGCAAATCATTTCATCGTACAGGAGCGTAAGTAGAAACAAGAGTCGCGTTTCCATAGTACTTAAGGCACAAGGAGCTTGTGGCAATATGAAGTTTGATCGTTTCGATCAAACATACATAAGAGGTCAGGCAGAGGTATCGCGGGTGGTGGGAGGGACAACCTAACCTTACTTTTTTTCTCTAATATTTTCGGCAATAACTAATGAGAGGGACGTACGAAGCGTTGAGAAAAACTGTAACGCACCTAAATCCTCCTCGACCCCGTGGTACGAAATGCCTGTAATCTTCACCATCGAAACTATAATCCTCAGTTTCTTCCATGCCCTCTTCATTGTGCTCCTGTTCATTATTAGAAGCGGCTTCCGTAGCTACGGATGTTTGCTCGGTACTCGTTTCCATATTAGAATAATGTAGGAATTGAAAATTTCTTTCCTACACGCCCATTTATTTCTTTTCTCAGTTCGCACAAAAAACGCCGCAAACAAATCACTATTTTATTCAATGTAAGCCGTAAACATATCATTACCAACATAATCGACATTGGTTCCTAGATTCGTCGCCAGTGGTGCAAACATCGCTATAGTGCTGTTTGCAGTTTCAGTTAGTGTTAGTGCTTCTTTGATACTGGTGTGTAAAAAGATTTCTAGTAGATATAATTTAAAAAATTTTTGTCAAATATTTGTTCAAATTCTGGCTAATTAACGTTAATTCATGGTTTGTGCTAAGTGTCTAGTAATATAGTAATATAGTGTTTCCCCGTGTTCAAGGATGAAATGTGGCAACAAATAGAATTGGAAGCAATACAACATTCAAACGAGGTAAGATGGCAATATAAATTTTTCCCGCGATTATTATGCGTCTGGAGAATATATAAAATTATCAGATTTAAAACGATTGCTTCGTTTATTTATGAAGTTTTCATCACTTGCATTCACTTATTTTTAAATCATTTGTGGTCTTTCTGGTCTATTAAATACTATACCTTTGATTATGGCTGCGTAACGAACATTGTTTAGCGTGTCTTGACTTTTTAAATATGGCGTTTGAAAACGAATGATTCTACAGGAAGATTTTCAATTATAGATTTCTAGATATTATTATCGTGTTTTGTTCAATTATATCTTTTGATTTGAATAATTATCGAATAATTATTTATTAATAATTGAATAATTATTTTACAAGTTGAAAATCATTTCAGTGCATTTTTTTTTAATGTACTTGCATACTCCATTTTATTTTTTTTAATTTTTCTTCGCTTTTATTGAGATTGTTTAATTACTTAAAATTTTTAGAATTTTCCGATTTTGAACGTTTTTGACGTATTATTGCGAAAGCTATAGACATATTTCTATGGATTAGTATAATTTTATAATAGATAAAAAAAAACTTAAAACTTTTCCATCATTTATAATTATACGTATACACTATAACTATCTGATCATAAAATTATATTTTACAAATAAAATTATGAAAATCATCATAATTGTTCTACTTTGAATTAAAATGGTCTTGATTAGTTATTTTCGATTTTTCAATAATTTGAAAGATATTAAAAGAAGTTCTGAATAATACAATGCAATCATTAGAAACTCATCAAGTTATTTTAACACTCAATCAAATGTATTAGAATGAGAGAAAAAAGTTAACAGCTAGTATCATGATCGACAACATATTCACATTTATCTAATAATATAAATTTAACAAATCAGTGTTGAAGAAACAAATTTCACAATCAAAATGTGCCACATCACATGCAGTAGTCTTTTTTGCTATAATAAAAATCTCTCGCTGAATATAATGTTGTACTAATTCTATTTTCCGGATTAAAAACACTCTTTCCAAACAATGTAGATTATTCTAAAAGTTTTGAACATGTCGTTTTTATCATATATACATATAAGCTGATGTATGATTAGTTTATGTATTAACTCTCCATCTTTGACCATACAGTGCCATTGCGTATGCACTTAAGACTGTTTATGCAACCGATATCGACAGTGCATGTCACTTACCTGTCAAAGGTTCACGATAATAATATCGATATTCCTGCGGAATTAGATTTGGCTAGTATCTTTATGCATAATGTACATATATTGTGCCATTCTCCACGTCTCTACTTATATTGTGAAATTACATCATTTTCGATTACGAAGCTTTCCCCGCTTTTTATTTCTGTGAAAAAGAATATTCAACTTTTTCCTAGTCGAATCTACAAATTTCAATAAGTTAAAAATTGTTAAAACAAAAGAAAATATTTTATACAACGCTCGCATCGAACAAGATTTATAATTGATTATTTTTGCACACGTGGAACGAACAAAGTACTGGAAAGAGCATGTTTTTGCTCATTTTTTAATAAATTTTAAATGCTTAGGTGCTAATCAGTTTTACATTGATTATTTTATCACTGAAAGTGATTTTCGCGGGGGTAACCCAGAAAATCGGGTGTAACGCTGATGCAACGAAAATTAGCGATTGGTTGATTTGGGTCACGTGATTCGCGAGGGGGCGTGGTATAGACTCGAGTAGGAGTGGCGTTGTCTACCGAGCGATCGCGCCTGTAATTTGTTTTGTATCGATTCAAATGTTTGCGTATCAATAAAATTTTATGACAAAAAAGTCGGAACAGTTGCTTCTGGGTCTTTCAGTGAAACTAATCGTACTGTAAATGAGGTACAAGTCGTGCAGTTTTTTCATTAGAACTTTTTCTTTAATTCTTTCTTTTCAATAAATTGCATATACGCGTTTACACGAATATGAATCTTCATACTAACGGGTTCTGTCTTAGAAAATATATTTCATACGTAATTTATGCAATCGAAACGAATACTCTGAAATAAGGAATCATCGATAATTTTCAACGACGTTGACGTAACGTTTCACGTGAAATTTTCTCGCTGATTAATATTCGCGCAATCGGACGATACAATTCGAACGTGGCATTCGCAATTAGCACTGTCTAATTTCGCGGTTTGCCGCGATCAGTCGTGTTATGTGTATTGAGTCGTCGCGCGGAGAACCTGCTCCCCATACCCGCGACAGATTATTGTTGGATCTTGAATTCGCATGCCTTGTTAGATTCGCATACCTCCGATTCTCCATGACCGTGTTAAGTCCCGTCCGACGTATATTAAATTTCCACATCGACGTCCGCCGTTCGCGCAGCATCTCCCTTCCAAATCCGAATTGCAATGGCCCACATTCACCGACGAATCGTATGATTTTCCCATTCCTTGCGCCAATTTTTATCTTTATCTCACCGATATTAAAATCAGAACATCGACGATGAGTGATTTCTTTAAAAATCCAGCATATTGTCGTTGAAACGAAAAACTCGCGTGACGTGTAAATCATTTCACAAAACTAAATTAAAAAAAAAATTAAAGAAATTAAATTAAATTAAAAAAACAATACGCTGACAGCAGTTAATGGTATTATTAAATTGGCAAGTTAAAAGTTACAGTTTATTGAACGGAACCATCGGCTGATTTGCAATTCACAAAGTTTAACTTCGCAACAAGCTTGTTAAGAGAATTTATCAATACCAATAATTTACAACTAAGAATAACGTAAGTGCTGCTCGAGTAGTTCGAAAGGATCCTATCTTCGCAGTAAATGCAGTTCGTGTAAGTTCTCGATTTCAGATCGCTCTCTGAGGCTCTCCCCTTTCTTTCTCGTGCCATTAACAATGAACTACGACCACCTTTCGACTCAAGCTCAGAAATTCTGGAAAGTCGAGCAATGTATCAGGATGAATCAACGTTATCCTTTACCCGGGTCAATTTCCACGAAAATCTTAGTTCTGCGTCCTATTTCTATAATGGTCAGCGCGAATTCGTTGCCCCGTTCGGCCTCTCTTTGTCCTGCGTGGCTTTCGCAGAATTTATTTTCGCAGCCTCGAATTAGTCGAGGGTCAATGACAACCGCGATGAAGGTAGTTAACGCGGGGGCTCGCCGACGCTTTTAAATAGATATCAAAAGGGGAATATTCCTCGCGGAGGAGTGAAACGGAGGAGGTAAGAAACAAAGCGGTCGGGCGAACGATGAGAGGAACGATGGAGGCGGGCAGAAGAGGTTGACGTTTTCATACCGAAATAGCCTTTAAACCGCCACAAGTCAAAAATACTCGCGCTATTCTCTCTTAATGCCCTCCTGGAACGATAGGGCGAGGAGAAGAAAGACCTTGGTTCGAGGGTACAGAGGCTAGATCTCGTGTACTGATTCGGACAAAAGGAGAAAGAGTGAGAGGGTTTGATTGGTGACCGACACTTGTTCGATCGAATTTGGGACAATTGAATTGAGCTGTACGCGATAATTATCTTCAAAGTTTTTATATTTCGTGCAACATAGAGTTTCTTAGATTAATTTTATTTAACAGATATCCAATGTTTCTAAAGTACGAACGACAGACCCTACCTTTGGAACGTTCATTTGTGTTTCACTCCGCAAACGTCTCGCGATTGGAGATCGTTTCGAGTATCCACGAAATACGTTTGTCTATTGGTAAAATTGACTGTACTGTTAACCGTGTCGATAACTCGAGTACTAACCCAGTTGGCGAATCGGGTGCCGCGTGTTAACGCTCGTGCCATTTTTCTTTCTTTAATCTCTCCTTCGCGAATCGTATTGATATTTTCTGAAGGACACGAAGCTTCGTACAAAGGGAGGCTTGTATACTGTTTCTAATACGTCATTGTTCCTTAAAAATCTCCTTTCCTCTTCTTCCACTGGGAAAGAGAAGAACGAGCAATTGGAACGTGTATAAACGTGCGACATTCGAAGCGACATTCCATCTTTGTCATAGATTTGTCGTGCTGCTTTCTTTATTAAATTAAGAATTTTAAACCGATTGTCAGACCAAAGTCTTTCGTCTTGTGACATGAAAAAATACCAAAGAAATATTTATTAAGTTTAAGAGAATTCCAAGTCTATCGATCTATTTAGTTACAATATTAATCTGTGTAATATTTTGTCAATTTAATATCCTTATGAACATTTAAATACAGACGCGTTTTGTTCGTTAAATATTATAACTAATATCATATTGGGCAAATGCACTAGTAGTTTATACCTTTAGATTTCCTATAAATGCATTGATGTTCGCAGTCCGCCGACAAAGAACGTGATTTAACTAAAATTAAAGGTTTCGTGGAAATGCGTTATACGTGGTTCCTCTTCAAAGGATGGTTGATCGTAGGTTGAGGAAGAACATATTTGTAGATTTATGGCTGTTTCTCCTAAACAGGTCAGAATATTGCGCTCATTATTTCGCTACATCAGGGGAGGTTGCGATTTATAAGAAATGTTTTATTTTGACATAAAAAGAAAGCAGATCTATCTGCTTTCCGAATAAAAGATATGAAAAAACTGCACGACTTGTACCCCAGTACGATTCGTCTCACTGAAAGGACCAGAAGCAACTGTTCTGACTTTTTTGTCATAAAATTTTATTGATATGCAAACATTTGAATCGATACAAAACAAATTACAGGCGCGATCGCTCATACCAGACAACGCCACTCCTACTCGAAGTGTATCCCACGCCCCCTCACGAATCACGTGACTCAAATCAACCAATCGCTAATTTTCGTTGCATTAGGACCTGAAGAGGCCCGATTTTCTGGATTACCCTCGCTAAAATCACTTTCAGTGATAATATATTCTACTTTATTGGTACGAAATTCTTCTTTTGGAGAACATCAGTGCTCGATTAGCGAAATATAATCTGCAATGATTAATTTTCTTCTCTGTTTGAACAAGAATTATTCAATAGTACTATGTTTCGTGGAAATATTTGACTTAAACTAGTATGGACTGACTGATGTGAATAATTATTATAGAAAATTTTTACGGATACACTGTGCAATTAGAACTTGATACAATCGCTATGATTATGAGAAATAAAATTTGCAATCAAACTGTATAACGTCAAAATGTGCAAAGATAATATGTAGTTAATACGTATTTAATAAAAAATTATTATAACATACGTGTAACATGAATAGAATAACAATTGATATTAACATTTCTATACCTACACTAGAGTCTTAGATTTGTATCGAACTACGCCAATAAAATCATAACAGCCGAATCTTGTCACACAGTGCTATTGAAATTTCAAGATGTTTCCTACAAATAACGTACACAATTACTATCACACCTTCTCAGAAACGTCGAACGGTTCGCAGTTAACGCGATTGATTACAAAGAAAAAGCTAAGCTCGAAAGTTCCGCGAAATCATTTCAAAGCGGAGAGCTAAATTCTCACAATAGCCTTCTGGCGAAATGGCGCAAGCGGCCGTAGCTCTTGCCATCATTTTTCTTTCGAATTTCCTCCGTCCGTCGAAAGTCGTTTCGGCTTCTAAAAATTTGGCTCCGCGACGGCAGTCGCTAACCTAATTAAAGCCTAATGACGCGTTCGTTACTTTCCTACGACAACAACGTTCATGCCAAAAGCAATATCTTCCTGCGGTTGCAATTTATTTCGAACGATTTGAATAACATCGCCGATTTTCTTACGAATTTGATCATGTACGAGTGCGAGTGTAGAAATGTTAATATCAATTATTATTCTGTTCATTCATCTGCTATTGAAACAGCAAATATGACGTTTGGTTGTTTGTTTCGTTTGGTTGACTAAAGGATTCATAGTTACTTTCACCTATTTCGGTGTAATATATACTATACTATTTAACAACGTTAACGATAACGTCAACGCGTTTAGAGAATGTTTAGCGGAATAGAATTTTCGAAATTGAAGAAGCCAGAAATTTGTTCAAGTATCCGAATTACTCACGTTCTTAGTAATTTTCCTGAAAATCGTCTGTTACGGGAAAAGATCGGTTTTATCACCGTTTTGCAAGAACTATGATCACTTAATAAATCTTGGAACGTGCGTTAGGCTTCGAGGAACTAACTAATTATATTTTATCGGGAAATTGTATTAGCTAGTTTTGTATTAGTTAGTCGAATCGTTTAAATCATTTGAATTATGTTAGCAATCAAAGTAGCTAATTATTCAAATGTTGAAGTAGTTGAAGTATTTAAATTATGTTAACTGAATTATTTAAATGTTATATATTTTCGAACACAGCGGCTACTTTCGTCATTTTTACCATTTTTCCCCTTAAATTACCACATATCTCTCCACAAATATCACATTCGTGCATCCCAATCTCAACCGTTGCTACCTTCGTAAACCATTTATACTGTTTCGAACTTTACTCTTCGAGTACCTTCCGCATTGACCTTTCAATCGACTCCTTCAAACTTCTGAACTACCAGAACTGAATATCAAGGGTCCAGAATTATTCCTCTAGAATAAGTCCTAATAATAATCTTCTCGTAGCCTGGAGCTATCGTCGAATCTCATAAACAAATGGTCTTCTGACCAGCAACGAGCTCTCTTCGCAGGAACAAAAGAACTTTCCTCTCTAGTATCTCTAATCTCGCTCGTCCCGGCGTTCTTTCGGGATTCCAGCGGCTAGTGAAACACCGTAAAGTGGGAGGGAGAGGCATCGATCGCGCGAAACATCGTTCCGTGGCTTGTAAATAATCCGTTTTCCTGCGACTCAGTCCAGATTTCGCTGGTCTGTTCGCGGTTTTGAAACGACGAGAACGGAAAACGAGCGGCGTATCTAGAGAGAGAAAGAGAGAAGGAAATAAAGAGGGAAACGACAGCGAGTGAAAACGGTGAAAACCCATCGCGACGTTTACGGAAATATTAACTTCGTTAATTGCGAAATTCAGAGGATGATACTTTCGAGAAATGCGGATTTCAAAATTTACGTAATTTTCGATGGAGAAAAATCGAAAGGAAGGAGAGAAAAGAAACGAGAGTTAGAAAGAACGAAAGAAAGAAGAAAACAAAGGAAGAGAGTGAGAGAGCAATACGATTGGGAAGAAAGAAGAGAAGGTAGAAATAAAGGAAAGAAAAGAAAAACATTATTGATATGCAAACATTTGAATCGATACAAAACAAATGACAGGCGCGATCGCTCAGTGCCAGACAATGCCACTCCCACTCGAGGTCTATCCCACGCCCTCTCGCGAATCACGTGACCCAAATCAACCAATTGCTAATTTTCGTTGCATCGGCGTTGCACCTGAAGAGGCCCGATTTTCTAAAATCACTTTCAGTGATAAAAAAGAGGGCTGAGAATGAACAGTATAACTGTAACAGCATTCAGAATCTTCATATTTAACATTTAATACGAACTAATACACAAAGGAGCGAAAACTGTAGTAGTATAAACCAATCCAACCTTATCTCTCATAAAACTGATCATTGAAGAAGGAAAAAGAAAATTCGTTTTTTTTTCGAATGACGAAAGAGTACCGCAGAAAATGAAGTTACAACCTCACGGATGATACTTTGGAGAATTGAGGTAGTTGGATGGGAACTTTCAAATTTTTTCACGTCGTTACGTGTTTTCAACACGTCAGACACAAAGTAAAAAAGACCTCAGAAGAAAGAGACAAGAAGAGAGAAAAAGGTAGAAGTGTCAAGGTAGAAACTCAAAGAGAAAGAAATGGAATCAGAAAATTCGTCAATCTTTAAATCTGCTTAAACGTTCTAACGTACGAAGAACAGAAAGTCATAATTACGTATCACACTAATCCGTTGTCTCGGATCCGCTGTATTGCTCCAAAGAATTCGCTTTGTCTCTTCCAAATCACGAAAGCGTCTCGGGAATTGAAACGGACGACGACTTTTGAGAATCGAAATTCTCCAAATTTTGACTTGCATACGCTGTGTGTGTGTGTGTGTGGTTTCCAACAGGCCGCGGCGCCGCACGCAAATAGAGAGAAATCGGAAGCAAAAGGAAAAAGAAAAAGAGGGCGAGACAGAGAGTGAGAGAGAGAGGGGCGAGTGCATGGAGAATTTGGACAGTGGCCAACCGTCGACACGAGGTTCGCCGAGCGTCGTCGCGAGGCGTGCCGAGCTGCCACGACGCCTGGCGTCGCGACGTCGCTGCTCAGACGAGGCTCAGTGTGCCGCGTATCGTCGTACGTGCATCTGCGCGCCGTTCCGCCTCGCGTGTCCCTCCTTCGTTCCTTCTGCTCTTCTATTTTCTTCTGGTATCGGTCGGTTGCTTGCTCCTCGGCGCACCACGCGACATCGAGACATGTGTCCGGCGACCGAGCAAGCTTGGATAATGACGAGCAGATCATCCGACGACGCCGGAATTTACCACCGGAAGTGGTAAACGCGAGCCTGTGTTTTCCAAGACGTTGTGCGGTAATTATACACGTCATAACGATCGTCGTCGAAGAGTCGTCGAAGAGATCTCGATCGATCGGACGAATCGCGTTTTTTCTCTTTTTCTCTTTTATTTCTGGACGTTTGATAATTAAAGATTCGACGAGGTTTCAAGATTTTTTCTTTCTTTTTTTTTTTTTTTTTTTTGGTAATTTCACTTGATTGGTCATTATTAGAGTTATTTGTTAGCGATGGTTGGGGCGGTGCAGGTCGCACGACACGAGCAGCGTTAACGAGCTTCGATCGTCGCGCTGATAAAAGCAGGAAGAGAGTCCGCCGATACGGAGGAAGCGAGACCGTGATTGGGAGATTAAAATATTGCTTTCGCGCAAGTGTCTAAAAGTAGAACCGGGCAACGGGGGAACGAGCGTTTTATTTCTTTGCGAACGCACTTCGGCTCTCTCTGTTCGTTAGTAAGAGTCTCGGATCGAATTTGCACGCCGATGCGTTGTTAAAAAAATTCCCTTGCTCGATGTGAAACTGTCGCGACGTCAGGAGCCACTCGACCGTGCGACGTATTTCAATTCGCACCGTCACCGGTTTCCCAGGGAAAATTGAATTTCAATTCGCGCACCTGTTCCGCGCGGCAATGTTTTGTCGCAGCGAGGCGGCGAGACTCGGCGGAAATGAATTACGTGAGTTTATCCCTCGATAAGGTCGAGATGGTGCAAGGGAAGAGGTTGCTCTGCCCTTTTGTTGCCTCGAAGGGAATCGGAGGGATCGATCGAATTTCCAATTCTCACGAGAGTAAAGTAGCATAAACACCGTCTAATAGCATTTCCCGACTCGGGCTTTCGAGAAAACTCGAAAGTATAGTCGTTAGATATCATGACGAGTACTGCTAAACTACCAAACTGTTGGCTGCGTAGTTTGTGTATTTTTCAAAGTTGTATCAAAATTTTCAGTCTGTCTGTAGATTTGCACTCGGTGCACTGAATATCGTGCTGAATTTCTTTGTTGACAGCCAACGTGTGCAGATTTGCAGATTGTTTTCAAGTTTTTATTAATGCGAATGTAACAGTCGTGTCGGTGAAATTTCAAGTTTTACAGCGCATGCAAGGTACAGTACATACATAATTATAATATAAAAATTGCGTGTATGTACACGAAGCATTTTGAAATTTCATTAACACAATGTGTAATGATACGCGACTGTCGTAATTAATTACGTTAAAAAATTCGAGATCAGTCTGTAAACACGTGTACAGAAGTTACGAAGAGACATTTAACAAAAAATTAATGTCCGAAATGAAATTATGTTATTTTAAACGCAAGTGGCTTGTTTGATTGATATAATCGACTGATTATGAAATAGTCACCTCAGTTTCCAAAGACGCTTCAATTTTACAAATGGGAAAGCCAAGCTTTCCAATGTTCCGAGCTCTCGAGTTTGCGTCTCGCAAAATTTATCGAAGCTCGTAAACGCAGCGTGTGAACGCACAAAAGGTTGATCTCTTCCACTTAACGTTGCACATCGAGCGCAATAAACGTGTCGTTCCCCCGCGACGCGCACGAAAGGGAGAAAGGGAGGGCAGGAGGAAGAGAGAGAAAGAAAAAAAAAGGAAGATCGATAGATAGATAGTTCCCTCTAATAAAGGCCTTATGAAGCATATAAATGCAGGGAAACTGCCGAAGGATCGGCTATAACATTAATAGCCCGTCTAATTCGTCGATTAAGTACAGACAACCGAGCGCGTATTTTCATCGCGTATATATTCTACCATTCGTCGCATGATCCCCCATTGACGTAATTGATCGCAATTACGATACTTCCTCGATTTCGTCTTCCTTTCTTTATTTCCCGTCCCCTTGGCGATTTTCATTCCTCTCCTCTCCGCGCGATCAAGTTTCTCATTTATTCTCTCTCTCTCTCTCTCGCTCGCCTCGTTTAAATACTCGGTTTTTGCCGCTCCATCCTCATTCCATTCTGCAAATTGAAAAGTATCACGGTTATATTTGAATATCGAGCACGCGGGATAATCCAGTCGCGTTTTATATTTCCACGAACAGCCCCGCAGAGATGAATTCCTCCCATTTGGAACAATCTCCCTCCTCTGTTGTCTTTATCTCTTAGTTATTGTCTGTTTATAGCAGATCCTACCGTCTCCCGGGATTTGAAGCGTGTTGATCGGAAAGAAATTCTGGAAAAAAATTTCCTCGTCTGCTGTAAGAGATTTCCTCGTTTCACAAATGTACGGCAGATAGTAAAGAGGATGTGGTTGAATGTCTAGAAAAATTTCTCTCGCCTGTTTTAGGAGATTTCGTAGGAAAATTTTATAAATATAAAACAGATGATAAATATAAAGGGAACGTAGTCGAATTTTTCCTGTCCGATTTGTTGAGAGAAAGAGGCTATTTTCTCTGTGTTTATATCTTACTTATTTCTCTTACTTATTACGACTTCGACAGTATGTTTGTTTCAACTGGTTTCAGCTTGGAAAGATTCTAGGAAATCTCTTCGATTCGCGTTCGGGAGTTTGATAGATGCGATACACACGCGTGTATTACGAATATAAATTTTTATCCGAACTGAAAATTTTCCTCTGATTCGTCTGAGTAGAGGGACTATCTTTTCTCATCTGTCTGTTCGATAACACGATTTGCTTAATTATTACTGCCCCGAGAAGACACACCGGTAAATCTCTTCGAGTTTTAAAGAGAATCTTACTTAAGCGTAGAATTTTTCCAATTATTCGTTAGCAAATAAAGAAGTGGTTTGATCTCGTGTATCGCAGAGTTATTATTTACCGAACAAAATAGAACGATCTCGGCAGGTCATTCTTAGGTAAATAAATTAACTGCCGGGACAAACCAGCACTGGGACCAACAAATTCCTAATGGTGAAGTAACTTCGGAGCCTCGTAATTGGAAGAGGTAGTTACAATATTAATTGTCGTGCGCCGTGCCGCTTTCGCTGGTCAATAAATTGGTTTGTAATTCGAGAGAGAGTGGTGTTTTGCGCGAAGTAGCTTCGTGAAGCAGTGTTATCACTGAAAATATAATTTTAGCGGGGGTAACCCAGAAAATCGGGCTTCTTCAGGTGCAACGCTAATGCAACGAAAATTCGCGATTGGTTGATTTGGGTCACGTGATTCGTGAGGGGTGGACCTCGAGTAGGAGTGGCGTTAGTCTGGTTCTGAGCGATCGCGCCTGTAGTTTGTTTTGTGCCGATTCAAACGTTTGCGTGTCAATAAAATTTTATGGCAAAAAAGTCGTCTTCTGGGGTACAAGTCATGCTGTTTTCTCCCTTGCATTTTCAAACGAACTGTTGCTCTGTGAATTTTTAATTTTAATCCTCTGGAAAACTCTCGGGTTCTAAATATTATTCTTGACGAAGTCTACGGATTGCGTGTGTTGGGAGTTTCTCATACTCGAATCAGGAATGTTCGTTCTTAATTTTGAAAAATGTAACCTGTCGTTTCAAAGGGAGACAGAATTTTCATTTATCTATTGAGGTTATCTTCAATTTGACTTTGAAATAGAATCGTTTTCACTTGTCGATGCAATCGTGCACCGTTTGAAAATTCGAAAGTCGATCTTCGAGGGACGGGATGATGAAAAAAGCGAGATCAAGAAATATGTAAAGGATGTAATGATCTAAGTATCTAATTTTCTTAAATGAAACAACTTTCATACGCGTGGGAGCTTCTTCAAGTTGGGATTTATCTCATCGATAATCGATTCATACGTTAACACGATAATCTTAGATTGATGTTCGGGACTGGAAAAAAAAGGAAAAATTGCAATTTCAAAAAAAAAAAACGCGCTTTCAAAGCTACAAAGACAGAAAAGAAACGCGAGATTCGGGATTAGAATTTTCCAAAAATTAACGAGATCGGTTAGAACAGTAGCAGTAGCAATTAGAAAAAACAAACAAAAAGAAAAGAAAATTCGGGTCGAGATCTCTCGACGACGAGGAACCCGCGGGGCGAAACGTCTCGTCCGTAATTAACGACGGTGCTGCCACATGTTGCTTCAGAATTCACAAGTTTCGTCGCCGGTGCGCGAGTTTCCGAAACGCCGGCGGGGCCGAGCCAGCCAACCGACTCACGGACTTGCCTGCGCGCGACAATCAAGACTCTCTGCCTCTCTGTCCCCTGCGAAACTTTTACTCGAACGTCGAATCTGTGCCTCGCGACCGGTCTTCAACGGAGGAAAGAAGCCGGAGTGTGTCTGCTCGGGGATAGTAATCGAACTGGTCTCGTTGGAACTCGACCGATGGTTCTCGCGAAGTAGAGACCGCTCTTTTGGGACTCGGCTTAACTTCGCCTTGGAGGGCAAAAGTGCAGAGAGAAAGCAAATAGAGAGAGAAAGAGGAAAAGTGCAACGTGTTCCCGTTGGAAAACGAATCCTGGGAATTGATAAAAAATTCAAAGAGACACGTTTCCCCAAGTGGGAAAATAGACTCTTGGGTACGACTCGGTCGGTGAAATAGTAGTCGGAGACAGTAGTAGCGGGGTTTTCCCGAGAAGTCGGAAATCGTCGGCGAGAGTGGAAGAATGTCGGAGAATTCTCTACGCCGGAAGACCAGATCGGCCTCGATCTGTGCGCCCGGATTCTCCAGCATGGAGCAAATGTTGGAGGCGATGCCTCCCTCGGGTGCCAGAGACAGGGATAAAGCCGACAGAGAGAAGGACAGCGGAAGCGGAACCCCCGACGGCAGTACGCCGACGAGAAGACGCAGACCCGCGACAAGGTCTCAGAGTGCTCGTGTCTCCAGCGCGAATAAGAGTATCCGTCGTCGAGCCGCCGCTCAAGGTAATCATCTCTTCTTTCGCCAAGTTCGTCCGAGTTTCTCTCAGAATATAAAACGTTGTCGAGTAATGTTTTTAAACGGGTTGGTCAAAGATATTTAGCAGAGGAGAAAGTACTTGATTTGATTTAATTCAGTTTGTGCTCAAAATTTTTGTTTTCTGAAAGAGAAGAATTCTCTTGTGTATCCGAGACGGAGAGAAAATTATGCAATAATTGAGTAATACTTTTAAATGGATTAGTCGAAGAAGCGGGGTAGAAAGTATTTAATTCGATTCAGTTTATTACTTGTTGCGCAAGATAATAATTTAAAAATCTTCTTTTTTTTTTTTGTATCTGAAACGAGAGAAAATTATGCAATAATTGAATAAATGGAATAAGTCGAAGAAGTAGTGCAAAAGAGGAATAGATATTCAGCGGAGAGCGCTTAATTTAATTTTATACTCAGTTTATACTCGTTACGTGGAACAAGAATTTAAAAATCCTTTTTTCGAAGGAAATGTTGTATCTGAGACGAGAAAAGATTACGCTTGTTTCTAATTGGATTGAAGAAGTTAAATTAAATTAATTTTATGCCAATTTGAAAGTCCTTTCTTGAAAATATTCGACAGACGAGATATTAACGTAATATTTACTTCGTTAATTTTTTTGGATTTATGCTTGAAGTGCAAGTAAATTCTCTTTTTCTCTAGTTGACTTTGATTATATTTTTCATTTCGTCAAGTGGCAGCAGATCCACGGTCATTTCACATCAAAAGCACTTCACTTTGAATTAGACAAATGTTGGGTACGATGATAGCTAAAATGTTTCCGACAATCCCACTGTCAAATCTCCCTATTTGTCACAGCACGTTTTGTTTCCGTTCACGAAACACAGAGTGTTAACGTCCCGGATAACCAGTTCAATTCTCTCCTCAAATTCCGAAATTTATTTGTCCTCTCAATGTATTCTGTTCAATATATATATATATATATATATATATATACATATATGGTACTTATTCGTTTAATCCCTTCACTGTGATATCTTTATTAAACTTGACGTTTAGACAAATACTTTTACTATATTTATACATAATTATTTGTAATTATAATATCCGAGAGTGGACAGAAAAATGATTACGAAATGTGACACGTGTATTAAGAAAACGTGCATTTCAAAACGTTAAACGTGTACTTTTATTTTGATGGATTATGTACGTTCTTTGTAAGGAAAGATTTAATTCATCGCGAATCACTGAGTGATATAACGTACGGAAGTTGCGACGAAATGAAATTATCGAACCTTCGTTATTAATTTTATCGAAGTAAATGAACCGCTGAAAAAGAACTTTGATCAAAAAGAACTTAAAAAGAAATAATTTACTGAATTTCTAGAAACTTTGCGTGACGTTGTAGCTCGATATAAATAAAATATTTTGTATGTTGAGCAAATATTTGAATTTAATAGTAAGCAGTGTTGGTGAATAATTTAATAGTAAAGGTTTGCCGATATAAATTAATTAAAAACAAATTACACGTGAAATGTTATAACAAATAACGTTAAATTACTCGAATGATGCAGTTATATGTAACATTGTGTTATAACAAATGTTATGACATAACATCACAAGTTACTTAAATAACAATGCGTCGTTTCGCGTTTTTACGTGTTTTTACGCACGACGACGGCAGGATCAACGTCCATCGACGATCAATTTCCATTAAAGAGGTCTCCGAACGCGTTAGAATTTTCGCGTGATCAGTTCCCATCGAGCGTGGGTGATGTCACTCGTCGGTGGAACGTGAAAGAGCACGCAGATAACAGTGGTCTTCGCGACTCGATGCTTCTCGCAGCTCCCTGTGCGTAACCCATTCGCTTTCAAACCAACTCCACGAAAAGGTGAAGTGACGTCGCTTTGACGTCATCGTTTCTCGATTCATCACGGATCGTGACAAAGGTCTCGCGTCTACGGAGAATATCCAACAGCTTTTTCGTAGCTAATAGCTTCAAAATGTCAACGCTTAATCTTCGCGTCGCATCCTTTTTGTGCCTTTTTCCACTTGCGCGAAAATATTAACGACGAGAATTAGCGTCGGGAAAGGAATCGAAATGTCATCGGTGGATATTTAATCGTATCTTCCGCTTCTTACTTTTCTTCAGACCTACCTAATAATAATTATCTCTTCGGTTGAAGCGTTTCAGGTTTTCTACACTCTTTGGAAGATCGAAGTAACATTTATTTATTTATTTTTTGAAAAGTGAAAAGCTTTTGAAACGTGCATTAATACCAAATGTGTGTCTGATGGATACCAACTGCAAGTAGACGACTAGGACAGTGTTTGAAAGGTAGACAAGAATTTTAGAAGCGGAATTATTTCAGAACGCTCGAAACTAAATTTTAGGCTGAAAATTGCAAAATTCTCCAAACTCGAAATTATCGCGTAGCTCGCGTGGGGTGCTCGAGATATCGTTCCCAACGATCTTTTCGATTTTCTCGCGTCTCGGGACTCGGAGACATTCCATTAACGGATGAAAACGATCCGGCTGACTTCTCGAATGTCAGACGAACTCCAAGCCAATTGAATTTACTTATCTGAACGTAAACTTCAATTACCCGAACGAGATACCGTAGGTAGCGAGGAGAATCGGTGAATTTTCATTACACCAGCTGGTTGTTCGCGATGAGTTCAGATAAATAGAGTTCCATTGTATTTCGAGAACGTAGCTGCGGAATGAAATCCTTTCGCGAACTGTGAGTCCCTGTTACGCTGCACCTAAAAACAATCCTGTTAACGCGTACATCGCACACCTAACCTACGATAAATTTAAACCTATATATAAAGCATAAACTTAATCTAAATACGAACGAATCTAAATAAAATAATTCAATTAATTTGTGAGTTATTCAATTTACACTCTCGTGTTGAATAGCTACGGTCTTTCTATATCGGAAGATTATCCAGGTCCCTGTTGGTTCGTAATTTCCAAAATTCACTAGTGGAATTCTATATCTTGGCGCATTCCATTGTGCAAGTTAATTTATCGGTTTTCGCTCCAGTTGCTAATATCAGTTCGATTGAGTTAGCAAGAGTTAGTGCATATAGAAATATAGAAAAACAAAGATTTGTCAGAAATTTATTAAAAATAGCTAAAACAAAAACAAGAGAGCACTTATTTATTATATTTTGTATTGGTATTTTAGAGTTGAATTTTCTCTAGAATTTATTATTATTCCTTACTTACATTCATTATCGTCGCTAATTATTAATTGTCTTTCATTTCTAGTGAACTCTGTTGCAATTAGAATAGCGTGAACAAACCGTTATAACGTGAACAAACCATGCACCATCATAGAGTTAAAATGCAACACCGAAACTGTTGAAATTCGAATAATTCGCCTAATTGCAACGTGCGACCAGAAATTTTCGAATTAATTGAGAAAAAAGCAATTATTAACAAATTCTAACTTTTCGTTTCATTAACATGTTTCGTTTCAATTTACTTCAAATATGACGTCATTGTAATTTTTTGAAAATAATTCTTTGACAAATTGATCTTTTCTTATTACTCACTCTACTCGTTATGTACGTAGATTTGTAAAATATAATTGGAGTGGCTTCGATTTTCATGTTTCTAATGGTGGTTTCGATCGTTATACGTGACACGATCTGTGGCGACTCGTTTGATTGTAGTCGATACCCAAAAGTGGCTTGTACGTACTAATGGTCATCATCTAAATTAGGTCGTTACACATTTGATGAGCATATGTACGCACGTACATGTGGTCATTGTTTCGTCGCAATGTGCTATATTTACATGATTTGTATATCATATACCATTGGAGCGTTTGAATTGCGTTAGGAATTGAATTATCGTACTGTAACAAACTATTGGTGCGTCTATGATAGGTGTTTAATTGACGTTTAACAATTGAAGATTAATTTTTTCTTAGAGAAAATAATTAATTCATATTTTTGAAATTTTTTTTTTAAACGAACTGTTGGATACCAACGAGAGGTTCTTTCCTTTAGAACTGTTAGAACTTTTATATTAGTTAGTCTCTTATATTTTTCTGACATTATTCGCTGTAATAAAATCGATTTGAAAAATCCTTTGATCAAATTATATTCTTTTTTTCTAAATTTGTTGCTCTAAACATTGTTCAAACCAACTTGCTGTTCAAAGAACCGAAGAACAAATATTTTCAGACTCCTGAATAAAAATTCATCGATTCTTTGATTTTCTAACAAATTTGTCAATTTTTAAATTTCCAATTTTATCAATTAAAATCCCCCCAAATCACACACCGTGTTTAAAAATCGCAGTTCCAAAGCGTGTCATTGTCCGCTGTGTTCTCAAACTCCGTCAAACTGTTTCCTTCCGTCGTTGTTGGACAACCGGAGTTAGTCAGGGCAAACGAACGTGGCGCGTCTTTAAATAAGCTTGTTTTAGTTCACGAAACTCATCGCGGAATCGTATTTTTGAGTTAAATGGATCGGACGGTTCCTCGGGCGAAGGTGCACTGGCATCGTGGGCGCCGGTTTCGTCTGTCAGTGACCTACTACCCAAACGAACGTTGCCAGAATAGAAGCCGAAGCGTGATCTCCCGGCGCGTGAAGCGTGTCATCGACGCAATATGTAATCGTGTCTCTTACGCGCGTGTCTGACGTTCGGTTTTTACTTGCTTTCCCGCAAAAATTTCCTGAAATTAATTCTCAAGATCCACAGATCTTGAGAAGGGTCGCGAAAACATTCATCAAGTTTCAACACGTCGTTTCTCGAAATATAATTTTCTAACGACGAACGACAACGATAAAGTAAAAAATTGACATTTCACGCCGCGCAGATAAGACGAAAAAGTTCCTTGAGTTTGCGTTCAGTCAGCTTCAATCAGCGAACGTTATTAAAAATTTAATAACGCAAGTTATTGACCGATCGATTTGCAACAGCGAGCCTTCAGTGGATTTTTGAAAATACGAATCAATGCTTCTTTCCACTTTTCGTCGCATTTCTTCTCTCTCTCTCTCTCTCTCTCTCTTTCTCTTTAAATCCGCAGCGTCGAATAAAGACGAGCGAAAGAAAGATAGAAAAAGAAAAAGAAAAAGAAAATTGGATCGCACGGCGAACTTTTTTTTTTTTGTCTCTTCGATGCTTATTACTCGAACGAGGTTCCATCACACCGTGAAACGGTGTAGATTCATTTTTTTTTTTCGAGCTTACTCCGCGAGAGATTCTCAATAAGAGTTGTCGAGCGTGAAATAAAGCAAGCGGCCAGCTCGAAAAAAGCAAAGGGGAAGCTTTCGGGGATCGAAATATTTTTCAAACGACCGTCCGGAGACCGATTTCGTTCATCGAGTCAAACTGGCATGTACTTTCGAACCTTTTCCCGGAACTCCACATGTCCCGATATTCCTCGAACAAGATAATCCCGGATAAAGCGGAAGATCTCTTTTCGCACGAGAAGAAGCGAGCGCGTCTGAGATCACGAGATCTTACGGGATTTATTATCCCCTTGCAAAAAAAAAAAAAAAAAAAACTCACTATGGGGAGAATAGAACAGGTCGTTCGAACGAGATAAAAAGATTTTTAACTCCCTTGTCGTTTCCACGCGTATTTTTTATTGTTCAAACACGAACAAACCGTTGTTACGTTTCAGTTTGTTTTACGGTGTATTGTTCTACGTTTTGAGGTACATTCGCCCGCTCAAAGCGTTTCGTATCTTTTAATTTTTAATCAGTGACATTCGGCGCGTAATTACTCTGTACAGAAAGCAATTTCCCGCGTCTCCGAGTAAACAGGGGAGAAAGCTCGCGTTTTCGCGCGAGTGACACGTGCATTGTTCACATCGCCCGGGAATAATGCGTTGAAACCTTGACACGCGAATCTCTTTTGAATTGAATCAAGGTAGGTACGTTAGGAAGAAAAGAAGAGAAAGGAAAAGATGGAGATAAGGTGGAGAGAAGGAACGAGGCAAGGACAGTTTGATTTACGGTGCGTGAAAAAGTTCCCCGGCAGCGTCGTCCGAATCGTTTCGAATCATTTTCCATTGAACGGCGTTTTACGTTCACGCCGATTCTTTTCTCCGGCGGTTCTCCAGGAGCTTTAAAAGACGGTCAACGATGGCGGTGAAAAAAGTGGAAAATTCTCAAAGGGCCGACGCTCGAGATAGTAGGAAGCCGTCGCGTGTAAAGCTAAGATTGTTCGGGATCTGGCGAAAAAACGAGGCGAAAAAATGGAGAAAAGGAAAAGAAGGGGGTTCAAGGGGAAAGATGGATACGTGGATGGACGAGAATACCAGAAATGCGACTTGACGTCTTTGAAACTACTTTCGCGGCGAGGTTGCCACTTATTTTTCACTATGTTCTCTTTCAAAAAGCGGAACGAGAGAAAGTATATAAACCGCTGTAACTCGTCTCTCGTCTGTGCGAACGCTTTGCATGAAATTACACTCGATAATATTTTCCGAGTTTCTCTGCGCGCGGAGTTACGAAATTATTCGTTATTAGACTGCAGGTTTTTGTGCATTCGCGGACGAAATTGAGGGAGCAAAAATACAGAGAGCGCGCGAGATGTGCGAAGATATTTAAAATATTGAAAATAAAATGCTTGTTACGATATAATATTGAAATACTGAAAATAAAATACTTGTTATAATACAACGTGATATCTACGAGCGGAAACAAATTTCTGTTTCTGCACTTCTTCCAATGTAAATATAAAATTGCACCGACAGTCTATCAATTGTTCTTAGTTTGTTGTACATTAATATTAATATATTAAATATTAATTATATATTTGTGACAAATTCTTGGTAGATTCGGAGGAGTGAATTGCTCAAAATGCGTTTCAATTTGATTGTTTCAGCTGCGCATCACCATCACCATCATCATCATGAAGGCACAGTTAAATCTGCTCATTGCAGCAGCGAGCCCAGGTTGACCGATAACGATATCAGCCCTGGTCTGAGAAGACGAGGCAGTCGAAGAGGGCAAAGTATGCACCACAGTCATCACAGAAAGAGCAATGCATTTTTGGACGTTCCTGACACCTCGGCTCAGATGCCATCGAGGGAAGATGGCGAGGACGAGGACAGTTACAGGCTTAGAAGCTTCAGTCTCACCAGCAAAGGTAAGTCTGTTTCAGTGTTGTCGACGATTGATGTCATCTTCATCAAATTCCAAAATCACGTCAATTTCGTTAAACAGAAAAATCAACGAAATTATTATAATCGACAATAATTGTAGAAAGAAATTTAAGACAGCGTAGAAAAAAGTACAGAAAATATTTACATTTACTCTGATGTTTTTTCTATCGGTCGATTTTTGAAAAAGTTTCCGAAGTTTCTTTCTGAGAGATTTCAAATTAAACGTTTGAACGTTCGATCGAATCTTTTTCACAAATTTCTCAATTTCTACGTTCGTGAATTTTCTTCTTGAAAAGCACGATAACCGAACCAACGAGTTTCGAGTCAAAATCTTCTTTCGCAACAATCTTGATTATTATAAGTCAAGAGGACAAGAGACTCGACTCTAGAATGAGTATATACAGGGTGCCCTGAATTTAAATGTCAAAACTTATATAAGGAATATGTAGAAAATCGATAAACTAAGAAGAAACAGTCCTTTGCTGAGATTGTTCGATGCCGAGCTTAGAGACCAAATTATAGTTTACTACATCAGTGTTCAATCTAACGTATTGCTGTGAGAAACTAGCATTTGAATTTTCGTCATCAAAGTAAGTTTCTGAAGAATTTTTTTTCTTATTGTTAGTTCATCAGTTTTGCTTCGTGCTCCTAGAGTTTTGACATTTGAGACGCCCGGTATATGAACGATCGGTTCTTCGACGAGTAACAGACGTTCTCGATCCGATCCCTCACGGACAAATTCTCAATAGACTATGGTTGTCTATTATTTCTGCGACACGTGGGGATCGGTGCTCTTCTCGAATTGTCCGGAGATCATCCGCGATTGCCATCAGGTTTATCGGGGTCTGGTGGTTCGAGCCTGGGCTTCTGCCTCGAATTCGTCGTCCGGAGCCGTGGTCTGCGCTCGTCGAGTGAACAACTCGTGCCAGAAATACACGTTTTCGTGGTAGCCGGAGAAAGAAGGGCGAGAGAGACAGAGAGAGAAAGAGAAAGAGAGAGAGAGAGAGAGAGAGGGTGAGCGGAGGAGAGCTTAGAGATGAAGGCAGCAGAGAGGCGAGATAAGCGAAAATAGAGTATCTATAGCTGTGACGTCGTACGACTTCCTCGAAATCGGTTGCTCGCCACGCGAGCTTTCAGAGCCAACGAACGCGCGTGAAAGACGTTTACTCGTTAATCCCTCGCGCTCGTGATCCCGATTTTCAACCAGATTTCCGGATTCGCTCAATTGTGGACCGAGCAGACGCACACACGCGCACCAATAATCAAGAGTAATGATCTCTGCGTGAAATATAGAGATAATGATAATAATTACTATAAAAATGATTTTAAGGTAATGACAATAATTGCTATGAAAAATGACAATATATTGTTAACGCTGAAACTATCAAAAAATGACTACAACCTATCAGAAAGATTTCTCAAATTTACAGAGAGATTCGAGTGGCTCTTTACACGCTCTTTGTGTTCTTTGTTGCATTATACAACAAAGTTCTTTCTCTGACGTAGATTTTGTACTTTGGTCGTGTAGTTGTAGCGTTAAATATTTTGTCGTACTGAAATATTGGAGAGATTTCTTCGGGGAAGTATCTTTCGTAGAGTTGTGAATTAGGTAGCAGTAGAATATCACTTCTTAGTCGGACGTAGACGTACTGCTCAATATTATTACTCATTCTCAATACCAATATCAATGATTTCCTTGTCTAGTGTATTTTAGTACGTTGTATACAGAAAATGAACACGTCGTAGTATAATATAACATAATAAAAAAAAGACACAGTAAAACTTTTCAAGTTTAAATTACTAACTGTAAATATATATAAAGTTTGATGATACACTTCAGAAATAATATCATCGTTGTAAAAGCGGCAGTAGTAAAAGTTTTTGAAAAATAAAACAATATTATCTGGAATAATAATGTGTGTATATATATATATATATATAATAATACTATACTACAAATTATATATATGTATAATTAAATATACACAGTTCTTAAGATACAAGGATAAAATTAAACCGTCAAGCATCTTCAAGCATCTTCAATTCATGCGAATAAAATTGTTCAGAACGCGGTATACAAATTTGCTCGTTGAATTCGTGGCAAAGTCCGCCACAGAGCTCGGAATTTCTTTCACAATTAAAATTTAATTCACAAATATCTCTGTTATCGTGTTTCCTTCTTCACGATTTGTATTTCCCTGCTGTTTCCCCTTTGAATCGTTTCATTTGCAAATTTCATTCGAACGTTTCTCGCAGATTCTGCTCAATAAGTCGCCGTAAGGACGACTCGAGTCGCAACGAACTCTGAAAATATGTACAATTTCGTGGCGCCTCGAGCTATCGGAAGGAATTGCCGATGCTCCGACGGAAAGAATCACGTCGAATGCTTTTCGAGACTAATTCGTTTTCTAGACTAGTCTATCTTCTATCTTTCTAGACTCTAGTTCGCGTAATCACTCTTTCATCCTCGATTTTTCCACTTCTGCTGAGAACGATTCTTTCACGGATTTTCCAATGTATCGTATTTTTCAGAAACTAGTAATTTAATCGCGTTAATCAAATGCTTTTTATACCTATTTAGATTTCCAAACCATAGTTTAAAATCAAATTTCTCTGTAAATTGACCTGTTACGTTAATTTTGTGAAATTTAAACTCAAAAGTTTAAAGGAAGTCTTGTTTGAAAAAGTGAAAAAGCACGAAGATAGTGCTTGAAATTTTTTTTTTCTTGATCCGAAGGATTTACTATGATCGTTTGAATCTTAATTTATATCACTGAGCATTCGGAGACGATGTAACATTACTCGATTTTAGAACTTTAATTTATCTTCGTCGCTAATCAAAAATGAATGAAAAATCCAAAATTTTAATAATCCAACGAAATAGAGTAAATTGCTGCGTCTCTAAATTAACGATATATCATTTGGAAATTCAATTCACGTTTTCGTCAGAGGAAGCTCAGAAAATTTGTAAAATTAACAAAAGCAGTCCTTAGTCTACCCTTTTTTTCAAAAATATGTCTTTCTTTCTTCCTCAAAATTCGCAGTAAAGCGACGCAGTATCCGACGAAACATCTTGAAACCCACATCTATCTAGAGAAAAATCTATTGCCATTGCCAAGCGTTCACGGATAAGGATCAAAGATAGATCGCAAAGACGTTGTAGCGGGAAATCGAGTCCGCTGTCTTTAATCGCGATTTCTTATTAAACAATTTCCGCGAAATGGTCGTTCGAGGGGAGGACGCGTGCCCCCCGAGCGTGCACAACCTTAGCTCCGAGAATATCGCCTCGATCTGCCGAGTAAGTCGAGTGCACGGTCTCTGTGAAATGAATATTTTCTCCTGGCGGTGTTCCCGCTCGGTTTCACCCGTCGGCTAGAGATCTAACTTCGTGGATCTTTGTCGCGCAAAAGGAAGCGTTCAGCTGTTACACCCAGAGGAAAATGGTGGTCGCCGGTTGTTAAAACTTTAATAAGTTCGATAACGTGGACACGCGCGTAAATGTCATTATAGAATTTTTCTGTCCCTAATTGTATAATGCAACGATGAGAAGTTCAGAACGAACGATTTATATTTTATAATATATCTGATAGATATAATTGGAAGATTTTCATTTCTGCTATAAAATAGATAAAATATAACAATGATATAATTAACAGATTTTAAATATCTGCAGGTATTAATTTATTTGTACAGATTTTTCGAAAATTTACTGGAAAATGTTAATAAATTGGAACAGAAAATCCACTATAATAACTTCTTTTTGAAATTTACATATATATATATATATATATATTAATGTGTACAAAATATTCTTTTTGTCATTATAATTAAGATCGAAATATTATTTTATCCACTTTATTGTGCGGACTTTGATTTACTTGTATGTATTAAATTGTCTTTTAAACAAATATGATTTTCCAAACAGTCTAATTTTGACCAATTCATTGATTAAAATATATAAAACGTTCAAAATTATTTCTTCGTGCGTTTTAAATATCTGAAGCTTGATAAGTGTACATAGATTTTTGCAACTGACTGTATTATCAACTTTTAATTATTATTCGAAGATTTGTTTCAATTCTTCTCTACACTGTTAAAGAGTAGTCTAATGATATAAATCGCCAAATCTAAAATCAATCCATTCATCTGAGGTTTCTTTGATTTACGATTCTATAATCTTTTTTATTGTTTTATCGGTTTATTTTGTTTTAAAATTACAAATTACCAAACTTTACGTTTAACTTCTAATTAAAATTACTTTGCTTTCGTCACTTTCGTTTCAAGATCGATCGTGTCTATCGAATTTTTATCCCATCGATCTGTTAAAGGTAAAACGAAAAAGTTCCTCCACTTAAAGGTGACGTGTTGAAAATAAAAGTTGAGAAATTGAAAAGTAGAAATTCTTCTCAGTTTGTAATGATAGCTCGTGATCTATCAATTCATCGCTAAGAATGAATCGCGAAGAGTTAAAAACTGAAAAATTATACGGTGGATTCTCGCTTTTGCGTTTCAATGTTTGATACAAACTAATTAAAAGATCCGCTAATTAACGCTGTTATTTTTTTTCCAAGTTACATGATACGTGTAATATTTTTCCACGTTTGCGTAATCACTCTGCGCTCGTCTGCTTCCGAACATTCGATACCGACTGTAATAAAAGATTTATTAAAAAGGGAATTCGTAACTGCACACACGTCGTATCGTGTAACAATCGCAGTCAGGTCAGTTGCATCGCCACGAAATTTCCTAGCGAAATTTCATTACGATTTGTTGATTATTAACGCAAAATTCGTGGAAGAAATGCACGATTTTAGCGGGATGATATCATTATTTCTTTAAATATTTCATCTCTGCGGTTATTTCTTCATTGCGTAAAGTGCATGCATGATTTTTACGCTTCTCGACGTTTCCCGACGATAATTTTGTAATCACTGCACAGAGGAAGGTCTTAACTCGGATACAAAGTAAAAATTAACTGCGAATATTCGCGGGGTAACAAGTTTTGTATAAAATGATTTTACAATCGTTGCAAAGAGGGAGATTTCAAAATGGCGGACATTTAGGAACGAATGATTTAAGAAGGAGAACTGTTCACTTGAGTTGTTCGAATTTGTGGAAGTTTCGAATCTTAAAAATATATCCAATTACCTACGAGTACGTTTTCGAAATATTCCAGAGTCGTTTTAGGTTCGAAATCAATATACTGCAAGTGCGAAGTTGTTGAAATACATATTTTCCATGGATCTCGATTCGTGTGAGGTATTCGTATAAATTGTGCACATTGAACTGCAGTAAAATGTATGAACTTGATTCATATAAATATAATATATTAATAAATTAACATTATATAAATATCACGTTCATACAACGTATTGGACTTGATTCATATAAAATGAGTACATTGTGAATGTACTCGTCGAAATATTTTCACTTTCGAGTGATATTCGAAACTCACGAAATTTGATTCGTATAAAATGTACAAATTGAATTTGACGAAATATATATAATATTTGTATAGATTCAACTGCAATTTAGGGATCTGTAAAGTATTTAAAGACCCAGGATGCTGCTGGAAGGAGAGAAGGTGTGAAAGAGAAAGCGAGAATTTGCGTTTTTCGTCTCGGAGTCACTCTGCCTGCCTAGATTCATCATCAGTGGGAGGTGGGAGGGGGGGCTGATGGCAGCGACTCCTTAACCCCAGACGCTTGTTGTTATAACTACCCACTAACTAAGGCTGGGCCCGGCAACACCCTCCCTAGCGGGGTTCCGCATGCTGCTTGCTTAACATCGGAGATCGGTAGGACTTCGACGCTAGGCGCGCAGCCACTTGCGGCTTCTGCTAGTCGAGTGTTCGAAACTCGTAGTCGAGGAATCGTAGGGCCGCTACATGCAATAAAATGTATATTGAACTTGATTCGTATACAACGAAACATATATTCATTGAAACTTGACTCGTATAAGATGTACAAATTGAATTTGACGAAGTCCATACATCGTGTACATTGTACTACAATAAAGTATACGTCGAACTTGACTCGTACAAAATGAATTACACTGCAACTTGTACTAACTGTAAACACGTTTTCACTTTCGAGTAATGTTGGAAACTCGAAACTTGGACGTCAAACATATGTAATTGGACTTGATCCCATCTCCCATGGACGTGTAATGCATTCGAGCCAGTAACCATTGCCAAATCCACTCGCAATTAGTGTCAATGCATCGAGCGGGGAGACGTCGTGGAATCATTTAATATTCAAAGTTAGCGAATCAATTGGGATTCTGTGTGTGACGCTCATTTGTTTGGGTAAATTTATTGCAGCGACATTTCAGCGTTGGGATAACCGATAAATACAACGTCGCAAGTCACAAATGACGTAAAGTAAGATTTTGGGAAAGATTAGATTTTTTCCCGTGCTTTTATCTACGGAACGTTTCGCGGGACATCGATATGCTTTATTTATGTGTTGTTTCCGTGCTTCTGTCGGTGTATTCGTTATCCCTTTGTTCGATGTGATCTCGTTTTTTAAAAACTATTTATTATATTTTGTATTGTTTTATTATATCTTTCACCCTTTTATTTTATATCTTTAAATTTTTTGAACTTCTCTCTTAATGTGTGCTATACATTAAGAATTCCAATTGTTATTTCAATTAAATGAAAAATTAGAAAATATGTAATAAACAACGTTTTAGAAATTAGAGAAATATAAATAATTTTTTAATTTATTTGGGTAGAAAGATCTTGTCGTTAGACTTCTATCCACTTTTTTCTCACTTATTTCATATTTGTGAATCTTTCTATCCTTCTTGGAGTATATGCATGTTATAATCCAACTCTCTGAATACCAAGAAACATTATCTTTTGCACAAGAACTGTAAAAGTTTCTCCCTTTGTTTTTCAACTTTACTAAAATTTGAGAATGATCTCCAAACTTTCCATTAATCCTCGAACGATTTCACTAGTTTTTAGTTCACTTTTCCTACAGTGACAAGTGTGAATATTTAATAAATTTATATATCACGCAAGAGCAAAGAATTTTTTTAAACCTTCGCTTCAAGTTACAAGATGGAGCATTCGATGCCCTATCGTGACAATGATCCGATCTTTGCTAAACGAATCGATAGTCCATTGTCCAATTCAGAGGTAGCTAACTGGCGGCTCGTTAGCGCTATCCCCTCCAGTGCATCGAGAGTGTTGCAGTCACATACTCGCATTAGGTATATATATAAATTATTTTTTTTACTGTAGCTACTAAAATTAAAGGAAAGGGAAAATAATTCGCTGTAAAACAGTGGAAACTAATTTTCATGGCAAACTGAGAGAGTAGCTCGTGGTGGGGGAGTTTGCCGCCTAGCCTAATTAATCTGTGTTCCAATAATCTCTGATCATTTGACACACTTAACCTTGGCCCAGCTGGTGTAATAAACATTTTTGGCAGTTTACCAGTGAGCGATCGAAGGCAGCGTCGTTACGTCGAACGGTCGATGTTTCCTGTACGAGGAATAGAGAGACCGTTTGTTAAAAATTGGCCTTCTAACAAATTGGGTGGGTCTTAAGCGGTCGAGGCCACCGTTCAACGATACAGTTCCGCTTCACGCGAAAATAAAATCTAATCGAGAGATAATTTATTTCCTATAATTTTCGTAGCGTGCGAGCACGTATGGCGAATCCGAACGAGCCGTTCGATGGAAATTATATCACGCTAACTCTGTTCTCTGCTAACCAACTCTGATCTGTCGTAGGCCAGCGAAACTCGACCACCTGTTACGATACGAAGTAAATCGCGTTTCTTGATTCACCGCCAGTGTATTTCGTTAATCATATGTTCGTTTGCCGCAAGGTTACGTTGTTATTACCCATTGTTTCGTCAATCGGGTTATTTGTAGCCTGTTTGTGCAATTGAAACACGGCTGCTGTTGATTAACACGGGATCAACAAATAATCAACCATTCTCTTCGCTTATGTGCATACGCATATTAATTGGGGTGTCGGGTATTTAACAAATTGGAAATTATAAACGTTCGAAATGAAGTGACTGCGCAGCGAGTTGCGACACGGTTTATTTTAAAGGATGGACGTTTCTTTTTTTCTTGGAACGTGTGTATATTTCAAAATTCGGATTTTGATTAATGTAAATTTCGTCGCAATAATACAAACAGAAAGTAATACGGAATTTTATTAATATTAATTTTAACTTTCAAATGGTTAAACTGGTTATTGAAATTGTTTGGCTAATTTTAACCCGTTAAGGGTTAAGTTAACTGTGTCAAAAAGAAACAGCCTTTCCAATTTTATTACGCTACAATCTTTAAGCATGATATTTCAAAAAAATCACTAACTGAACAACATGTAACAAGACAACATAATGTAATTTTATGTTCAAAAAAAAAAAATTCTTCAATGTTGCTTGTTCTGCAACCAATTCAAAGGTACGCAACATCTCGAAATCGAGTAGGATTATCTCGATCATTCGATCAGCGAAGGCTAAGGTAGCACGAAAGAGTTGGCTGTGGTTTAACGGAACCGGCAGTTGGTTATTAAGGGGTCCAATTGGAATGGTGAAATGAATATGTTGAGTAAACGACGTACCTTGTCCGGCAGTGCCGACGCTGGATATCGAGCGCGTTCGTCGTTCGCCTCGTCGTTTGCCTAACTACAGCCTGCCAGGATATTCGAGAGGTCAACGAACACGGAACAGAGGGAGGGTCGAAGCTCGACGTAGGTAAACATAACGACCCCGCTAACGTTTCGTTACCACAGAATAGTAAATAATATTGATTCGCGGCCACGATGCTCTCTTTCTCTCTCTCTCTCTCTCTCTCTCTCTCTCTTGCACATACACACGTCCCCTTTTTCTCGATTATTCTCGTCGACCTGCGCTGTTTACTGGGCGATACTCCGATATTCGGTACTCGCCAATGCTCAAGGGGTTACCGATAGTATTTTCGGTTATCGATAATTAAAATCGATCGGCATGCTCGGTGTACAGAAGGCGGACGAGTCGTTTCACGTGTGGGAATAGAAAATTTCTTCAGAGAGAAAAAAAAAAAAAGAAGAAGAAACTAACTACAGTTAGACTGCTGATATTTGTGGGAATTAAAACAGTTTTGGAAGGATACTTAAAAGAGTAGGATCCGAGCCAAGACGACCTTGAAATTCGAGACGTGTTCTGTCTCGAATTTCTAATCGTAATAATCGTATCACGATATTTCGGAAAATATTTTCTCGAAATTTTAGAATGGTTGACAATTTTTTGGCACATGATCGAATGATTGTTTGATAAATGTTGGATAGATGAATTCGTTTCGCGTAATATTTTATTTCAACGAATAACAATCCAACGTGACGCGATACTGTGTTATTTTCACAACACTGTAATCGACGTTGAAGATTATCTTCATTTTTACACGCCGGTTGTTTCCTTATTATCTCTCGTTTGGTATTTATCTATTTAAAGAACCCTCTAAGAAGGATAAAGACTTGCAGCCTTCCTTTATGCGAGCTTTTGCAAAAAGATCAATAAACCACACATGGATGAATTTGTTTTTTTTTTGCCAGTCGCGATGCGGTGGTAACAAAAATACACTGAAAAACTTCGATAACCGTTGCTTTAAAGCGAAAAACGTTCGTCTCGTAATATTTGTCGAAAGTTATAGTTCCGATCGTACCGGAAATTACAACGAATTCGATATTTTTATTCCGATGCTTCAGCCACTTTGTATTTGCTCTTCCACGTGCGTGTAACTCGGAGTATTTCAAGTTAGTTATGAATAAAGGGACAGAAACGCATTGGAAAGGAGAAAGAACGATTGATTAAAAATCCAAATATAAATACGCACGACGAATTGAAAAGTAACATTGGCATCGCACACGGCAGCGAGTAGTCATGCTTCTCTTAACAATTTACGAAGGTTATGCTCAACTTTGCATTCAGGAAATACACACGCGGCTATTTATATGCCCGCCGTTATGGTCAAACATATCAACCGCGCTGGTACCTGTATTTATATCCAACGATAACATTTCGAGCGTCTCGCGCAACGTTCGCAATTGGCTGGAACTTCGTACGAATTCAATGAAGTGAAAAAAATCGAACAACCGGACTGCGGAAATAGAGTTAAAAAAAAAGGAGCCTCGATGCAAAATCGTTTCGTCCGCCAAAAGCTGTAAAAACTTTGAATATCCGTTTTGTGTACAATTTTCTATTTTCTTCGAAATGAAACAATTCTTTTGTTTCGTTCCTTTCTTTTTGTCAAAAGCAGAATTCCCTTTTGTTTTAACGAAATAAAACGATAAAGGGCGAACCAATGCTCCGTGTAAAAAATTTTGTCGCGAGAGAGAGAGAGAGAGAGAGAGATGTAATACGGCGGTGGGTTTTGTCAAAGCAAAATGTATCCGCCGTCAGCAACAAGTCACCCGCTTGTTTCCGCTCGTTTCTTTTCCTCTATTTCGGCTTCGACCGTTTTTATTGTACCGAATGTTCACTTTGGGAAACGTTTCGGACGAACGTGCTCAGGAGCGAGTCACACCGAGGGGAGGAGAACATCCCTCATAAAACAACAGCACACGGCTGTGAAATCGTGGAAGATCGCCGATCGATGCCGGACGCCATGTTCGTTCCTTTTCAGCGTAGTTTATTTTATCTAGCCATCGGGCATTCGGATCGCCATCAATTTGCTTCGTCAATTTCTCGAAAATTGATCTTTTTTTTTTATTTCTCGAAAGTGTATTAATTGGACTTTGTACTTTATTTTATAGCTTGAAATATAGCTTGACGTGTAATTTAGTACGTCTTCAGATTCCTCTGGAATTTTTATGGAGTTTAGTATCTGTTGAATCGATGTTTGAGATATCTTTTAATACCTCGTTCTATTAAAAGGCTCTATTCTTTGATAGTTCGTTCTATAATTACTGTTTTATTTTTACAGAACGTTCGAGGAATTATTTTGAAACTTTACTCCGACTTTCCTTGTGAAATCTGAAATTTGCCGAAGCACTCGACGTTCGGTGAATCTTCTTTTCAAATTTATTCCGCAATCCTTACACCGTTAGTTTCAAACATAGAAACACCATAGTGAACTGGCATCTTTGTTGCTATTTTAGTATCAATAACAGATGTTTTTCTTCATATATACCATCATTCACGATGGTATTCGTAATTTTACGACGAGTGGTAATTTCCAAAAATTATCGGTGCTTTTTCGATTCGTCGAAATTGTCGTTGTCACTTCACCGTTCAGATTTAATTAAAATTGAAGTAGCAAATGTCGAGCCACCGCGCGGTTACCTTTCTTGTCAGCCACTACGGCTGGCGGATAGCAACGGATATGCGTGTAACAATTTGTTGACACCGTCACACAGGGTAGAAAATACGTTACATGCAGGTGCGTTTTCTGTCACTGTCATATTCTTCGTGCTAGGTACAGGCACGTTAAATCTTCTTCCAGGCTTCTGTCACTGTCACGTTACACAGTGAAATTGTCGATCCCACCGATATTATATTTGTAAGCACGCTTCGCCCGGCCACGAATAACGTCCCTTATTATCACTGAAAGTGATTTTCGCGGGGGTAACCCAGAAAATCAACCTCTTCAGGTGCAACGAAAATTAGCGATTGGTTGATTTGGGTCACGTGATTCTTGACGGGGCGTGGGATAGACGAGTAGGAGTGGCGTTGTCTGGTACTGAGCGTCGTCTTCATTTCCTAGTCGAAACAGTTGCTTCTGGGCCTTTGAGTGAGACGAATCGTACTGGGGTACAAGTCGTGCAGTTTTTTTTTATATCTATAAGTTCCGGAGTGGAAGTCTTCTCTTGTTCAAGTAAATAAAGTTCTGCGAAACTGCAAGGTGTAATTCTTCCAATTATACCCTTACAACGTAACAACGTCGATCAACTGTACTTCAGTCAAAACAATCTTCACGTCTCGAATAATCTTCGAATTCACTTTCGAGGCAGTTCAAGCTCGCTCTCGGTGATGAACACGTCACGGTAATGAGCGTATAAATCGTCCGTCGCGGTAAATGAGTGTTAATGAAATGGACCCGGCTGGCGCGTCCTCGAAATAGATTTCATCTCAAAAATAAACGACGAACCCTCCCCCTTGGTAAACCGCGGCTGGCTGCTGGTTAAAGGAAAATCCGTGTTTATCAAGAGCGGCGAAGGGCTGCTGGCCACCTCACCGCACGGAAAATGATTAATTACAAGCTTGGTTAGCCGAGTGAAATAAAATGAAAATTTCTTTCAGGGTTCAACGAGCATTCGCTGTCGAACAGCCGAGCTCTGCCTGCCGACAATGTGTGCCTTGTGAGTTCGTTTAACCAGCACGTTATAAGTCTCTACACACACACACACACACACACACACACACACGGTATTGCGTTTCAAACTAGTGCCGTGAAAACTGCTCTAAAAATATGGCTCGAAAGGTGACGGAAAGGAGCTCAACCCTTTTCCTCACGGCCCGATCGGTCGGTGCTGAAATTTCGGGGCTGGATTATTTTCGACTTTAATTGATCGTGGAAATATTACGTGGACGTATTGCGTGGGCGTGTTAGCAACCTGGGAAACGTATTCTAAGATTTACGACGGAAACTTTTTACGAGTCTTTTTAACAGACTGTGGACTTTTACGCGTTCACGGAGGGGAAATTTAATAAAGATGCGAAATTGCACAGAATGCACAGTTACGTGATCGTAATGTGAAAAAGATGAAAAGGGGGTGAAATATACATGAAACGTGTAATATATAATATTCTTCATACCACTGTACCTTATAGTTTCATATTACGTATGGCAATTTACGAAAATATTTAGAATGTATGGCGGAGTAGACAATTTTTGTCAGTTGATCGTAAATTTTTATGTGTTTGCAGAAATTTTAAAAGTGCGAAATTGCAGACAGTGCAGTTATAGTACAAAGAAGACTTTTTATTATATATTTGAATACAAATTGAAGTTTTATGATTCTAGTATGAAAAAGATGAAGAGGAGAGCTAAAATATACAAAATGTATAATGCATAATATTCGTTATAATATTTTACATAGTTTCACACTAGGCATAGCAATTCACAAAAGTAGTTGAAAGTAGACCAACAATTTTTACATTTTAAAATAAATTGTAGATTTTTATGTATTTATAGGAAATCTAAAGATGCAAAGTTGCACAGGATTGTAATTACATTGGGGAAAATATTTTCTCATTATTTCAATTAGAATGGAAAAAGAGGATTTTTTTTTTGCAATTGGACTGCAAAAAAGTAGCAAAAATGCACGGAAACATGAAATATCTAATACAAAGTAGTCGTTGGCAGTATTTAACGAGTGGAATATCCACTTTGGTTGAGTTGATAAAAATATGAAATTATACGGGATAAACATCCGCAGTCTATTTATGAACGTTCAATTATGCATGTCGCGTGAAACTTTTTGTTGGCGAAATTTAAAACTAATCTGAAAGTCTGTACAAAGGCTATAAACGAGCGTGATCGACGTGCTCGCTGATAATCGAATTTTTATTACGTACGTGACGTGAGTAGTTTCCATGGAAAATTTATTTTCGTTTCACGGAAGCCTCACGAAGATTTTTCTCTCTCCTAAATTTCGTGTTTTTCGCGTCTGTTGTTTCAATCGAATCGAGAAGCAATAGTCTGACGCAAAATCATTGGACGTGATCCGTTTGATCGATTGGTCGATTTATTGAAAATTCATCGAACAAGCTCGACGAATAAGTGAACCTGTCAAAACTCGGGAAAACGTTAAAACTTGAACGTCGTTAAATTTAATGAATCGTTAGCTTCGAGTTTAATTTTATCCGGGGATGACTCTTTGATATTAGTACACGATGGTGAATCTTTGTGAGAGGGGGGAAAAAAAAGATTTTAAAGTTCACAGATATTTGTCACGGTGCTGTTATTTATTATAGTAAAGACCAACTTGCTCTATTGTTGTCACAGAAACAACAGGGATTATTGATTAACGAGGAGGCTATCTTTCCACTTCACCAACTTGTAGTTCCTCGCATTTTACATTCTGTTAATTAACTCTCGAAATTACCTCCATCTATCATAAGAGTACCATCAAGAGAAATTATGTTATTCTTGATGTAAAATTCCTTCGTCAAGTTGAAATTCATTGTTCATAAAAAAATACAACATTCATACACATTATTTCATCGAGAAAATCGAGAAAACTTAAAACAACACGTTCTTGGTATTTATTTATTTCTACATTATTCCCATGCATCTGTTGGAAATTGAAGAAACCCAAAATATAGCAAATTATAGATAATGACAATATATAATCCTAGTATAATCACAATCATTGCAGATAATAATAAAAAACTAGTCATAATATAATATAATCGTAGTTATTCGTAATTGTAGATAATAATAATCTATAATCAATTATAGATAATAGCAAAATATTATAATTGTGTTATACTGCATATTTTTATTGGGAATTTATGGAAAATTATAAAATTATAGAATATAGGAAATATCGAAAGTAAAGTACTTGCTACAATATTTCTGCCCAGAGACGTTCCATCTCTTCGATCGCGTTCGTAGAGATACAAAATTGCACAGTTCAAAAGTTCGCGAATTTAATTATTAATAGCGAGAAAAAGAAACAATGGGACTAAGAAACTACGTGAAACTACGTGAAATTAGCTAGGGAAAAGTGAGCCGAATAACTGGAACAGCGAGGCAATCTTTCAACGCTTTTCGGGCTCTTGATTAATCCTTCCGGAATCGGCAGGCAATTTTCGCAGGAGACGCGTCGATACTTGAAAATCCTCTCGGAGCGTGCCTACACTCCGATGCGGACACAAAGGAGTGGCACGAAATTGCGAGTCGTGTTCTTCTGCGCGACACGAGGCTGTCGAGGGCCGTTTGCTACGGTCTGTTAATCAACGTGCCGCGTAGGTTCCCGTTTAAATAATCCTGCTTTCCCTTTGACTGACGAAACACAACGAACAATAGAGGGGAAGTATAAACAAGTGTCTCTTGTTTTTCCCTCGCTACGTAGCCAGAGGCTGTGCCTCGATATTATCCATCGATTCGAACAGAAACAGGATATTACTAGAGATTGGCATCTCTGTCCGAAATTAGGAAATGTATTTTCGTACGCTCGAACACTAGTCATTTTACTATTTCATTTTGAATTACTTAGATTGTGAAAATGTTAAATAAACGTCAAATTGTGTTCTCAATAAATATAAAAATGAAAACAATATCGCGAGTATTTCTGATGGAACGCGATATTGGAAAACTCGCGTGAAGAAGAACAGGAACATCCGTTCAAATATCTCTCGGCACACACACACCGAGACGTTGACACTCTCACTAGCAAAATCCCGCCTTAAAAGTTTCGAACCTACTCGATCCTATCTTCATCCTTCGACTCTCAACTTGGAAGTATCGTTTTCATTCTGGAGTTGTTCACGAAACTGCACCACATTTACATTCAAGTGCGCTTGAAAAGTATCGTATGGAAATGAAAAACAAAAAAAAAAAAAACACAATTGCAACGGGGAAAAAACCGACCAAAGGTTCGAATTTGTTTTGCGAGATGCTCGACTCCATCTCTGGATATTACCAAAGGGGAGAACAAAAGGGACGCGAACGATATCAATCAGGTATCGAACGGTTTTCGACAATGAAGAGCCCTCTCCCGCGGGAATGATCTGTCAAAACACGACCGGATTCAGCCGTGGATACTCGTTTGCCAGGGAATGCCGTGGAATCGGCGAATGTTTCATCGTTCGATCGAGCGAAATTCATCGTTGGCCGTCAATGGAAATTACAAAGATTTATGAAATAATTTTATTTTCAATAACGCATGGATTGTATAAATGAGTCTATATTCAAAACAATAAGTAAAGAATAATCAACTATGTTGCGTACAACTACACGATTCTCACTTTTTGACTATAGGTCTATCTATAAGTAAGAGACCATACTTGCTGTTACAAAAAACGCGCGCTAACGAGATCCTCCATTTTGTCTTTCTTTCCTTAGAGAAAATGTCGACCCCGGTCGCGACATCAGCGCCTCCTTTCAAGAAATTCTTTGATGCGTTAAATATTCCAAGATTGTATTAGAAATATTACTATTTACTGTTACTACATACATGTATATGCAGTAATATATTTTTTTCTATATTTCTTTATATGAAAATATCACAGTTATATATTTCATTTTTGAAGCGATTTCAAAGAATTTCTTTCAATTCTCGGTCTGTCGAGTCTTTCGGGAAATTCCGTTTCCTCGAAAAAATTTGACAGATTTTCTAATTTCTACGAAACAATTTCGAGGAACGTTGCGATTATTTTTTTAAATTTCTCAGTTCGTCGATCGTAAACGAACTTTGCAAACGAGAATCACCCATGCGAGATTTTTTTATGAAATTCTCTAAAGGGAATCAAATAGAGAAATACCGTTTTTTTTTTTTTTTTTAAATATAACGCAGAAACTATTGTCTGGCTTTGATATCGCAGTAATCACTATAATCTCGCATGATTCGGACATGGTTGGCAATTTCAATTTTCTTTAAAATTTGTCTTCAATATTCCTGGAAATATTCACTCGCAAAATTTGTTTAAATAAGATTTTTACGTATTTTTGGATTTTTATGCACATTTCACTTTTTTTTATTACTTACGTTATATTTTGTAAACATAGTTGAAGAAATGTCTACATAAAAATTTCTTGCATCCACCACATGTTATAACAAATATTATATTTTAGATATTATATATATATGTATATTTTTGAGTATATTACACGTCTTTTACGTGTATTTTGAATCAGTACATGAAACTCTGCGGTTTGTTAATGAATTTCTCATGCTTCCGAGAGCGACCACTGTTATCAAGTTTTACTCCGGTACAAATTGTAGTGAGAACGTCCCGCGAGACCAAGTATGTGATGTTTCGATTGGTTCCCTTTGGAACATGGAGGTAGGGTTTAGTAGAGCTAGTACGAGGTATAACAAACTCGGATTTAGATCAACAGAGTTGCCTCAAGTAGAACTGGTTTCTCGGGTTCCTCCAGTCTTAATGTACAAATTTCACTTGCGAGTGTTATCAACGAAATTACGTTCCACTAATCACAGAGACGTTACACTCGAAATGTCGTGCAAAATCATCAGCCGGTTCGTATTGTAGAACATCCGTTTGAAATTCCGCGATACGGTGTTCGATTAACAGTCATCGCGGACGATTACACAGTTAAATCCATCAGTTCGTAACTTGGAATTTCTCGGCAACTCTCATTCTCTGATTCTATTTTTTCAATTCGACAGTGGAATATTCATACGAGAAGAAATTATTGCAATGAAAAGACTGGGTATAACTCTTAAAAATTTAAGGTTAGATCTTTGATTTTTTTTTTTTTGAAAAACTAAAGTTTGTTTTAAAAAAAACGTCCTAGGCCCTCGCCAAAATATTACCAAAAAAAAATTCGAAAAAGGTTCTATTTCAAAACGGATTAAATGATTCGATCGATGTGTGACCACTTTTGACGTGGGGTCCCACGTTCAGTGGCTGCTCCCTGGCTATCGCTAGCAAAGGAGTTAAACTACAAGTTAATCTTACCGCTGGAACTGCAAGTTAAAGCTAAACGACCAAATTCCCGATACTGCGACATAATGAAGTTCGATTTCATCATCCGGCGATGGAAGTTTGGCTTAAACTGCCCCGCGCTTATGAAGATGGGATTAAAATTGAATCACGAGGACGAGCAACAAATTCAAATGGAATTCCATCCAGTCGGGATTCGACGAAATTGAATTCTCGGTCGTTTTTAGGATCAAGTTAAGTAGAGAGAAAGTCGTACGGCCTCGCACGATCGCAATGGAAGAAAAAACAGTGGTTAATGAGTTTGCTTTCGAAAAAGAAAAAGAAAAAAAGTGGATAGAAGAGGGAGACTTTGATGTCTCGATGAAAAAAAAAAAAAAAAAAAAACATGCGGAAAATTTTGGGAAATTAAGAGAGACAGCAATTAAGAGAGAAGCGGCGAGGAAGCTAGGTTTTTTGAGCTGGATTAAAACTGTCTCGTACTCGCAATTATACTAATTGCAGGTCAGAATCGTTTGATGAAATGTCAGAGTTAATAGTAAATTATAGAATAAATTATACATCGCAGTACGCGGAGTACGGTTCAATATGAATAGAACCGTAGCATGAATCTAGCAAAAGGATTACTTCAGAGAGATAAAATTTAATGTTCGAAGAAATGTAATATATTGAGAAATAAATAATCCAGTGGGATTTCGTTGGAAATTAATTCTGTACTCGTTCGAAAAGGAAAGAAATTCAATCACGTTGCTCGGTGGAAGATACGTTCATTTAAATAACTTGTTTGTCCCGCGATCGTCTTGCGTTGAAATTCAATCAAACGAGACAAACGAGCCGCATTTCGCGCGAACGCAAGTCCAAAACAACGATGACGAGATTTTTAACAGGGACATGCCGTAGAAAACAGCTGCGACCTGTCTCATCATTTTGTCGTGCACAGCGAAATGTTTCGGTATCTCGTGGAGAGAACACATTTCCAGAAGTTTTCCGGAAAAATCTGCAGGAAACAGAGAGAAAAAAAAACTGCACGACTTGTATCTCGGTACGATTCGTCTCCCTGAAAGACCCAGACGCAACTGTTCCATCTAGGAAATGGAGACGACTTTTTTGTCATAAAATTTTATTGATATGTAGACATCTGAATCGATAGAAAACAAATTACAGGTGCGATCGCTCGGTACCAGACAATGCCACTCCCATTCGAGGTCTATCCCACGCACCCCTCACGAATCACGTGATCCGAATCAACCAATCGCTAATTTTCGTTGCATTAGCGTTACACCTAAAGTGGCCCGATTTACCTCCGCTAAAATTTTATTAACAATTGTGAATTTTCGGTTCGTTTTTTTTCGTCAAAAAGAACGTGATCGGAATGAAAATATTCTTTGAAGAAATTATTTTTTGTTATTTTCGTGGACGTGAAAAAAAATGTTTGGCTGTTGAAAAGTGGGTGTAACGAGAAACTTGGATTTTCAATCGAATTGGAATCGACGTAGCGTACGTGAAGTCAGAAATAGAAATTGAAAGAGAAATGGTGCCTGGTATTTCTAAAAAGAAATTATTTAGGAGGAAATGACATGGAGAATTGAAAATAAATGGAGTTTGAGATTGGCGAGTTAATAATTAAATATGTTTGATTTCTATGATTGGCAATGCATGTCTATAACAGTTATTCCCATGTTTAATATAAAAACTAGTAATTACGTTATATAGACGAAAAATTTAAAACAAGTGGTATTTTACTTATGATTCCTTACAGAAACTTGACTGAAGCATAAAATTTCCATCATAAGAGACAGTAAAGTAAGATCATTAAAATCTTTCGAAATATAAATATGTTCCACGTCTAACAAAAATTATAATTTGATCATTCCGACTACTTTGGCAGTTTAGAATCACGGTATGTTTATCTCGCGAGATAGCGAATGTGAATTTTGACGTTCTATAAAGGCTACTCTGAGAGTTGCAGAGAAACGAAAAGAATCGTTGGACGTTATTTTCTTTTAAAGAAAGGAACAGACCATTTGTTCGTGGCCGTGTATCAGAGACACACGTACATACGCAGTCGGTTGATATTTGTTCTTGCAGCGGACACGTTCGAACTTCAGAGAATGCGAGCGTGAACACAATACGGCTGTCCACCCATGCGTAAACTCGTATCACTTGACGGCGGATTCTAGGCTGCCGTACCGTCATCAAAAAAAGAAAAAAAGTTGCCCTGCGTCAGATCGATTCGGCTTTAACCATCCACGAAGAATATTTTCCCAGAGAGTGTATTTCGCATGTGGTTTCTCTTTGCTAAGGGAAAAAAAAATACGAGGTGTTTTCAAACCAAATATTGAGAATCCATAAAAAAAAGTTAAAGTTCAAATGTAGATTACAATGTTTATTTCCAAATCTACAAAGATTAGCGCATTTCTTTTTTTTTTTTTTTTAATTAAAAGACGTATCTTTTTCTACAAATTTACCAAAGATTAAAAAATTATACATGCTCGTGTGGCTGTTTATTGCCTTTCGAATGTAAAATTTTACGTACTTAAACTCCGAGAGTGTCACAAGTTTATCACTGAAAGTGATTTTAGCGGGGGTAACCCGGGTCTCTTCAGGTGCAACGCTAATGCAACGAAAATTAGCGATTGGTTGATTTGGGTCACGTGATTCGCGAGGGGGCGTGGGGTAGATCAGGAGTGGCGTTGTCTGGTATTGAGCGATCGCGCCTGTAATTTGTTTTCTATCGATTCGAATGTTTGCATATCAATAAAATTTTGTGGTAGAAAAGCCGTCTTCATTTCCTAGTCAGCAATTTTTCTACCAATCAAATTCTTTTATCTTCATCGTTAGAGAAGATGAAATGCGAATGTTCAAAAATAAATGGAAAAAAAAAGAACTGCAGCTTGGCGATTCTACACTCGATTTTTAGACATTTTTCACGCGCTGGACACTCTATATTTCGTTTCAATTACCGCGTGTTTGAGATTTCCGCGGAGTTCGTAGACGTGTTCGCGGTGGAAAGTTTTCCTTTCAAAATTCTCACTCGCTCATTTCCACGGGAAATTCAAATTCCAACGCGAGGACGTTCGAACGTGTACAAATTATCAGTGGAAGTTTGCTCGTTCGACTTCCCTTCTCGAGGATTGTGTTATATGTTGGTGGTTCGTCGAAATATATTATGGCGGCCGTAAATCGCGTGGCTGTTGGAGCTACTCGGCAATTGATCGCGTGTTTCAACTTGTAACGACAGATTGAAACGTCACGTGTCGTATAAAGTTCGGCTCGTAGAGTTTTATGGCTCTTTGTCGTTTCGCTTTATGCGGGCGATCGATTTCTCATCAAACGAGAAATCGTCGCGTATTGGGAAAAAACACACGTGGTCGATCATGTCAACGATGTTTTTTCTTTTATTCGATGAACCATTGTCCACTGAATTTCAGTTTTCTCATTTCGGATTTACAGTCGCTCGTGCAAGTATTCGAACACTTGGTGCGCATAATTTTCATGCATGGGTAAATTATTATATTTTCTTGAGATTTCAGTATCATTGTTATCAGATATTAAAATTTGACTAATATATATTTGTGACGATCGTATCACATAATTTGTCACATGCTTTGTACAACAAACACATGCAGAAGATATGCTACACACGCCCTAAAAAAAATTCCAAGAAAATGAGATTTTCAAGTGTCTGTGTGTTCAGATACTTTTACGATCGCGTCGTATGAACGATTAAAATTTGAACGACCCTAACATTATTCGGAATATAATTTTCTTACTTCGATTCAGAACAATCTAAAAATTGTGAATGTTACGAGGAATTATATCCTGCGCGCAATTTACGTGAAAGAAGGGATTGCTAATTAACTTCCTGGAAGTTAGCCCCTTTATTTTAATTAAAAAGGAGATCACAACTGTAAGAAACGTCAGGATCGCAGGACGAACCGTAATTGAAAATCAGGCTGGCGAGAATTTTTGGAATTTTTCATTTATTTCAAAGTGAAATGCCGAGTCGCTCCGAAACACCGACTTTCAGTTTTCTCCGCCACAATAAGTTCCGTACATGCACGAGAACGTCGTGGGCAGTTTTATGGGACGAATTTAACGCGAAGCAACGAGAGTAGATTGCAGAAACTGCACACAAACTCGTAAAATTCTGGCAAACAGCGATTCTAGTTCCCGCCCGAGATGACATTCTTCTTCGAGAAATAACTGCTTTAGCGTTATACATTCTCGCAAGGAAGTTACCACGCATTTGTTCCAAAACTGGAAAATATCAGACAATAGCTTTTTGCACATCGAAGGAATTTTTTGAAGCAACTGCACGGCCAATTAAAAAATTTTGTCATTCACGACAAGTGCTGAATATTAAAAATAAAGAAGGTGATTCAAGACTGTACAACACAAATGTCCTGAGACGTTTATTTTTAATAATCAGTATTAAAATTATTTTAAAGATCGGTTATTTTAAAATTACAGTAGACGATAAAATTGTAGCATTAGAGTGATAGTTTGATAATAAATTCTTAAACCGCGTTTGTAGTTTCTTGTATGATACTAATCCTTTGTTGTATAAAACGTTATTGAAGTATCGGTATATGTAGAAATGATATAATAACGTAATACTAATAATATAAAAATAATATAATACGATATAACTATTTATTAATGTAACAACAATATTCTTGTGTCGTTTTATACTTCTTTCCCCCATATAAATTTCTGCTGTTAATACTTGCGTATAATTTCGCAAATTAATTATCGCGACGTCAATTAAATTTTCACGCATCTTATTTATTTCAATTTACAATTTAATTAATCGAGCATATTGACTGCACGCTGTTCATTAAATTCGGTATCGTTTACGTGAAAAATAAAACGAAAATTACCGTGAGCGTGAGATTCGTATCCTCGTTATCGAAAGGTCGCGTTAACCTTTCGATTCCGTTCCAGGGTTAAATGGAGACGATAAATTAGAATTTCGCTGTATACGGATTAATTGGTTTCGGTGTAAAATCGATCGATCGATCGAGGACGAACTTCAGATCGGGGAAAATTGCTTGCGGATCCAATCCGAACCGTTGGAAACTGTAATATATATAGTAAACTGTACAAGTATTTGAGAGATTTGATCATTTATGAGGAACACTATGATAGTAACATTAATTTTAGTTTTATAATTTTTGTTCTTTTTCTTTCTAATGAGAGAGAAAGGAAGAACATGGACTCTGATTAAATTTCGTTCTGTATATTTTTTTGTATATCTGAAGAAGATATATATTGTACTATATATTCTTACTATATATTATTTTTCGATACAACTTGAAGAAGAGTTTTTTACACATCGCAATTTAAAAAGCGAAACTAACGAATGGTTCAGTGAAAAAGTGTTGCTGTTACAATAAATACAAATATAACCTTTGTAATGTACACGGTGAAGTACATGCAAGAAGTATGGTTCTTCGAATACAATCGAAGTGTATTTATTCGCGCGAATATTTGCGGGAATATTGCTCGAAGAGTGACTTCAATTATGCAGCGAAGTTTTATTCATAGTCGTGAAAACCCCGAAAAATATACGGATTAATGAAAACGATCGAAATAATGTGTCAACAAGGAAAGTTAATGGGTTTTTTCATATTTTGAATTCAATATTTATTTGTCGATAAATAAGAATGGGCGGGTTGGTTTGTGTTTTTACACAAATAAATCGTACGTTTGACAAATAATTAGTTCGATCGATCGATCGCTTGCTAAAGATGAAACGTGCAATTGATGAAACAGAATTTTAGAAAAAGAAAGTATGGAAAAATAAATATTTGAAAGTTTATTGTCTTTCGTTTGAGAATAAGGGACTTACGATTAAATAGTATAATTATAATTTAATGATATTTGTCAATGAATTATAACAACAATGATATTTGTTAACAATGAATGATGACTGATTGTGAGTACTGAGGACTTTTACGCACTTGTAGAAAATGGAGACTATGCGCATAATATATAATATTTTATATAATATATATATCCAAGGTATGCTGCTTCCTATTTTTACGATATTTAATACGTAAAACAATTTTCTAGGGTTATAATATTTTTTAATTACATTCTCAAAAATATGAATTTGCATGAAAATTTACAGTCTATTCGATATAATAATTAATAACACGATACAATGATATGATAATGACGTATGACAATGATAAATGATGTAAATAAAATATGATTTAAACAACACACGAATAAAATTTATCGTATGAAAGACGGGAATTTATGTATATTGTTCTTGTTTTTCACGCAATAGATTTTATAACACAATATACATTGATGCAGTAATATAATAGGATTTGTGCAATAGGTTTTGTAAATTAAACGTAGAATATCTCCTAAATTGAAGATTTTTTGACATATACAGGTTAATACTATTTGCATAGACAATGTATTGATTAACGTATATTAACAAAAATATATGATTTTATTAAAAAAAAAAAAGAAAAAAACGGAGGTAAAATCTCCGAAATCCCACTGGCTAAAAAATATTATATTACCACCATACCGTAGCTTCCTCTATACTGCATAAAGTTAAGAGATAAGAGAATAGAAAGATAGGAGATATTCAAATGCTAATTCCCATTGGACGATCCTCTGTATATTTTTAATAACACGCTGAATTCTATAAATTATACAGGGTGGTCACTGAAAGACTGAATGATGTAAAACAAAAATAGCTTTCACAAACACATGTTTTTTAAATTTTTCATTATTTCATTTGGAATATTATTTCATGTGTGTGTGAAAAACAACATCTCTCAAATGACCACCATTTTCACAAGTACGGAAGGACTTTTTCAAACCCTTTAATTTTTCAGTGGCCATCCACTGTACACCACTGAAACGTAACGTTGGAAACATAAACTCGTCAAACTGCACATGGACAGTGGATTTTTGTATTCCATAACACAATTGAAGAAATGAAACATTCACCTTTGGATATTTTATGTATTTTTACATTCCTGTACTTTCGAATTTCCCACAAATTCCGCAGTGAAATGTGACAACGTCAGCAACGCATAATCCCTGTCGTGTTATCTGTACCGGGTGTCCCGTGTTGTACACACGGTGCACATGGGGGTGGCGATCGGATCGAAGCTGCTGCGAAGAACGAAACGAACGATGTGAAGCGCCGCGCTTGACCTTTCACGCGAACCGTTTAAAACTTGATGTCTACGACCGAAGATAGATTTATAGCTCGCGCGCCTCATCGATCGATCCCGTCGGTCTTTCTGCGTAGGGGGTATACACAGTAATTCACGGACGATAAATATTTCATTTATCGCCCGGGCGCGTGTCGACGAGAGCAAAGTCGAGGTGAACTGTTGGTCAGAAGTCTCGCGGTGTAAACAGACGATGAAGTATTAAAAAGAGGATTAATCATTCACGGGGGTCTACGTGTTGCGTTGTTGCTCGCGCAATGTGTATCGACAGCGTTTCTAACCTCTAAAAAGGAATTCTTGATCGAAGAAACGCAAGTGTTCGACTGCTGTGCTTTTTAATTTCGCTTCGACGTCGCGGGAATCTGTAAGTCGTAGAATATTGAAAATGACGTTCGGTGAATATTCATGTTTGTTGAACCTCATTCGTGAGTATTTCCTTTGTAATCGATCGAGGACCAATGATGCAGCCATTTTGACATTTTGTATTATCGAATTCCATTTTTCGACACTGAGCGTCTCAGTTTAGTTCGTAGCAGAATATCGTACAAGTAACGCGAGATTATTTAAAATAATTACTTTACCTGTTCAAAGGAGGCTCACATAGAGGATAACATATTATAATAATGATAGAATAAATTATGAGATATCGAAAAGCATACGTTTCCTGATGAACGTATCGTTCATTTATTACACGTTCCTCATTCAGCGTTAAACTTTTGAATTTTTAATTATTTTGGCTGACAACGAGCAAAGGATTAATATCGTTTTGTGAGAGAATTTCAAAAGAGTTAATGCTCAATATACTCCTGAATTTATGAAATTTAAAGAAATTTGTATGTTACGATATACTCTTGCTTGGTCTTTAGTGGATCAAAAATCATAGAATTTATACTAGTCTCGAATGCAATTCATTTCTTAATTAGGAAATTAAATACAACAATACAGTAATAAGTAAAAATACAAATATATCATAATACAATACTGCAATATAACACAGTTTTACAGAAGTTTTTACAAAAAATACAAAATGTATTACACCATATAAAAAAGTGCAATTTTTTAAATAGAAACTAATTATCCGACAATGTGTGTCTGATGAGCAGAGAAGATACTATTCTTACTTCAGTTTTACCAATTTTAATTGTCTAATATCAAATCTAAATACAATTTATTTTGGACCCCGATTGTTCTTCGGTTTTAATTCACGTGTTTCTGCAAACAGCGAAAAAAAAAAAGAAAAGAAAACGCCGAAAGAAACTCGATGCGTTTCTAATTTGCAGAAAGAGCGGTGATTTGCTCTCCCCCAATTACAGACTCGTCGATTACACGGCGGCGTTCGCATTTTACTACGAAGTCGGAACCAAGTAGTCGGCAACTATATCGCGTGTTTTTCTTACGCGATCGTTAACGTTATTAAGAAACTTTGCCTACACTCGCGAACTTTGACTCGCAGAATGGAAAATTGAATTCCGTTGGCCAATATTCAACCATTCAATGTTGATGGTATTAACTGCACGAGCGCTGTTCTTTGCTGTCATTCGCCGTCGCCTTTGCGCTTAATTCCAAGTAATTACGTGGCCCAGGGTGAATTTACATCTTTATATAATATAGCCGCCTCTGTACGTTCTTGCACACGTGTCTGTAACAAGCGTGAGCGCCATTTCTACCGAAAGTTGATTTTCGTTTGACAAACTGTTGCTCGTCTACATTGAAACTACCAAAGTAGTCAAAACGAAATATATTCATAATTTTTGTTAGGTATTTATAAACGTCGAACGACGTATTTTTATTGATTTAAATAATTTTTTCGTGAAATGTACAAATAGAAGTTCGTGTATAAAGTTTCTTTATTTTCTTGACTTCACTGTCTTTGATGGAAATTTTAATCGTCGATAGTTCTAGTGTTAGGATACTGCTGTATTTATGACAAAATTATTTTTGTATTCTTCGTATTTGGTATTTTTATAACGAGATGTCTCGTTTACAGAATCGAAATGGAAATTAATTCGCGAGTGGAAAAGGGATTGGAGATGTTTGAAAACGAATTTTGTAATAATCTATTTGTATCTATTTGTACGTCATTGTACCATTTTACCATTTTTCTACATTCGTCACGTTGCATTTTCGATTAGTTGCCTGTGATATGATTAATCCACCAAGCCAAGATAATTTTTTGTATATTAATTATTATCAACAATCTTAGAATCGCAATTACGAGAATTTCTTGTTTGAAGTGTCACACAAACATTAGAAATTATATTCTCCAACGTGAGGTTCAGTCTAGAAATTTTATTTAAATATTCTATATATAATGATATAAAAAAAATAAATTAATTTTTATTATTTTTACGTATTGTTTCATCGACATTCGAACAATCTTGAGAAATGTAGAAATATATTCCGATAGGAGAAAAATGGTTTCTCGCGACAGACTGCGAGTAACTTGCATTATTATTTCTCGAGCAGAAAATTGATTTCCGTGGAATCGTGTTTTAATATTTACGAACCAGTCGGATCCGAATTTTTCAGGTTATTTACGCGAAAAATGAATTCAATTTTTATCGGGGACTAATAAAAATGTAAATCGAATATTGGTTTTCATTTGGAAAATATGATACGAACTGCGCGAGAGGATTTGCATCGCTCGAATGAGCGGTTTGCTACGAGAGGCGAACTTATGAAAATATTATCACGTGTTAGAGACAGAGAAATTTACGACGTGAAACGGTACACTTTATCATAGTCATGGCTGACAGCAATGAATTTGTGTGGCAAAACTTCCTTTACTTCGCAAGTAATACGAAAATTGGTGAAAACTGACAGTCGAATGAAGAGAAAACAAGACAAAATGAATTTACGTTTTGCGAAATGCAAAATCAGTATTATAATATTGTCACTGAAAGTGATTTTAGCGGGGGTAACCCAGAAAATCGGGCCTCTTCAGGCGCAACGCTGATGCAACGAAAATTAGCGATTGGTTGATTTGGGTCACGTGATTCGTGAGGGGGCGTGGGAGTGGCGTTGTTTGGTACCGAGCGATCGCGCCTGTAATTTTTGTTTTGTATCGATTCAAATGTTTGTATGTCGATAAAATTTTATGGCAAAAAAGTCATCTTCTAATTTCCTAGTCAGAACAGTTGCCTTTCAGTGAAGCGAATCGCACTGGGATACAAGTCGTGCAGTTTTTTACTTATTCGTTTCCCACCACGTCGCGTTTCAATCGATTGAACTTAATCTCCGAGATCAATTTTCTCTCTATTATATTTTTCTTATCCTCTCTTAATTCAATCAACGAAATTTATTTATTTCTTTTCTCCTGCTAGTTTATAACCTCACCTTAATTATCCTTCAGAGAGGAAGGTTTCTCAGGTTCGTAAGAAGGACGTAATGAAAATTTTGTAATCTCCCTCGCTACATTTTTTACGAGAGAAGCACGGTGCCTGTGTGGTTAAATTTTATCCAATAAGGCGGTCGCTCGACTCCAGGACATTTATTGCGATGTATTCGTCGACGTAAAAAGCTTTCAAGGATGAAGGAAGTTTCTGAAGCTCGGCCGGGGAAAAAATGTACGGATAAACGTGTCTGCAAGAAAAGACTTGACAATTAAATTAGAAAGGGTGAGCAACTCTGCTCTGGAATATTCTGCAACGACTCGTCCTTCAAAGCGATCGTTTAATCTTCGAATGAAGATTATCTGATTTAACGATTTCTGTCCCAATATTTCATTTGCAATTTGCTATTTATTTTGGAAAGTATATACGAATAAATCGTATAACGACAAACGAAACTAACAATATGTATAGCAATTATTGTAATCAGCAGTTGTATCGAGATCATTTCTACGAAGCTTCGTTAATTTAGATTTCTTCAACTTGTTTAAATATCTTCTTGATTTAATTTCTCTAAAAGTTCTCTTTAATTTCTCTAAATGTCTCCTTGAAAAATTCAATATAAAGATTCGAATTTCTCAGTTACGAGATTTACAAAGAAACTGACTCTTCGAAAATAATCATTTGAAATAAACGAGGAAAATTCTAGCAGCATAATTTAAAATCTGCTGTGTGAGTTTTGTAGACAAAATATATAATGAAATAATATATGAAAAAATATATAATTTAAAGAAAATCTCTGAAGAAAATTATAAACAGTAAAAACGGAAAGAAAGTTTGAATATCATAATTGGAAAAAGCTCAAAGACTTTCTTTGCAATTTGTACGGATAAAAATCTCCTCGGTAAAGATCATAAATGTCTCAATTATAAAGATTATAAAGAAAACAGTATTTGAAAAACAAATAGTAATTCACGAACTGTGAGAAGGTTTAAAACGGTATAATTAAAAAAAAGCGACCATTTCGGCTAACTGGGTACGTCTCGAATCGGAATAGAAGACGAAGAAGAAAAGAGAATACCGGATCAATATCGAGCATTCTGACCCGCATAAAAAGCGAAAAACGCTGGGCCACCCTTTTGCCTGAAAACGCGGTCTCTCTGCCCGGTGGATCCGCATTTACTTTGAAATTCGACGGAATAGAAGATCCTGTTTGCCTTCATTTGACGATTGTCGCGTGAAATATCGCGTTCCAACAGCTCGTGCACCACTTGCTATTAATTCACGTATCTCGTCTGTGCACTCTTCGCTTCGTTTCGTCATTGTGACGCCGTCCGTTTAACGGGTTATCAGCCTAGGAAAGCGGTGTTCTGCTCTACCTTTCGGCGAAAGAGAAGCACTTAAAAAATCAGATACAGTTAGAAACCCGAGGGGAGAGAATGAAGAAAGTGGTGGACTAACCGAGTTTGAACGAGAAAATAGCCGTGGCTGACTGTACAGCGAGTGATTCTACTTGATTTTAACTAAAAATTAAATTAGCCTCGACTGAAATAAGATTGATCTTTGTTTTAAAAATAAGGAGGTTACAAGAGAAAATACACTTGGAAAGAAACTTTGTAAGACTGTGTAAAATAAGTTGTAGCAAATTTTTTTTTTTTTTTTTAGATTAGTTTAGATTATAAACGTTAATGCTTGGTATATCGGAATGAAAATGAGGCGCGAGTTGCAGATAGAAGTAATTGGACTGTAGTCGTTGATTTTACGAATTCTTAGGTAAGCGAAAGATTAAGTAAAGTAGTAGAAAATTAGCGAGTAAAAAGATTTAGGAAGTAACTTGGTGTCACCCTGGTTGACTAAGAGCGACTGATTCTACTAGTGGTAGTGCAATTCAATTTTGTACCGACTAGAGTAACTAATTTTTATGTTTTTTTTCTGTTCAGATTATAAATAAATATTTACTTTTGCTCGGTGGTATTTTACGCGTTTGAAAGTGTTTCACGTGACTATGTGGAAGCACGATGTTTTTAATCGATTCCCAGGTAAAAACCAATATTTGTTTATTCTAAATGTTTCAAAGGTTTGCGAGATATTTACCGTGCGGCAAAATTGTCACAAAACAAACCTGAGATCTCTTCTTCAATAACACAAAGCAGCCGTAAAAGCAGTCTCTTAGTCCTTGACATTTGCAATTACAACATAAATTCTTTTCTCCTCCAATTGAATTTTCAAACTCGAAACAAAAGTCAAAGTTTCGCTCGACGATTTTCTAATTAGCAAATATTTCTCTGCCGTATTTCACGTGTTTCAAGTTTCAGAGGAGAGTAGAAAAAAAAACAAAAAGAAAATGAAATATTAAAAAAAAAGAAAAAAAAAACAAGCGCACACGCAGTCGTACGCAGGCGCGCCGTGAAAAGGAAGCTCGTTTGGAAAAATAAAACAGTCACGGGATATTAAAACGGTCCGGTGAAAGATTAATCCTTTCGCGGGAAAAGCTTTCAGGCTTTTCGGCCAGAGTTTGACACGCGTTCGGATTGCGAGGAACAATTTCTGAAAGCATTGTACGCGCATGTAGAACGCTTCAAGCATTTGGCAGGCTTCGCGGATCGTTCGAAGCGTTTCGACATTTATTAATAGACGCTGCCTCACCTATTCGATCGCCAAATCGGCGCATCTGTACTTTGTTTGTGGAACCATCGGCTTTTCCTCGTTACGGCCGATTTTCGGCTCGGTTCGTAAAATACCTACGAAAATTTCAATCCCGCGCGAAATTTCCGCGAACGCAACGTTTCGACGGAAATTTCCTTTCCCGGAACACCGAAATCGTGTAGCTGGCTTTCGACAACGCGTATCACGGTGCTTTTCTCTCGTAAAACGATTTTCTTTCACCTTCGTTCTCTTCATCGAAGAGGCAAATGTTTAGGTAGGAAATTGAATTCACGATTATGCCATGTACGTGTGCAAGGCGTTCTCATACTTCAAATCGTCGAGTATTTGGTGATTAAATTCTCAAAGTCTCAAATTCTTTTTTTTTTTTCAGTCTAGAATGTTTAAACACTCGTATAAATTTTGAAAAAATTTGAATTCTCAATTTTTCAACTTTTCGGACATTTGTTTGATCGGATGCGTAAATATTCACATTTTTTTGGATATTTAGTTTTTTCTTCGTTCAAATATTCAAACGTGTATGAATATTTTAATGTTCGGATATATTCCATTTTTTAATTTTTTCAAATATTCAAATATTCGAATGCTTCGAATGCTAATAATAAATATCCAAGTTATTGGGTTTTGAGTATTTTAACTTTTCATTAAATAATCAAGCGTTCGAACGTTCGAACATTTTCATATTTCGTTTCAACGTTTTTATTATGCCCTCGCGGATTTTTTTCTGACATTCTGACAGTCGAGAACTTTCTTAATCGATTAGAAAATTAGTCTCAGAAAGTCATCGAGGCAATCACGCTCCCGATCTGCAGTTTAAAAATTTTCAAAGCTGCGACACTTGCAGTGTGAAACTTCAATATCTTCGAGTTAACACTCTGAAACAAATTGAATTTTAGCTCTCACACGGTGTCAGAAACATGCGACGCTCGTTTCAGAATTCTCTGCAAGAGCAACCTCATTTGTTCGAGCAGTTTTATAGAGACACCTGTTACGTTTCCCTACGGATCATTCAGTTTTGTTTTGACAGAGTCGTAGAGTCAGTCACGAGAATCTACACTCGTCTAGAAACTTGAAATATTTACAGAGATAATTAGTTAGATAAAATCACACAGATTTTGAGGAAATGAGGACAATTGTTTGACTGTGAAATATGAATAATTACCAATTAATTAATGGTTTATTATTATTGTTGTAATTGGAATAAATTTTATTCGCTTTAGCAGAATGAAACTTTTCTAGTAGGCTAATCGTACACAGACTGTCGTGAGATGGCATTTCCGATTTCTATATAAATTTTTTTAAACAACTGTACGAAATATCATCGATATTTTAGGGATCTATATATTTCTCTGTCTCTAGATTTTAGAAATTTTTAATTTTGCCTGCGATGACAAATTATTCAAGATAAAATATGTAAATACATTTGTACATAACGACTGCTTAAGTCGTTTGTGCTTAATTTTGTTTCAACTATTCCAGGTCTTCTAAAAACATAAAATTATAAAAATCGATCACTTAATATTGTTTACCGAGTCAAATGAAAGGTTTTCTCTTCAGCAAGAATGGAAATTTAGTACGATTTAAATATGAAGAATTAAATATTCAAAATTTGATACATATGTATGTATGTATGTATTAAAATATCTCCCGAACTAGTGATTTTTCGATACAAGTGATTTTAATACTTTCGATGCAAATGATTTCACTCGTTCCTCGCTCTTCCTTGCGTACTAAAAGGTTGTTATGCATGACGACATATTTTGGACACGAAACTTGATCGTTTAGAAAATATTTCAGTGACTCAGTTGGTGCATACCTGGTGTACAAATATATATACATATTCTCTCGTCTAAACGTTTACTTGCCGTATTTCGCGAACAACGGGCCGAGAAGTTCTGAAATTCAGATCACCTGTAGCTACGTTCGCTCCAACAGGGTGGAAATTTCTGCTCGCGGTGCAAAATGCGTTATTAATCTCAAGGATCTATCGAGAATCGACCGGACTGGGGGTGTTTGATCCGAGTCGCAATTAAACCGCATCAATTAGCAGCGATGTGGCCGGCATGAATTATGGCTCCGGTTTAATGTAGCCGAACGTTATGGCCGTATTCGCATCGCGTTTGCCGGCGTAATACCGTTACCGAAGATGTAATAATTTTTCGCGAAAAATACAGAGGATTCGCTGGTTTGATGGTTCGTTCGAATTCAAGTTGAATTTCTACCTAAAGTCCCAATTATTCAGTTGTGAAAATACAAGAAACGCATGTGAAATCAACGTGGACAATTTAGCGTGGCAAATCAGGAATTTCCAAACCGTTTGATCAGTTAGGAAACTTCAATCTTGGCGTTCCACAAATTTAGTCAGTCTCAAGTCTTCTGCGCCATTACCATAACACGCGCGTGCTCGAAGTATTGTGCGTGCATCGGGATAGTTTTCTGAAGACAACGCAGAGATAGTTTCCAGAAATCTCGCGGGCGGCGATGGAAAATTTTGGAAACCTTCTCCCACGCGGTTCCTTACGACTCCTACGAATCATGTCGAACGATGTCAGTTTCGAACAAGCCTATTTGACTTTCATTATTACTTTTTGTAAAAAATGCAAAACGCTGAATGATATAATTGTCTCTAGTAATTTTTGTCTTAGTTGCACAGATAAGCGCTAGAAGTAAGTTGAATCTGCGTCCCGTTGAGTATACAGGGTGATTCACGCAACTTGAAATAACTTCTCAATAACTGAAAAATGATTTTAGCGGGGATAACCCAGAAAATCGGGCCTTTTCAGGTGCAACGCTGATGCAACGAAAATTAGCGATTGGTTGATTTGGGTCACGTGATTCGTGAGGGGGGGCGTGGGATAGACCTCGAGTAGGAGTGGCGTTGTCTGGCCAACGTTGCCTGGTTTTGTCAATAAAATTTTATGGCAAAAAAGTCGTCTTAATTTCCTAGTCAGAACAGTTGCTCTTGGGCTTTTCACTGAGACGAATCGTAGCGTTGAATTATTCGTTTAATGAAAAACGACGTAGTCATTACATTTGTGATAAAAATAGTTCACAACAGTGGGCGATGGGAAACTTTCGAGCCCCAAGGTGCACGATCGACACCAGTCCTTAACCGAGTGTCCTCGACAACTCAGTAATTTGGATCGATCGGAAGATTCGAAGCGAACAACAACATTCGAGCGAAAATTAGGCCAGAAAACCACGTCCCTCTGTCTTCTGTCGTCTACGTTGTATCGATTCCTCGTGCCCGGCCGATTCGATGGCCGCAAGTGGCGCACGTCCGTTTGAGTTTTACGCGGACAGGACAAAGCCGACGGCGGATATCGGTGTTTTCAGCCGCTAAACAGAACGGGCTGTTGTTCGAAACGTGTCGCCAACACCCACTCTCCTCGCGGAGACGCGTCGACTTTATCGGGGTTCCATTAACGCGGTGTACTGCCTCCTGCGCCGGCATCGAACAAGCTCGCCAACGAACTCGTTAATTTCTCAGCCGGACAGATTTTAATGGGAGTGAAGTAGAAAATCATTCGTAGTGTTCCTCGCTGTGGTTCGTGGTGCGGGGATCCAATTTGGAATCGAGATGGGAATCTCCTGGCTGGGAAATTGAAGGTGGAGAAACGTTTCTTTTCGTTTGTCGGGTTTCGATTTCGGAGGAGAGAAGAAACGCGTGTATTTAAACTATAAATATAGTTTTATATTTATTTATATTTATTTATATTTATATATATAAATGTTATATTAATATATTTAAATAACAGATGCGTGAATATATAATAACGTGTTATAAATATAATAATATACCAATTGTATGATAAATATAAATCTACAATTTATAATAAATTTGTGATTAATTGATATACAATGTTTACAATCATTATGATATTCTCAATAGATTTTTAGCAACAGATTTGAGTTAATTTTACTTTTGCAGAGAGATAATTGTTACTCTGAGCTCCATTTATTTATAACATATATATATATATATATATAACTTAAAAATTCAATTTTTTGCACGAGTGATATATCAAACATGTTTCTTTGTTTGCGATATTTCGAAGAATATTCGTTTTAAAAACTGACGAGGGACCGCAGAGTTACAGTGTCTCGAAAGGGAGATTGATGCGTGTATCGGGATGTGCAGTATCGATTGAAAGGCTTAGAATGCTTTTATTCTACGTAGAAAAAGAATGAAACGCCGTTGATTCTCGTTGTTTTTACTCGAAAGCCGATTTCTGTAGGAGATTGAAGTTTAGATTTACCTTACTCGTTAAATATTCCGACGAGTGTTTTTTTTTACTTTCGGACATTTCCTATATTTTTCCTACGTATTCCACGTGTCTCTGCCATTTTAAATTTCCAAATATGAACAGAAAGTGTTCTTTCAGTTCCTTTCACGAATATATATTTATGATGTATTATGAGTTGTATAATACATTTCGATATCAGTTATTAATATCGTAGAGAGACTCATGCTATCATAGTTAATTTTAAGTTTCAAACAAATGTGTAGAAAAGTATCTAGAAACTACAAGATATTTAATACGTTTGTACATCTTGTAGAAAATCGAAACAGTATTTAAACGATCATGATTCATTATATTCAATGCGTCTCAACATTCATGTGGATTCGTCTTTTGTTTTCAATAATCGGCGGACACACGTGTGTTTTATATTTATTTGTTGGTAGACGTACGTTTGTGACAAATATCTCATTACTTCTGTACATTTTCACAGTTGATTTCAAATTTCGCCAATGTTTCATTAATATGAAATTTCAAAATGTTTTACGTTACATTAACGATGTACTCAAACTGATGTAACTTTGTAAAAAAAGATCACACGACGACCCACTTTCTCGTTTTAAAGTGTGAAGTTTAGTTTGACAATTGGGGGTTCATTTTTTATCAAAGATGAAACGAGTGGAGAAATGAGGATATTTTTCTCTCGAAAATTGTAAAAATTCAAATTCTTTTTGCACTTGGATCTATCGTTATCGTTTAAGACTGAAGCCTCCCCTTTAAAACTAGCTGTACGATTTTATCGAGCATTGAATATCGAGATTGAACGGCAAAAATCCATGAAATTGCAACCTTAGTGTTCAATAAAAGTTCAATAAAGTGGTGAAAAAGAATCGTACAGCAAGTTCGAAGGGATCATTGCAAAGAGAAGATTTCAATCTTCAAGACCGTGGTGACGGATCTAGTCGTGAGAAAAATTTTCCAAACGTAATTTTCCCATCCATCGTATCAGTGATACAAAATCGCTCTTCGAAAAGGCAAACTCCCGTCCCGTCGAAACGACACAGACCTCACACTTTGAAACGAGATCAAGTGGAATTATCGAGTACGATCTTCTCTTACGAGGGTTAAATTTTTCACTTGCTACAACTACGCCCTTCGTCATACTTCAAACTTCCACTAACTGACTCACAGTTACCTCCGAGCAAATAATTGCAAAACTTCCGACGAGATTTTCAACTCCGTAATCTCCAGCGCAAATAAAATTAATCGGAGAGTCGGATAAACATTCACTCGATCGAGGATAAATCGGAGGATACAGACGATCGAACAAATCGGCCGATTGACGGTTTCCTAAATTTCCAATTTGGATCGCGCGATTTCCCTTTGACTGCTCGCCCTTCCGACCGAGTGTCGAGCAAACGCGGCAAAAGCCAAACGTAGCCGCGTGGCGCCGCGGTAAACGCATTAGCAAGAGTTAACATCGTCAATCGGCGAGCGATTTATTCGCCTTGCAGCTTTCTGACCGTGGTTATTTCCGCCACCGATTTCGTTCGTCGGGTCACCGTTTGTCGGTAGATTACACCCGCCCGGATGTCGATGGCACCGCTTTGGAGAATCCATTAACGCTTTGCCGGATACCACTCGCGAGGATGATTCCTTCGCAAACATTCGACGTGGCGGAAAATCTTTTGTGAGCGAGACTCACCTCCTCCCCGGGGGAGGGGGGAACTCGAGCTGGGTATTGAAGCCGAGGCGAGCCTTGGGTTTAAGCGGCGCGCAAGTCGTGAGCTTGTTAGTCGGCCGTCAACTCGCGCCTCTCGGTTTAATTTCACTTGAAATTTAAGATCGCCACGATGTGAAATCACCGCCGGCTTGAGCTGTTCCGCAGGCGAGGTATCGAGACGGCGCCATTCCAGCGCCACGAAAGGGGTGGTTTTTCTGGAAACGCGAGAGTTCTGAAAAATATCGAGGTGTGAGAATGTTTTTATGTGTTTAAGTTTAAGACGGAAATTGATATTTTTATTTTGATGGTTTGAGGTTTTTATTTTCGTAGAGCATTTTTCTTTTTTTTTATTTAAACAGCAGAGAAGGATAGATGGCGTGGAAAGTTTAGAAATACAGTGATAGAAAATAAATATTTTTTGGTGTTGTGAGTTTACTTTTGTAGTGGATGAAACTCGAAGCACGATATTTGGATATATATTGATGAACATTTTACAACGTGTGACATTGTTTTTGTAAAGAACAAAATTTGTGTAGGATATTGGTATGGGGATTTTATCAACAGGTTGATGGAAAATAAAAATCTTTGATTACGTTATATATACAATTATATAGAATTATATGCAATAATTTAGAAATTATAATTACTAGAATTATAATTTACAATTATATACAAAAATGGTGTACAATAATTTCGAAATTTTTGCGATGGATGATTCAGGGGATAAAATGTATGAGAATATTTCTATTAATGGAAAATAAAATGATATGACGCGTGTAATATTTTTAAATTAATTGTAAATGTAAATTTACGTTTACGTTTCTCAATTATAATTGATGGTACTCGATGTAACTCGAAGAGCAACTGCTTCCTGCCGACAGACTCGAGCAGAACGTATGTAAAATTCAGGAAACTACCCAAGGAAGTACTCATCGACCTTTCCGTACTTCCATTTATATTACTTCTCCATTTATAGCTCTTTGAGAAGATCTTGGAAATAAGAGCTTCCGCATCCTCTGATATTTATTCGAAGAAAATAAAAGGAACTCGGAGCTTCTAAATTTTCCCAACGTCCGAATCTTAAATCCGACGGCTTGACAATTTGGTCTGGCAGTTTAAATAATAAAGTACAAAGAGATTTGTATTTATTGTACAGCAGGAAAGCTGTAATTGCAATCGGGCCGCGAATTTTTACGCATTCGTAGGAAATTACGCGAAAAATATGTAAAACATCCAAAATTTTATTTTCGAAACTTGGAATTCCTTTTGATGAAACTTTTCTGAAGACAAACTCTTCGCTGTCGTCATGTAAACAGATTTTCTTGTTATAATGGTTGAAACAACTACGCGATTGTATTCTTCAAATTTTTAAATTCGATTGTTGTTGATTGTCAGATATCAGCGTCAAATTTCCCAAGGTTTTCGTAGTCCAATTTGGAGACTGCGACACCGAGACATCGAGGAAGCGCATTACCACGCGAATTTGACTCGTAAATTTTCGCGTACGATTCTCCACAAGAATTTAGTGTCGTGGAACTTTAGAATTCCGGCCACGCAAACAAAATTGTCACTGTGAAAAAATTTTTTTTTCAAATGACAATGCACGTACAATTTTGATCTACTCGAACCTCTTAGCCTCGGGTTGCTTTTTCCTCGATAAATAATTACGAGTTACAACTTTTTGCAAAGGACGACGAGATGTACAATTCACACAGTGCTACAAAATCAATATCAAACGATGATAAGGTAGATAATTAAATCTGTAATCTCTCAAGTATAGATACTTTATGTGTGTATTTTACTTAAATGTGGCTTGAATGATTTTTAGTAAAAAAAACAAAAACGTAAATTTGCGTAAATTTCTTTGTTGCAAATTTTATACCTCGGTCGTCGTCTGGTTCCAGCGTTCGACGAACCAAAGTAAATGGAGAATATTCCAGCGTTCAAACTAAAATCGTCGAACGTCAGAGTACTTTCACGCTCTCGTCTCGTTAATTTCCTCCGCCAATCTCAGATCGCGTGAAGCCGATTCGCAGCGACGTTGCGACGTTATTAGCGAATTGTTGGCCGCGCAATATCGATCGACCAGTTGCTGCGCTGAAATCCTGTAACTGCGCATTTCGCGGGACCACACGTGGATATCGACTTTCACCGCGTAACGCTTCTCTGGCGACGACAGTCTCTGTTCAATTACCAGCGAGCAATTTCTTCATCGTCGAACGTTCGACGATTCGATTTTCAACAGGTACCGCCACGACCGAAACGATTCGCCACTTAGAAGGTTTTAATCTGTTTTCGTTTCTATTTTGTGATCTTTCAATTCGATTTAACTTTATCATCGATCTTTATCAGGGTGAATATTCACATTTTAATAATCTGATGTAAATTACCATCGGCCGTCTCCAAGTTTACATCGTACCGAAGTCTACTGGAACTCTGACAATTAATGGATCTTGATAATCTACTAAATTCTGCTACGCTATTAAATGATCTACTGTCTGTTATTTGCATTTTCTTTTATTCGCCATTGTTTATTATTCATTTTAATCGAGCAAATAAATACATTTTATTCACAATCGCACGATGTTCCTGTTTCTTAGAAGAGTGCGTTTCATTTCGTCTAAATGGTAAAGTGTGTTCTAAATTTTTGAAAAAAAAGAAAAAGACTATAATCATACGTGGTTTTTAATTAAATTAGAGTCAACTAGATCGTCAACTAGGAGATAACGCGCATGGTGGATATTATTATATTCTTCCATCGCGTTTAAAGTCAGAGGGAACTTTGACTTTTCCCCTTCGTTCTCATTTAATCAAATTTATTTCGTTCGACGAAATTTAATTTAATAAACGGTGTATCAGTAAAACGTGAAAGTAATTGAATATTTTTCCTAGAAACGAACTGTTTCGCGTATATTACGTAATCTTTGTAAATTAACGAAGTCGAAGCTACGATAAATTCTAAGGCTACCGAGAGGAATGTTTCCATGAATATTTTATCTCCGTTCCACATTTTATATTCTATTCCGTACAAAATCCAGCAACGTAAACGTTTATCTCGTAAATGATCAATCAACTACCGACTAATCAAGTTTCAATCTCTCATTATCGAATTTCTTTTCGTTTCGCCGCGTGTCAGGAAATTCGCGTCGATACTCGGGAATTTGCAATTGCAAGGCAGCTTTGCGTTTAATTAACGCTAAAACTACCGATGATTAAAGTATAAAATTTCCATCAGAGAGAAGTCAAAAAAAAAAAAAAAATAGAGAAGCTTATATTTTATTGTATATTTTCTGAATGAACGAAAAGATAAATTGTTTTTAAAAAGACGCCGCTTCACGTCTGTAAAATATCTAACAAAAATTATAAATTGGTCACTTCTACCACTTTGGCAGTTCCAGTGTTTCGACGAGTGTTTCGCGAGCGCAGTCTTTCGTTCAACTTCGGCACCTCCATTCGTTATAGACGTCTGCAGTCCAATTTACGAATCGTTGGTTGACTCGCATATCATCTCGATCCATGTTTCGAGCTTATTTTTAGACACACGCTCGAACGAAACAGGAAGAGGTATAGCCGAGCACGATCGGTTTCGCTTAACAAGTAGATTCAACTTTGCGAGCGTGTTTGTACGTTGTCTGGTACTACTTTCTGCGAGGACTTCTCGAATATCGCAGTTTTTAACTTTGGTCGTACAAACTGCTCTCGAGTCGTCGTCGTCGTCGTCGTATCTGTTTTTCGTTTGAAACTGAAATAAAACAGAGGAAATGTAAGGAAATTGAAATTAATATTTTTACAGTGATGTTCAGTATCTTTTGATATTTGTTGTAGCAATATTTTTGCAACAGTTTGAGCATTTTGATTATATTTATCATATATATATATATATATTCGATTTACTATGTTTTTCTTTTTCATCAACTGTTTGACGTCTCGTTTAATATACCTTTTCCAATCTCACTTTCCCGTGTTCAACGTGAACGCGATGGTTGTTTGAAATTTGAAATTCAGGACGTGGTATAAATAATTGAACTGACTGGCAAATGAACTATTTCACGGATACAAATCGGAAAACACAGGAAACAAAAAATATTAACGGTGAAATACGAGCGGATTTTCTATCAAAGAATTTAGGTCAGACGAACGTTGAAGCTACGCGTGTTGCAGTAATTGTCTTGACGCGGTTTTGGTATTCGCATTAAAGAAGTAAATAAATAAAAAATACAGCATCCATTACAGTTTTAAAAATCGAATTGTACAAAGATCTTTCTTTTCTCTTTTCCGTCTTAAAATATGTATCATATCTATTTCCTTGAATTCTCTGCGCAGCGTGGAACACGCACGGATGTTCATGACCCAAAAAAATCTTCGGGGATCTGTATTTTTATCGTCTCATTTATTTACCAATAAACGGAGAGAGCGAATTCCGATAACCACGTGAATATTTAATGGCATCTCGAGCGACGCTTCGCACTTATTTACTTTACACCGCGTTCTCTTCTTTCCCTTCTTTTTTCATTACGAGTCGTAATGAAATTACTTGTCAACCTCGATGTTTAAACGAGCATTTAAGCTTTCATCAATCTTGAAGTTCGGGCAAAATCATATCTACTCGAATGATTGGAAACTGTAACAGTATCAAGATTTATACAATATATATAGGTATGTCCGTTCCATCAAATTGTGTTTGCATGATTTTGCACGAAGTCTTTTCCTCCCCAATTTTGCATAAAATCATTCCCTCTCGTAATTTCTTCATCTTTATCTCGCGTGGGATCTTTAAAATCTTTTTGCCGTGTTTTGCATGAAATCACTATTAATTTTATTCGCGTCAAAACTTTGTCAAAATCTTGCACGAGATTTTAATAAACGAAACAAATGCAATTAATATTCCGCAACACGAATCGTCGACGAACATTCTTCGAAATGTTCATTAACGACATTCTGTTTTTCATTCCTCGTTATTTCTTCTTCTTTTCTTTTCTTTTTTTTTCTCAACTGTGAGATCGACGAGCCGTTGGACTCCAGCTCCATCGATTCGCTGAAATGCTAATTTTCCGAATGCCTTCGTCTCTCTGACGTAATTGAATCCTTTGTTTTTCAAGTACAGTCCTGAAGACTGCCTTCGTTCGATTGTCTTCGTTCTCAAGGAGGCGGAACGCGCGAAAAACGCGCTCTACCTTTCCGAACCGTGCGATTGCTCGTTAGTTTCCCGATTTCAACAAACATTCACTCGCACAGTTTCTTCCGGAACAGTTTCTCCTTTTGGCGATATACTTTTCGCTGTCAGAGGCGAACGCGGAGATTTCAGTATTAAATTAATTTTCGAATTTTTTTGAAAGTAACATTTGAAACGAGTATTTTTGAATTATTACATCGAGCTACGTTGTATGAATCAGTGAATATAAATTGCACGTGTGTGATATTGTTGTAATGTTCACTAAAACGCGCCAATGTGAATTGACGTTTTATTTAAAAATTTTTGTAATTTCGTCCGAATGAGATACGAATATTCTTACTTATTAGTTATTAGCAATTTTTCGAACATAAATTTATACAGACAAGTAATTAATTTGTTCCACAATTATTTCTTCTCGAAAGTTACAAATACCAGTATTTGGACAGTTCAAAATTATCGTGAATGATTTTTTCTAATTTTATTGTAACGCACAGAGTTAATGGAACAATTAATACAAACCAGTATAAATAAAAATTAATTTTTCTTGCATTTTACTTAAATGATTTTATGTTCGTTCAACATTGAGAATTTCAAAGTATTGAAATATATATTGTACATCTCGTCACGTTCAAAAAATTTCTATAAATTTTATGGAGCTTCGATTCATTAGATATAAACATATTTCTCGTTTGTGATTTAATTTAGCAGAGCAATTTGATTTTAATTGTAGAAAAATGTTTGTTGATCGTAAGGGTAAAAATAAAATATTAATCAACAGAACAAAAATATTGATATTTTGATGAAACTGCATGTCCAAAATTGAATGTCCAATAATTTGTCCTCGTTTTTTTGAGGATTGTACATGTATTGAACAATATGGCGGGTGATTCTTATAATTAAATTACATAGTTAATTGTAATTATCAATTAGCAATTCAAGACCTCAATTATGCAATGTCTTTCCAGCAATTTTACTGCACTCTCTTTTTCCAACCTTGCAGATCTCTTACTTATAATTAAATTACAAAAAAATGCAAACCTAATCTCGTACTCAGGTTAAACCTTCGCGCTAAATTTCTTTCTTTCTCTACGTTGCAGGGATCATTAACAGAGGCGACTCTTTCAGAAGAAGAAGATCAAGGTCGAATTCGTTGGCACCTGCGGATCAAGATGGCGAGGAGAAGCATTCCGCGCCTGCAAAAGATATCACGTCGTACACGGTGGCGATTCTTGGTACGAGAGGCGTTGGGAAAACCGCCCTCATCAGCCAATTTATGACCAGCGAATGTATAAACGCGTACGACAGGCAGAGAGGTACGTAACACCGTGTTTTTCAAACGCTCGTGTCTGTTCCTCGTAAAGCACGCGAGTCGTGTTTAACACAGAAAGTGAAACTGAAAATACTTGCCAACTCGACGAAACTCGAACAGATTGCATCGGTGAGATTTTGAGGGCAACCGGACCGCGGACTTTTCGTTGCAAATTCATATTTTCGAGAGTACGAAACTCGTTAAATATTCTAGAGGGCGCTCCGAATATTTTATATACGTGGTTTCTTCGTTCTCAATTTTGCACGCGAAAGTTGAAAATTTTCTATTTTCAAAATAGAAAGTCTATTTATGATTTTATCCAAAGCTGTTGTTTAAAAATTTATTTCTTGGAACAAGTTTCTAACCATCTTTGATCTTTTTCACGTTTCATTTGAACAAATCGCGAACCAAGCATTGAAACAAAATCAATCGTACGTATTTTATAAGCAAAGAATATTTTCCCCTCCTTTTCTTTCAAAATCACGAGTTCACGTCTCCAATTTGCAAAGTTGCGTTCTACGATAATAATTAATCGACACTGTCCTATAGATTTCAAATTTCCAACGTGTCCAAAGTCGTTCGAATAACTTTTAATCGAACTCTGTCCGTACTCGGAATATTTTACAACCCTTTCGTAATTCTCCATTTCGTTTTTACTCTCAAACTGTCCATAAAGACAGGAATTTTACTTTTTACTACTATACAGAACATAGCGATGGATGAATAGTTGATATCACTTGAAAAGTATAGCCCGAGCTGGAGCACGTTCAATGTTTCTTCAGCAACTTTTACATCGTTCAGAAGGGACAGCGAGTAGGATAAATTTCCGTGTTAATTTTTTATCGCATCACCTACTCGAAGCGGGATCGAAGACACGCTTGATTCACTGGTCGCGAAGAATTTACCCTTGGGCTTGTTTCCACTGCATAAGTTACGTCTTCTGTCTGCCTGGGGAGGTAGACCACTGCTGCATCTGATAACCCCCGCGTGAAGTATTCGCAACGAAAACTTTCCATTCAACGAAACAGCGTTCGTAATACGAGTACGTCATTTGTCATTTCTCGTAGACATTTTGTAGATTTGGGAATTTTATGGATTCTTGGAAAGATCGAATGATTTTTCTCAAAATATGCAAACGAGTTTTCTGTTGCAAGTTACACTCTGTTATACGTTTCTTCTTCTTCTTTTCGATTTTCGTTCTTCCTATTACAGAATAAATGTAAATGATGGTAAAATGTTGATGTTTAACCTCGCCTGTTAACGTTTAGGTTGAACTTAACGCTCGAATTGCCAGAATAATCAAATTTGTAATTTTAGTTTTGCTCATTCGTTGCACTTTCATATCGATAATTCTAGTAATTCCCTAAACTAGTTTAGCAACTCTCCAAGCTAGAATAATCAATCTGTAACATTTCGTTAAAATAAATTTGTCTCGAGGTGTTTGAACGATCCTTTTCTAGAATACGCTTTCTAAATAACAGCTTGTTCGTTACTTTACCGTAATTCTATCGTCAAATGACAGTTGACCGAGCTGAAATATTCGGAAGTTCGACCTTCCGAATAACGATCCGCGTTGATTTCCGGTTCCTGAGCAATTGTGTCTGATTTTTGGCGACTTTTTCCCCTCGTTTCGTGGTGGTGAACGTACGCACGCTTCTCCGTTGTAAGTAGCCGCGAAAGTTCGTTGATACGGCTTCTAGCGGGGAAACGTCACGGGACGATGAATGGATTTGGTGGATGATAGCCGGCTGGTACTTGGTGTCGTACATCATTTTCCTCTAAATGATGATTAAGATGCAGGGCGTTGGAAGTGGCGGAAATGTTAAATTACAGCTGTTCGTCTTGGTCGAACTGAGTCGGGGGGAAAACTCACGGTTCGCGAGCTTTTGCCGCAGCGTGTTGTATATATCAATATATTTAAAATGTAACATAATAAACTCGTAATAAATTAAAAATTAAAAATGAATATAATGAACCTGGGGACGAAGTATGATAATCTTGCGTTCGTTCGATACGAATGCTTGGAATTAAATGGAAATTTCAAATGAAACGCTACTCTTTTTAAGTAATTCGAGTCACTTCAGTTTTATTCCAGAAATACGAATGAGATTTTCTCTCGATTTTCGAGAGAGTGGCTGACAAAAGGAATTGTATTACATTCCTCGCTATATTGGCAAGAACGATCTATTTTACACTTGTTCTACAATTCTGCCATTTGAAAATGGATTTCCTTTCTTTCAACTTTCTTTCATTCGTCATTGTGCGACGAAAAATTTAGGATGAGCTTTAATAAACGAATACACTGAATGATGAACGTGTCAAGAATTAATACATGCGCAATAATTGATACAATCGATATGTTTGATACAATTGGTACAATCGATACTGTAAAAAAGTTTGCTGAATTCACTGAAAATAAAATACGATGTGTCCGTTATAACGTACGTACGCGATGGATTAGCATAGTCACTGTTATTGACATATACGTCACGTCCATTTGTTATCTAAGTATCTACACGATGCACTAGCGTCATCGCGCGTTTCGTTTCCCGAGTTTAAACATTTCGAACAAGAATACTGTCTCTCGTAATAAAATAAACACGATCGCTTTGAACAAAAATTTTCCTGACAGTTAAAACTGTGTGTAAATCCAGTCGCTTTTAAATTTATTATTTACCATTAATCGAGTCTTTCAACTTTACTTTATTCATCCATTACTTCAATTCCTCGATTTCTCAATTTTACAGAAATATATAGGATTAATCACATTTATTTAATTCACCTCAAAGAAAAAAACTGCGCGACTCGTATCCCAGTACGATTCGTCTCACTGAAAAGCCCAAACGCAAACATTTGAATCGATAGGAAACAAATTGCAGGCGCCCCCTCGCGAATCACGTGACCCGAATCAACCAGTCGCTAATTTTCGTTGCATCAGCGTTGCACCTGAAGAGGCCCGATTCTCTCGGTTACCCCCGCTAAAATCACTTTCTTCGATAATAGTAACACGCTTGATGAACACGAGTTATGAAGTTGATCGATACACCTTCCGAGCCCAATAATATCAACATCGTTATATCACAGTTATTATTAAGTATTAACGAACCCACTGTTTCGTTTCGTTCAAATGAATTGCACGCGCGAACACGCGGATCATTCGTAGATCTGAAGGAAACATCACGGTACTGTTTGTTTCTACATTTTCGAAAAGAAAACACTCGGACGTCCGAGTGATCCAACGCTGGCGATCTACCACATTTCAGTTTCCAATACAGGCTAATGAATATCGTGGCTCTCGCGAGCTAACTGCGTCTCGTTTCATTGTCAGAGCACGATGTTCGTTTCGTGTTTTCCTAGGTTCGTGTGTGGTCAATGGAGAAACGAGTGGTCGCCGGCTGCGAGACAAACGTGAATCATCCGGCTTTATTTTACGTCGAGAGTTTGCTGGCAAACGTGTCGATGCTCGAACTCTCGCGACGGACACTCACTTTTATAGCCGACTCTGTTTTATATCTCTGCGTATAGTACACACATTAGCATCGAGATGATTTTCCATCGCGGAAATACTCTACGTGTCGCAACGGAACCCGCCGCGTAATCACGCGTCGAAAATAGAAATTACCGAATTTTACCGGCTAACGATACTCGCCTAACAATCGCGTCGGCCGAAATATGAATTTTCGACGAAATATGAATCTAGTCTCGTTAGTGAAATCATGCTTAATCTTGCTTAAACTTAAAATATCATAATTTTGCCAGTGTTTCTATTCCTCTTCTTTTTTTCGATTTTAATTGCGTGGCTTCGAGACTTATTTCGAAATTTTGTATATCTGATTTTTCTTTTTTTTTTTTTTTGTTACGTAATTTTGCTTTTCTCCTCTCCCCCTCTTTTTGAGCATTGAGAATTTCTAAATTTCTAAATTTTAAATGACAAATTTATTGGAAATTGTGTTCTTTCTTCAACTTTCTTCAATTGGTCGCGCGAAAGGGTCGTTCTCAATTCCTCTTGAAAACTTCGACATGTATCTAAAATTCGTTAATTTGTATTTATTTGCATCTGGATGAGATCCGACGAGAGTCATTTAATTTAACCTCTTAGTTAGGTTCTTGGATTTCAAATTACTACGGTTGATGAAATTGAACGTTCTCCTATCCAGATTTATCCAATCCAGACTCATTCCGTTCTACGTAAGGCTAAGCTTCTTATTTTGTAGAAATTTACTGCATTCTGTGCTTCGTGCTCCTTCCGCTAATATATTTCAACGAATTGATTTAAAAATGCTCGCGAATTTACGGGAAATACAATACGAGGAAAGCAGGAATTTTATACTTTTCGTGTAGTACTGAATCTTTATAGAAAATAACACGCAATAATTTTTTAATACTAGACACGTATTTCATTTTTTTTTTTTTTTATTCAATTTGAAAATTATTAAATGTTCTAAGAATTTCATGAGTTTTCCAGTTAAAATTTCTAAAAACTACCAAGTTATGTTTGTGAACAAAAATTCAACTTTTTTTTTGACACACGTTACACACCGCTTTCAGCTTGCAATTTTCTTTTTTTTTGATTTAACTCGAGTTTTAAATATTTTGAAAGTTTCATAGTCCTTCCAATTAAAATCTGTTTTCTTTCACGCGTTCACAGTGTTCACTGACGTGATTCTTTCTAATGACTACAGTGTATTTGCATTAGTGCGGTAAGTTCCGTATTCTTCTTTTTCGTTTTTCAAAATAAAGAAGTTTTCCAATTATAGCGAAACATGACTAGGATGAGAATGATCCAGAGAGCGCAACAGTGCAGTTAATGCTATTATGCTACGTATAAATGTAACGCGTTTACATTTTCCAGATTCATATCCAACATTTTCCCTCGAATTAACTCAAATATACCTCAGCTTCTTTTTCTAGAACTAGTGTTCTATTTATATATTTTATGTACTAAGATATATTATATATATTGGCATATTAATCTTCATCTGAACACCCCTGTTCGGGGTTTATATCAATAAAGATATTCGAAAAAATTTCGATCAGACGGAAAAGAGATGATCCTGCGTGAAAGAAATAAGTAAAAAATACAGAATAAGGTGTTTCCGACAAAATCGCGCGTGAAAATCTATCAGACATACTTGGATGTTGATAATTCCACATTTTAAAGGAAAGAATAATTAACACGGGATTATTTGAATCGAAAATCAACAAGTTATGAAAAATGTTATTATTCCATAGGCTTGACTTATTTCTGTGCGTAGAACTATCGAACTCGTTTTTCTCGAAAATTTCCTCTCTTATTTTCGACTTATTTTTCTTTCTTGCAGTATCACCTCCTTTCTAGTTGTATCGACGGATTAGAATACACTCTGTATGTATGTACATCGTCTAGATATAAAGGGACAATGCAATAGAAATAAATAAACGCAGTATATATAATTGTACATCAATAGATGTATAATACAAATTTCTGTAGTCACAGTTTAATTTCAAATATTTACTCCATTGATGTACTAACTGCTGATATTTAGTAATAAACGTAAAATCCCCGGTGAGTTAGCGAATTATCCCGCCATTTGGTGATGCACAGCGGACATCACTCGCGGAATATTCCGCTCGGCGATACAAATGGGTTAACATGTTGATCGCCACGCGAATTTGCATGCGTGGCAAATTTACATGAAAATTATAGGACAATGAAAGTGCATTTATTTATGCATTTTAGAGTACTATTATTGTCTAATTATTTGTGTCATTTAACGGTAGAACAATCAAACCCGAGAGTATTTTTGTCGAAAATTAATATTGGTTTTCTGCGTATTGGACAGAAACGTAATTCTACAAATCTATTTTATAAATCAAAGTGTCAAAAGTTCATTTTATTTTGTCTTAATTATTCCGTTTAATCGTATTTAACGCAGATTTAATTTTCATATACTTTATTTTGTTCGATATCAGACAGGTGAATGTCTAAATTATCACGTGCCCATTTGATGTTATAACTGACTGCCTAACATCAGAAAAATAAAAGCGTAAGAAATGAAAAAGACTTGAAGTACAAATTTTTACTTTCCGACAACGTGTATTTTCATCAAGTTCTATATGTTTCATTTTCGAGCTCCGGTATAAAATTTAATATATCCGGATACCGAATTAACTGTAACAATACACAAAGCCTACGATAAATAAAATTCTGCAACCAACGTGTAATTTTCACGCGCTGTTAAATTTCCACGAAAAATTACGAATTGGTTATTTCGATCGGTAGTTTAAATTTCCATGGAATCTGCAAACGAGAGTTAACATCGAGCTCTCGTCCTGCGATGCAAAAAGAAGAAAAAAAAAAAAACTAAATAAAACTCGACGAAATATCATTTGACGATGATAAACTCACAATAGAAGTTGGTAGGATCCGTTCTCGATTCGAGTCTCTCGAAATAGGCCGGTTGACGAAAATAAGCGAGATGGTTTACAGTTCTGATGGACTGGTCGCACCTCGTGCGCCCGATTAACAGCCCTTGGCCAAGAAAACCCGTTTCGCGCGAGAAACCCGCTGCTACGTGACTGTGAACGCGTGCGCGCGAGTCCGTGCCGGGCAAATTGGCAAAATGGAACGACGAAAATCGGCCGGCTTGGGACTACGCGTCATTCTTTTGCAAATAATCAGCGATTTCAACGACTTGCGTGTTAAACGGCTCGTTAAACCGTTCAGTTTACGCAAGAATCTCCCTACGAAAAGACGATAGTTGATCTTTAGCGGAGCGAACATCGTGTAAATACGCCGATTGTATTTGGATCGGTCATCGATCGACACGTTCTCCGTGGTATTTTGTGTCAGACGCAGCGGCTGCACGAAATGTTTGCAAGCCGGATTTATTAATTAATAAATTCGTATTTGTCACATTTATTAATTAACAAATGCGTGTTTGTTGCGTTTATTAATTAATTAATTCGACTACTCAGATTAAATTTCTGCAGTATTTCTGTTATGAGAATTTATCTCACGAAAGTATGAAGGATAGAATTTAATTCTACCTGATTGGAATTTGTGCAATCTATTTTTCTTTTTTTCTTTTTTTTGGTTTATGCGTTGAAATTTCATCAGCGTAACCAGTCTGAAAATGTATTTATTTAAAAGTCATCAAAATATTCTTTGCAAACATATATTTAATAAAAAATTAGTGTACGAATATAACAAGTGTTTATTACGGTTCCATTAAATATTAAGGTTTGTAACAGATGATTGATAACTTTTGCCTTTTAAACACGTCAATTTTTGTATGTTTTTTTTTATTTCCTTTATTTCGAATATTGCAATCGTGATAATCGTGCATTGTGCTGCCAGTGTCGCAGTTACTATATCAATAAATACAAACAACGAACGTGAATTTAATTTCACAGAGGCGGAAGTTCAACGCAACGTAGGAAAGTATCTGTGCCCTCGCAATTTGCCGACGAAAATTCTCAACGAAATGTTAAATGAAATTATACTAAAATTATTTCATTCGTGTCCAGCGTTTCATTTATTTTTCAAATATCTCTTGTCTTGTCATTCTAAAAAAAATACTCGATCGGTAGCGTATTACTTTATGCAAATATTTCGATTTTCTCCGAAAAAGATTGAGTTTTCAACGTAGAATTTTCCCAACAGCGAATTTCCGCTGTGAAAACAATTTTTGTGCATACAAACTTCGTGGTCTAACGTTCGTAGAATCCGTAGATGCCAGACGAGACGAGATTTATGCATCGCGTGTAATCTTCAAAGCGATATTCTCCGTAATGGCGTGACATTTACGCAGACAATGAGATAAAGCGTGCTTATACAAAACACGGCCATGGAATGTTCGAACTTGAGAATACGCAGGCCGATAGGCGAGGAGAAATTGTTAGGAGAAAATCACGATCTATATTTACGTTAACCTATATCGTGATATTCATCCGATTAAATCAATCATCCGTATCTTCCTACCAAATACGAAGCGAACCATTGCGAAGCAGATCGGTCGTAGAAATCATTATCGTAGAACAGGAAGCCAGAATAAATTTATGTTACTTGCAGTGGAAAATAAAATAAAATATAAAATGATAGAATTATTTACAATAGATAACGTGATATATACAAAATAAAATTACAAAATAAAAGTACAATATACAAAGATTTATTAACGAAATATTGCACGAAATAAAATGCACTCGTATTTTTCAATATGTGATATTTTATTGCGACAGGATAAAATATCAGTCGTGTCGCAAACTTTGGTAGCCAGACATTTATAATCGTGTAATTTTGCACTTTTATTAACGCACACACACACACACACACACACACAAATACAAATAACGGTAAAAGCATACGCAAAATAAAACTGATGTCAGTAGAACAGGTTTAAGCACAGGCAAACTCCGCGAATTTTTATCTTCTGGGAAACTGCTCGGCGGAGAGAGTTCGTGGTGGTTTTTCTTGAAAGTTTCCTCGAGAGCCCAAGTTTATGAAACAGCACGGCCTTCGAGTTTGACGGGGACGTGAATCGAAAACAAAGTTGCCGAAACAAAGTACGCGGAGCGTGGCGCAAACAAATCGGCCGATTGAAAATTTGACGTGAATATAAATGGAAAAATTCGCGAGGTTCCGTCGAGCGTTTCGTTGTTAAATTAAATTAAGTGACTTTTAATTTCGTAAATTTTTCAGCTCTGCTTTTCGCTGTTAGCCTCGTCGCAATTTATGGAAACGTCGATTGCCAACGTTTATTAAGCGACGTCAATTTGAACTGGAAATTAAAACTTCATATTAAACGTTCGTTTAACAGCTCGTATTAAATTTATGCTATAGCGTGGCAGTTAGGAAATTTATAGGTTTATTGTTGACCTCGATGTTGACGTTAAATGAACTCGAATCGAGTTCGTAATGAACGATTTTAATTGTAGTCAACGATGAGCATTCGACGTGAGTGTTTCTTCGTGGTAACGTGATTATAAAATTATCCTCGCAGGATTCGCGAAGTGACAAGCAACGTGGATGTAGGGGACACAACCCAGATTGCAGTATAAAGGAACCGTAAAGTATTTAAAGACCCAGGATGCTGCTGGGAAGGAGAGAAGGAGTGTATGAGAGAAAGTGAGAAGAAAGGCGATTGGCGTTTCGTCTCGGAGTCACTCTGCCTAGACTCATCCAGTGGGGCTCTGATGGCAGCGACTCCTTAACCCCAGACGTTTGTTGTTGTAACTACCCCGGCTAGGCTGGCCCCCGATCACCCCTCTCCCTAACGGGGTTCCGCATGCTGCTTAACATCGGAGTTCGGTAGGACCTCGACGCTTGCGGCTTGTGCTAGTCGAGTGTTCGAAACTCGTAATCGAGGAATCGTAGGGCCGCCTACAAGTATAAACATTCCCACGACGTGGGCCCAGGTTACAGTATCGGCAGGGTCATGAGGCAATCGTCAAATGGGCCCCCTCTCATGGGTCTGACCATAAACACCACCAGATAACACCCGCTTTCCGACCTCTTGAGGAGAAAGGACATAGTGAGAGTCGGGATATAGTAAAAGAACTGACGTTAAAAGATCAGTTATCCGCATGTTTAGTACTAGGTGGTCCGCGTCTTGCGAGTGTGCAGTCTAACAGTGTCTCCTACTTGGCTCTCGCGTTAAATAGTCAACAGTAATAATTACTTTCGTACACTGTCTTGTATTTAGACGCAATCGCTGTATTATTGTTATCATTATTATTATTACTGTTGTTGTTATTGTATATATCTTTGTTAGTGAAAAATAAAGGCCTTAAAACACCAAAGTAGAAATACACATTTGAAACTTTGTAATTTGTATTAGAACAAAGTCTTGAGTCATTGGTACAATAGTTTCATAAAAGGAAAAGAATTATATATAATAATATAGCGTATGATGTCGCACGATTATCGCGCTACATGAAATTTCAATAGGAAGATTAACTCGTAGCTAATTTATCCAGTCTCGTGAAAGCGTATTCTTGTACTCGTTTGAAAACGAAATTACGCTGGGAACGTAATTGATGGGAAATATTTCCAGATAATTACTCGCTCTGGCATCACGCGAATGTACGAAATATCCGATATAGAGTATTCATTGTAACATTTATCGATTGAATTGTTAAATTTCCTGTATCATTCTCTCCGTCTATCGTTTCTTCAAATTTAGAAAAATATGTGAATTCGCGTAAATGTTTTATCTGTGATATTTATATTTTTTAGTATTGCAGTTGTAATTGATTACGTTCAAAAATGAAACTTACAATCGTAACATTCGTATTTTTCAAGAAATGGCGCTTCAAACTTTTAACGATGCGTATCATTATGTTTTCGCCAACATTCTTTTTCTTCGACTGATAAAATAAATTCTTGAAAAGTAGAATTTCTTGAAAACGAAATGTTTGTTCTTTCTGAATATCTTCCGGAGAATTTGACCGTATAACATGGTAAAGATTTCGTTAAATTAACTCAAAATTTTCTGAGGAACAAGAAAGAAAATTAAACCTGGAACAACTCAGCTTTTCTACGGACATCATGTTTACCTGCGAAGAGTTAATTTTCCTCGAAACATCAACATGCCAATGTCCAAAGCCTGCTCTTTACTCTAGATTTTAATCGATCAACCTAAAACAACGTCCTACCAAACATTATTAGACAAAATATCACAGATTCACCGTAAAATATTCTTCGATCCAACGATTTGATTTTGTGAAGATTATTGTCGATATATTAGCCGAAAATTGTGCGAGTTATTATTTCTGAATACTTTTTTTGCTTGAATTTCTCCTTCTTGGACAAGAGTATTTAAATTATCGAAAGATCTGCGACGAAATCGAGTTGGATGAAATTTGACATAGTTTCCAGAAATATCGAAATATAAAATAAATTTTGTATAATACATGAATCATATATCATCGAAGATATTTATACATACAAAGTAATATTTAAGTTACTAGAATGTTCGTAAATTCCTGTCAACGCAATTTGATATTAATCGTTCTCAAAGTAGCAACATTCAAGTCTTCTTCCTTAATCGATCATCGTCAACCTAAAGCGACATCAACTACATGCTCTACTAATCACCAGTCACCCTTTCCATCTAGTTCTCAACCTCTTTGTTCTGGCGACCAATTATCAAGACGAAAGTAAAGTTTGTTTCAACGACGTTTCCCTCGCGACGTTTCGAACAACAGAGGAACCTGTAGGAGTATCTGGGTCGCAGACCAGCCCGTCCAGACGACGTGAAATATCGTAGCTTGCTTTTCACCTGCCTTTCAACAGACACAGCTTTTCGTCGCGTTTCTATATACACGTACACGTCTCACGTACTGTCTCGAGAAACTATTTCACCCGGCCACGACGTTATCGTGAAATTGCTCGCGAGTCGTTGTCCCTTCACGTTCATTCGCTGGATATTTATAGCGGCGAAGGATTTGAGCCTTCTCGAAAGGATTTAGGTCGAAAAACTCACGTCCTTTTGCCTCGTATCAATTCTTTTCGATTTTATTAAATTCGTTCGTTCAGAAAATTCTCTTCAGGTGTAACGCTAACGCAACGAAAATTAGCGATTGGTTGATTTGGGTCGCGTGATTCGTGAGGGGGCGTGGAGTAAACCTCGAGTAGGAGTGGCGTCGTCCGGTACTGAGCGATCGCGTCTGTAATATGTTTTCTATCGATTCGAATGTTTGCATATCAATAAAATTTTATGGCAAAAAAGTCGTCTTCATTTCCTAGTCGGAACAGTTGCCCTTCTGGACCTTTCAGCGAGACAAATCGTACTGGTCGTGCAGTTTTCTATTTAATGCAGATTCACATTCTGGGGAATACAATTGAAAAAATGAAATATCGATGAGAAATTTTTATTTTATACGTCAGTTGTAAGAAGCGTTATATTTTATATTTTACAACCCCGTGCAATTTTGCGCTTTGAGATCTTCTACGAGGCGCGTAAGAATTTTTATCCAGATCGAATGGCGTAAAATCAGGCCTCGAATAAGAGTGAAATTTTAAAGATACACGTACACGTCCGTATAGATTACCATTTAAATTTAATCGACTAATGCAAGAATTTAGCCGACTTTACGAGCCACGGATCCGTGCCAGCAAGTACAATCTCCATAACGGCCACTTCTTGTATGCATATCGCTACACTCACAAAGTTCCCTCTTAATTATTCCCTCGGATACGTACGCGTGCAATAAATTGCGGCGCATCGTTAATGAAAATTAGTTACGGAATGAATGTATTGTTTACTCTGGTAAATTTAATAAGATCCGCACAAGTGCATTAAGGTAACACGCGGAGAACATTACGCGAGGTTATTGTTGAACTATGGTACTTCATGGAAATTTACATTTTTGCGAACAATGCAATGAAGGAAGTGAAAACTCAAATATATGTTAAATGCGTTTTATCTGTCTGAAGATTATTACACATTACTGTAATAATTGTTATAAATTGTTATTTATCATTATTATTAATATTTAACCAACTGTCATTAACTGTTGTTGTTGTTATAAATTTTTTTTTTATATACCTTTGTAAATTACGCATATTAATTTTTCGAACGCAATTAAAGCTTCACTACAAGTTTGTTTTGTGCGTCATAAAAGTTGCAACGGGTAGGTACTTTATTTTGGTTGTTTTATGTATTTTCTGCATTTGTATCACGCGCATTTTTCTATCTTTAAATTTCGCAACGAATGCGTGAAAATCTCTACAGAGTTTCTCCTTATACTAGACGTGAAGCTCGTTTATTCTTCGGATGGAATAATATGATTTGTGTATCACGTGGTGTTTATATTTTAATTAATTCACGTTTGAATCATTAAGCTTGGCAAACTACTACTGATCTATTTGTGCAATTTGTATGTAAATCCACGTTGTTACTCACAAATTGGAATATCGAGTTACAGCGATATATATGAAATTAATTGTTTGATTTTATTTATAGTTTGACGAATAGAATTGACTGAATAGATTTTTATATATTTATTAGGAAATTTGTAGGTTTTGAAATATACATAGGTGAAACGAGAAATGAAATTGTGTTCTAGCTTTTTAGTTTCCGTTCTTTTAATCACTTATATTTGTAAAATGTAACGCCACTCCTACTCGAAGTCTACCCCACGCCCTCTCACGAATCACGTGACCCAAATCAACCAATCGCTAATTTTCGTTGCATCAGCGTTGCACCTGAAGAGGCCCGTATAATACGCACTCCATGCTTCCTCATAACTGGACAAAACCGAACATGGATATAATATAAAAAAAATGTACAAACTGCCCGAAGGTGTATTTTATAACATATTCATAAACATAAATTTATATTTGATCTATTCTATTTCTTTGATTATATTCTCAGAGACATGAACTCGCATAAAAGTCCGCAATTTCAACCCCAAAACAGAATACATAGTACGTAGTATTTATTTCGTCGAAAGTATTTCTTCGAGTTTAACTCGTTTTACTTGGCAAAAATATTATCCCGCTGAATAATATTTTTGCCAAATAGGGATTCTCTGGTTGCAATTTAATTTAGACGCGTAGCCGCGAGTCGCTGCGGCTAGAAACTTCGACGATAACCGGTTTGGAAAGGACCTCGAAAAAAGGGATGCACACACGTTGGAAACGGAGCTGGGTTTCTTTGCCAAGCTGCGAGTCAACCGAACGTCGAGAAAATAAATCTTCGTTGCGCGAGCGTCCTAGATCCGAGAGATCTTGGTAACGATCTTGGCTGGCTACTTTACGAATCCTGGCGTCCATTTATCGTTCTGCATCCTGCGTGGTTATTTCACCGGAAGCACGTACTTAATACAGAAACGTACGGCTTAATGCTTCGATTCTATCGTCGTTTTTATTTCGAAGTTTTATTTTCGAAGTTTTAATCGAACGATATTTCAGAAGTTATATAAATTTTTAAGATTATCATATCTTTCTCTAATTAATTCCTCTCGACCATCAAATTTTCTCAATTGATCAAATAATAATTGCGTACAACATATTTCTATATTAATCAAAACTAGAACGATCAAAGTATTGAAACAATCAACTCTTCACGCAGATTGAAAAATCATTGAAAATTTTAAATAAAAACTCGTACGTCATAAACTTTCTTCTATTCTTAGCTCTTTTGTCTAGCTGAATATCTCGTGGCTGCTAATTTACTGTCACGTTTCAACGTCAGTAGACTTCGTCATCAATCCCGCGGCACGTTTACCGAAGCAAGCAAATTATCCAGTTTAAAGTGGCCAGTGTCCATCGGATACCCAAACATCGTAACAACGATTAGAATAATTAGCGACTGGCGTTTCTCTCGTCGATTGTCAATTGTCTCCAAACAAAATTATAATCGGCCACGATCTCCACAGCGACATCATCGTCCGTGGTTTTGCTTTAACCTGCCCCTCGTCGCCCGCTCACCCCTCCCGGCTGTTAGCTAGCGTAACAAATCGTGCGTGTTCGTGGATTACGATAAAGTGCATGTACATAATGATGTGCATCGGGTAATAGCACGATGACCCCCGTAGGCTATAACCTAACGAGGCTGGATCGATTTAACGCTTGTGCAGTTAAGTTTTTATCAACCTCGCCGGAAACAGAGTCGATGCGAGCCATCGATGGTCCATCGATTGCTCTCTAATTGGATTTCGTCATCTGAATGGAAATCTCTCCGATAATACGAAGGGTCTCTTCGTTTAGCTCTTTTCGGGGAAAGTACAATGCAATGCAATTAAATATCATTCTATTACAACTTAAATTTGTTGGGAGAACTTTGATACTTGAGAACTTTAGATATTATTTCTGACTTTTTATATACAAATGTTTTATAAACAAAACCCAAAGTGTGTAGCTCTTACTTCGTTAAAATCATTTCGGCAAGTAACATAAATCTAATCTAAATCTAATCTAACCTAACTAACGAAACAACGATATATCATCGACAACGACACGTCGTAGTGTTTGAAATTCATTGGTTGCTGTATTATTCTGGATTTTTATGTTTTCCATAAGAGATGTAAAAGCGCAAGATTGCACAGAATTTGCCGAGTACAAAATGTTCAAATTACCGCGCTTCCTGTGACATTTAGTGCGTGAAACACCGAGGTTTTACCTTTTTAAATTACAAAAATATAAAATCTGCAGTCCACTTGTTACTTATATTTTGATAAACACACAGCTCTTTATTTCTTAACGCGTTCTTTCTCCAATTTTGTTATTTTAAAAATCTCTACCGCTCTTCGTCGAATCTTTATCAAACTACGTTGGTACGTGTCTTTCCATGTCTTCACGTCTTCGTGTTCCAACGGAACTGAATTAAATCCCGCGTTGGAAGCTCGATTTAACTTCGGTTAAACAGTTTAAACAACTTCAGCTCGTCGAATGCTGCGTTCGATTTTCGTCCAACTTCGATTTTGTCTAATGATCGCGTCCTCGAGCACGTCTCTCGTTTCGCGTGTACCGAGAGACAGGCTGGTTCCTTTATCACCCCGGGACGTAAATACCTCGGAACCAAAGTTTCTCGTGCTTGCTTAACGAAGTTGCCGCGGAGTTTTCGAGTGAACTTGCCACTCGTCCCGGCTCGCCGGAAGCTGGAACGTTCGGAAGTCCTTGCACGGGCCGGCCAGTCATCTAAGATGACGCTTCTGTAATTACTTCGCGAGAATCGATCGCGCTTTCGTTGGAAAACTTGCTCGTTCAAACGCGACCAAAGGTAAATTCGCGCGTGGTAAGTTTCACAAATTTGCAACAAGTTTCTTTCTTTCTTCCCCTCTTCCTCCTCCTGTTTCCGTAATTGGAACGAAGTCTCACGAATGAAGAACTTTGGAAAAACGAGAAATTCACCCGATCTATTTTGTCGACGATCGAGATTTTATCTAGCAACCGAGTAAATATGGGAAGTTTTAACAATCTTAGGCCTTTGTTATTACTGAGAGTGATTTTTAGCGGGGGTAATCCAGAAAATCGGGCCTCTCAGGTGCAACGCTGATGCAACGAAAATTAGCGATTGGTTGATTTGGGTCACGTGATTCGTGAGGGGGGCGTGGGGTAGACCTCGAGTAGAAGTGGCGTTGTACTGAATTTGTTTTTCTCAAATGTTTGCGTATCAATAAAATTTTATGGCAAAAAAGTCGTCTTCGTTTCCTAGTCAGAACAGTTGCTTCTACTGGGGTATGAACTTATTATCTACGTGGATTTCAGATTAAGAAATGTTACTTTCTTCTGTGTACGAGGAGAATTTGCAGGTCTATAACATTGTATATTTATTACATTATATTGTAACAAAAAATATATTATATTTTGTTATTACTATTTAAATAACATTGTATTTTTTATGAGGGAAGTTTGAAAAGTTTTATTTAACAAGAGAGAGTTCCCATTCAACAAGAATTTCACGTTAAATTTGATTTATTTCAAAATCATACAACGAATTGTTAAATTGAATTTATTTGAGCCAATGAATGGTATAGAAATACGATGATAATGTAAAAATTTTGGGATCGTTTTGTTCGTCGTATTTAGTAATTGATGCAAATGTTTCGAAATTGGTCCTGTATTTACACTCGGTTTGAAACGTGGAAATTGTGAATGTAAATATTGAAAATATTGGTTAAAACTGGCTTTTGAATTTTAGCTTGTATTTTTCCTTTTCCTTTTATAATAGACATGTTTGTTATTCGGGAGATTTAAAAATTTCCAAAGATATTTATATTTCGTAATAAATATATTTTAATTCGCAATATTTTTCTGCTTTCTAATTCATGAGATTCTTTTCTTCAGCTGTTCGTTATAAATTTATTACGTACAAATGTACCGCGTGTCGAAAATTCGCATTTTCTCAGAAACGTGACTTTTTGCTGGACACTGACATATTCCGATTTTGAGGTCATTCGGATTAATCCTTAATTTGACACGAGTGACGCGACACAATCGATCTCGAGTCTGGTAATTGCAAGTTAGGTAAAAATTTCGAATCTCAGTCAGAGTTCTCTTCAACCCATTTTCGGCCACTTTCCATTCGAAACTCTCGCTTTATGACGTGGCTAAATCTGCCCGAAATGAGTTTTTAAACTCGTATTAAACTCGTATTAGACTCTCGTGTAATAAATCGCCAGAATGCGATTCCTGCGCGAAAATCTTAAAACGCTCATTGTATCTTTGATATTCAATAAAAATTTTTAAACTGCAATTTCGCGATGCAATTATTTATAAATTGACGTTTTACAGATTTCATCGTTACCCGAGCTATAATTTAATTTTTGAATATCGAGATAAATATAGCGTTTCGTGACTATAATGATTTAAGCGAGGGTGCATTTGCATGTTACTAAAATTGAAGTCCTTCGATCGAAAATACTTCAACTCGATGAAATTTCGATCCTGATTCCGGAAGCGTAGCTTCGCTTCGCGTGTATATACGAATAACGAGATATACTTTAACGAACGAAGTTTCGCGACAAGTGGAATAAATAACAGGAATATTTAACTCAATATCGCGCCCTAATTGACTGCACATTGGCAACTACACCACGATGTGGCGCAGTAAAATTTACAATAATGTCGTTTGAAATTAAATCAATAATACTAGAATTTAATCCAGCCGAATCGGTTTTCCCTATTACAAAACACACAAATTACATAGTAAACCAACGCGAGCAATGAGTAATTACAAACCGTCTGTTAAAATTTAACGCAGCTCAATAATTTAGTTTGTTTTAATGGAAGTTTGCGAGAAAATCGATAAAAGGTTTCGGTAGATTCAATAACTCATTGCAATTACAATCGTTACTCTTATAATTGACACGACTGTTAGATAGATTGGCAGTTAATTATCATGTACATACTTGCATAATTGCTCGTGTGTATAATTGTCCCGTAAAAGTCACGGTAATTGAATCGAGATGAACTTGGATGAATCAAGATTCTACTGATAGCTCAGAAAGGGAGGGAAATTTCAAATTGATATTTTGCTCTCGAGTAAGAGTAACTAAAAAACTGCACGACTTGTACTCCGGTTACATTACGATTCGTCTCACTGAAAGGCCCAGAAGCAACTGTTCTGACTGGGAAATGAAGATGACTCCTACTCGAGGTCTACGCCACGCCCCCTCACGAATCACACGATCCAAATCACCCAATCGCTAATTTTCGTTGCATTAGCACCTGAAGAGGCCCGATTTTCTGGGTTACCCCCGCTAAAATCACTTTCAGTGATAATAAAAATAAAAATAATCTCTAGATCTTTTTACGTAATACAGACGTGTTAAATTTCTACGTTTTAACTTTATATAAAATTTTATATAAATTTAGTAATTTAGATTTTATATAACTGCAGTGACCACGTTACTGCCAGAGAAACGATTATTTGCGTCACTCTTTTTATCTCAATGTCTTCGGTTTAATTTTCGACGTGCCACTACTCGAACGCTAATGTATACACAAGTCGTACACACGCGCACGACGATATATACGCGTGTCAGAATAAACAGTATGAAATCATAGCACGAATCTCTGGCCGAGGTTCTCGACGGAATCGTTAATACGATGCTTTAAATACGACGCTTTTAATAAGACCACGGTGTCATTAACCTTCGCGATCCACTTAGCCAGTAGTGAACGCTCCTGTTCTTCGCGACTCCACTATTTTCGAAATTTCTCCCCCGCGCTGTTCACGTTCGCGAGCGTTTCCACTCCTCGCCATCGTACCCTCGTTATCAATGAAATCTTTGAACATTATGAAATTGAAAATCGAGGAATCGAGGGTCAGTTTTCGAAATTGAAAATTCGTTTGAAAAAATTGCTCATTAATAATAATAATATTATTATTAATGAAATATTATAAAGATTACTAGAATTTTACGATAAATATTGAAAGAAAAGCGTCCTGTACTACAAATTGGTAAATTAAAAATTGAAAGAATTGAAATGAAATTGGCGAATACATACATGATATTAATAAATTATCGTAAGAATTGGATTGAAATTATTACCAAATTTATCACCACTGTTCTGTCAATTAAAACCTATCACAAATTCAATCAACTTTTCAGAATCGATCAACAATTACCAATTCAATTTTTATTTGCCATCCTATTCATCTAAATCAGATCTGACACAAACGTGTTTTGCTCAAAACGAAATATTAAAATTCGAGATAAAAAAAAATTGTAAAATTTTACTTTATTCAAAACAAAATATTTCTAATATTTTATTAAAAAAAAAAAAAAAAAACGATGTCTAATTCGAGAAATTAAATTACACACACGTTTCTTCGTTTCAGTTCCCAGCAAGCATATCATTTGTAAATATAGAACGCGAACAGATTGCTCCACCATTTGACGTCACGGTCCTCATAATCTTCTTCCTGTTCTAAGTTCACCACCCACGTTTCATACACGAGGAAAATATACCCTTACACGCGCCGTGCCTTTCGGATTTTCAATATAAATTTCTCCTTCTCTTGTTTTGTCCACGCGAAACAAACTTAGGTCAGCCGCGAATACGATTTCTCTTTGTTCAGTATACACTCGGATGATACGGTTCCCCGCGATATTGTCATCTTATTGTCGATGCACGTTGCGCAAGTTTAAATTCGATTTGCATACAGTTACCATAACTGAATTCTGGCATATTGTACAGTGTTATGCAATATGTGGGGCAAATGTGTCGTAGGGTAAAAAATCATGCAGCAATATGGCTACGACGAGAGCGAACGTTGTATCAATTTATGAGTCACTTTGTGAGAAGGTTTTTCGCAATTTAAAGTTTCTTGTGAAAATATCTGTAGGTCAAATATTTGGAAATATTTCACTAGCCAATTAGCGAAAATTTCACAGCGCCATTTTTGTGGCAAGATTCCTTTATAGTTTAGAGTATAAATTCCTGGCTTGATCGATATAAAAATATTTGTAAAAATTTACTAAAAAGATGCCGAAAATTTTACTAAAATTTTATTTAAAAAAAACTTGCCAAAAATACCTACACGTATGTTGTGGCATGTCGATATCGTAATTATTTGATCTATTTAAAATCATTGAATATTTTTTTTCAAGAATTGATAATTGAATAAATGATAATTCATTGATACTTCAGTAGTTTAATAATTTACGATTGATTATTACATCTGATAATTTTTTTTCATTCAGTTGTTCAATTGTTCTACAATACAATCAAGATTTGAGGAGATTTGACGAGTTCAAAAATCAACAATACGACTGTTGTTCAAAATACTTGCAGATAAATTATCTACATATCATGTTGAATCAAACAATTCTTTATAAAAGAACTTTACATTACAATAACAATTTCCACAAAGAAACTTTATTTACGAAATGGTAATAATTATTATTCTTCGTAAAAACTCTCTCAAACATTATTAACAATTTTAGAATTTGGGAATTAAAATTAAAACGTTCTGTCAATATTTACAGATTTTCAATTTTTAAATTCTCCTGTATAAAGTATAATGTACATATCAGGTGCATTTAACACTCGTTTACATCCTCGTATTAAAATTGATTTGTACATAAAATATAACGCGTCAGACGCATTTGCTCATACTTATCTGCATTTTACACACATCTACATACTTGTTCACACCTGCACGCGTGCGAACAATGACACGATTTAATTTCAACGCGTCTTCGCGCCTTATCACCGCTCCTCCGTAATTGCATTCTTTGAAATTTCCGGGATAACCGCGCCTTCGTAAATATGCAAATCTGACGCGTGCTCCTCCATCGTTGTAATGCCTTTGATACTCGCAATGGCAGAGAACACTCGAAAAAATACCGGCCAGATTATACTTCGTTGGCAGTGTTTCCAAATGAAATTGCAGTACGTATTTAATTGCCGGTGGAGAAAAACGCGTTCCGTTCTCAAGAATTTCCATTCCTCCCGGCTTTTGTTTCCTGTTAATTAAAAGTAGTTTCCTGTTAATTAAAAACTCACGGTAGAGGAGCGAAAGAAATTCGTTTAAGTTGGCAGATCGTTTCGCGAACGTTTTTCGCGTGCGATTATTAAATGAAATCTATCAATTTTTAATTTTACGTTTCGAATCAAAGCTGGAATCTGATATGAAAAGTTACAAATGAGAAATGTAGCATGCGGATTTTCGAAAATTTTAATTATTATTACAAAAATGGCAACGTTTCTTTCCGAAGAAACTACTCTTGCCAATGCAACTGAGAAATTCCTTAAATGTTTGTGAATCATTGAGATACCAAGAAGATAGTACTCTCGTTATTGTAACATTTTATATAGTTTTGAGTTAAGAAAAATTTAAGTACGAAGTTGGAAATTTATATAAAAAAAATTAGGGCTATTCATTCGGTAATAACTTACGAAAAAGAATTTTATCTTACTTTTGAACTTCTCAGGTTTATTTAATTAATAAAATCCACGAAATAAATAAAGTGTAAAATATTCTTGTAAACTTTCTACATAAAAGATGTGAAATTGATCGAGTTTATCACGAGATAAATGCTTAATTTCCTCGGAAGTGTAAATTCCTCGGAATACTTTATGAACGTTGATGTCGAGTTTGTCAGGTATCTTTTTGCCACTTTGAACGCAACTTGAAACTGCGTTAGGAAAGTTTAAAATCGTCAAGAAACTTTACAGTGTACTCTCCTTTCCATCCTCGTTGGAACTTTCCTCCTTATTGCGTTTTCAGCCCATAAAATAGGATGAGCAGTTCAATATATTACGAACGTTGCCTTTGACATTATGTATTCTTTCGTTTGCAATTTTCTGCCAAATAGTTTTTATAATCGACTCGGTGTTGTTCTTTTACCTTCGCTTTAATTGAAAGAAAATAATAAAATTTTTTGAAGAAAGAGTTTTTCTTTTAATATAATATTTTTATTCAAATGAATGAATTTTCCTTTATTATCTTTATTATGATGCAACGTGAGCATATAAATCTTTAATTTGAAAGATATTTGAATATATTAGGTCGTGAATGTGAAAAAGTGTGCTTTATGACATTTTAATTATATCAGGGGAAAAAACGTGTAAGTAAAAATTCACGTTATAAAGCCTTGATAAAATACTTTTCGAGACGTTTTCTCTGCAATAGATCTCAACTTTACACTTCACAACATTATATTAAATAGGAGCATTCAAACGCATAATATAAATTGGTAATTTATCAACTTTACAAAAAGTTCCATTTATTATTGGAAACTCACAATTTTGTGAAAATAATGGAGAAGCAGATTTGTTTCAGCTATCTCCTTAAGTACCATTCTTTTATTAGAATATTTTATTTACGAAAAGCATGAAATGTACAATAGTTTATGAAATTGTATCGATTATGATGAATTAGATCGAATTAGATACTCTGTTTTAAATATTATCACTGAAAGTGATTTTAGCGGGGATAACCCAGAAAATCGGGCCTCTTCAGGTGCAACGCTAATGCAACGAAAATTAGCGATTGGTTGATTTGGGTCACGTGATTCGCGAGAGGGCGTGGGATAGACCTCGAGTAGGAATGGCGTGGTCTGGTACTGAGCGATCGTCTTCATTTGTTGAAAAAAAGTTGTCTTCATTTCCTAGTCAGAACAGTTGCTTCTGGGTCTTTCAGTGAGACGAATCGTACTGGGGTACAAGTCGTGCAGTTTTTTTATGTAATCGCATTCTACGGATTTTCGTACTTTTAAATAAATCTCGCGAATGCATAAAAATCCAGAGTTTAATCTCTCTGCTCTTATCCCTCGATTCTCCTCCACCAAGTAACACAAAACAAACCTCAGATTGGAATGAGAATCTCAAAAAAAAAAAAAAAAAAAGAAAAAGAAAAACGCAAAAATGTTGCGTTTCATCGAAACGCCTGCTCCGTTATCCAACAAGTCTCGAGCTAGAAAACTTTTCGTATTAACATCCCCGTGCTCTCGAGAAGTTCGAGTCAAACGCAAGCGTAAAACGAAGCGAAATAAAGTGGCCGACGGAGAGGAAAAATCGGGGCCGGTGTCGAGCATTGTACGATAATTTTGAAATCGGGATCGAGGCCAGTGGACGACGAAGACCGCGCCGCCCCGAAGAAAAACAAAAGTGCGAAAAGCGGCGGAAAATCACGAGAGAGAGAGAGAGAGAGAGAGAGAGGACGCTGATTTCCAGGAAAGTGTAAAAAAGAAGAAAAGCTCGCAGGCCGGGCAGAAATAGCGTTGGTTAATTTTGCACCGGACCGTGTTATAAACCTACATCATACAGCCTTCGCGTCTGTTCATCGTCTGCCTCTCCTTCTTCTTCTCTTTCTCGCAACTTTCTTTTTCTTCTCTTCTGTTTGCCTCGCGCTACCCTTCCACCCAGTGTCCCTTCGCACACAACCGAACAAGTCTGTTGCTAGTTTACGACTCGAAGACTTCTCTTCTTTTCCTTGGAAGGTTTCTTACGAGCTGCTTTTCTTAATTCCGGGATAGAAGTTTGATAAACGAAGGGAGGATTTCCCTTTGGCGGTGGGAAACGTAGTTATAAACGAATGTAAACTGCGAAATTTGTACGTTGCGATTGCTGGAAGAGAATTGGTTTGTAGTTTTGCCAGAAATTTTGTTGAAGTTGGATGTTGTTGCGAATTGGAGGTAAATTTCATTGTGAAATTTATACGTTGGTGGTGGAGAATTTGTTGTTCTGTTTCGAGTAAAGGGGGATGGTTTTGTGTTTCAGTAGAATAGGGCAAAATTTCATTTTGGTCTGCGTTTATTGTCTTTCTTGATGCAAGTGAAAATTAATTAGTGTACAATGTTGGACACAACAAAGTTTCGAAGGCACGTAGTATGAGAGAAGACAATTTTTATAAAATGGAATCGATGGAATCGTATTTAACGGGAGCTATATATATGTATATTAAAATAGATGACTGTTGTTAATGGCAATTGAAAATTTCCAACACAAAAATAATTTTTTTTCAACTCTCTTCCATTTCTAGCTAGATAATTTCCAACTTTCGTCCATTTCTAGCTACTGGAGGAAAGTTATTAATGAATTATATTACATCACTATGAAACATAAAATTAACACGTTGACTGCCATACGAGATTTATGTTTTATGTACAAGGTAGAACATTTAATTTCTATTACATTGCAATAAAGTGCAATAAAAGCATACTTTTCATTTTGCAATATTATCCAATTATAATTCAATTATTTCAAGTTTTAAAATAGTCTAAAAAGTTTTAATTTCTCAAAGATATCTATAGAAAGAGAAACGACAAGTCAACGTGTTAAAGAATGAAAATTAGTTGTGTATCTTGCACGACGAAAATGAATTCACATCGCGTGTAAATTGATTTTTATTTACGCGATGTGTACAAACAAGAATTCTAATTACTTTTCTTTCTTCTCTGTTCACTTCATCTCTCCGTTTCATTCGCACAAACATTTATCAAGGGGGGCTCGCGCTGCCAAACGTTGCTCCGGAACCAACCACAACATCAACAATCCCTCGCATAGCTGAAATCATGGGATAACAGTATATCGACGCACAGTAACTCCCGGAAGTGGCGGATGTTTGACGATGGTGCGGTCGGCGAGCATAAAAGATAATTAACCCCTTAACCTACAAGCTACGTTCCAACAGTCTGGGCCCAAAACGTAAACAGGATTGCGCAGCCTTCGGGCCACTCGACGGCTCGGCAAGTCGGTCCCAAGTTGCACTAAACGCGCACTAAACGCGACTTAGAGAATGTAAATACACGTGTAGGATACAACTGGTTTAATTTTGTGGAATATTTGACAAGTAATTACAACCTGATGTAATAATTGTTGTAGACATACCACTAAAGGTTTGTTATCAATCACTAAAATATAACATAAATCAATAACATTTGAATAAATTAGCAGTTCACGTAATTGGCATAAAAAAATCAATAACAAAAGACATCTTGTGGGGATTCTTCTCTAATATTTAAGAAAATATATTTCAACGTGCGAACGCGACCGAGAATAACACGTAACTGATTACGATACAAAGAGATAATAAGAATCTATCACGAGCGCGACCGTCACACGACCCGTGATATTTACATTCGGCCCGAACGACGTACTACGGGCCCGTAGTAATACGTTTTGGCCCGAATACAAGAGCACGAGTCTCACACGTATCCATGGGTTAAGGGATTAACGATATAATAATAAAATTGAAAATTATAAATAAAATAAATGGATGAGTCAAATCTTTCAAATAAATTTATTGAGATTAATTTCGTTTTAATATAAATTTTTAATTTATGATTAATTATATTAATAACAAAATATGAATTTAAAGCAAATAAAATTATTATTAAAATTAACAAACGTAATAAAAAAAATCATCAATCAATAAATTGGTATTATTTGTGGAATAGAAAATTAATTTGTTCGATTTGTTTTAAAGTGACATTTTAATGTTGTGCTATTAACTAAATTTTCGTATATTAAAAATTATTATTATTTATTCAATTAATTCTTTCTAATATAATTGGTATAAATCTATGTTTACGAACACTGACCAAAAAATAGTCCAGGTCGAATTGAAAATAAATTTAATTGATTAATTCGATCAGGAACGGCATCAACTTTAATTCCTAAAGATTGAATTGCTCATGAATGAATTACGTCTAATGAAGGTCACACGGTCGTTGGCTCTAACGAATTCGTCTTTTGTTTATTTACAGCGGTTTTGACTTGATTGTTTTCCTTTCCGCCCGCGCATTTCCATCCCCTGCTCTCTTTCTTTTTTCTTTCGGTCGGTGTTTCGCCCTCGTCACGGCAACGAAGAGGACAGTCGAAGGAGAAACAAATGAGGCAGCAAATCAAAGGGGTCTCCCTCTCTCTCTCTCTTTCCTTCTTTCTTTTCACCCCTCTTCCTCTCGACAATGCCTCTTTTTCCTTTGACTGCCTCTTTCAACCGCGCTCTTTGAGCTGCTTTGCGAGGCACCACGTCGCCTTTTTTTCACCCTTTCTCTCTTTGTTTCAGACGTACCCAGCGAGCAATCTGTTTTCGTCATGCTGAACGGCGAGGAGAGCGAGCTGAGATTCCTGAACATCGCGAACCCAACGGTGAGCAACAACTTGCCCATTGTGCTTGTTTCCCTATTAGCTGGAGAATGTACTTTTCGAGCCGATGGCGTTGTATTCGATCACTATTCGCTACTCGCCTTTTTTTTGTTTCCCTACGTACGATGGTTCATGACGACGTTGATTCGTGCTCCTCTCGAGTGAATGCTCGACCTTGATCCAAAGAGAAAAGTTGATTGTTGGCCGAATTTATCGATAGCACGATCAGTGGAGGTCCTGACGCGATGTTGATTTGTGTTAGAAAGGGGAGAGAGGCTCTTTGTGAATGCCCGAGAACGATGAAGAAGGAACAATGGAGTATATTAGTAGAAGTTGTGCTAACAGAGTTTCTCGAATGAAGTTCGTGTCATAAAGGAATGAAAGACTCTTTATAAACTGTTGGAATTGTAATTAACGCTAGAACTATCAACTATCTCAACAAAATTTACTCGCAGTATTGTACAAAATTATATAAAATATGAAAAATTATGAATTATTATTTATTTTTGCCACCCTGACAGTTCTAACGTTGATGTTCTAGTCGTTGTTTGATTCCCCAGTTGCATTAAACGCGTTTGTTTTGAATCAGAGGTGGCTGACTGGCGGCCCGCGGGCCCTTTCTCCCACTTTTCTGATCTCTAGTGCTACCCCCTCCACTGCATCGATCTGGAGGGAATTTCAACGTGTTCAAAGAGATCGATGTAATTAGGAAAGTAGGGGCAAGGCTGGTAGCCGCCAGTTAGCCACCTCTGTTTTAAATAATCCGAGTTAAAAACAGATCGTGTCGATTTTCTTCTTTTAAGCAGCGTGTTTGCACTTTTGTTTCAAACAGACGGAACTGGAGGTGATACACCCGGATGCCTTCGTCATCATGTACTCCGTGATCGACAAGGCGTCCTTTCAGAGAGCAGAGGAATATCTAGAACGTCTCCACGACCAGGATTTCCTTCGGGGAAGATCGGCCATACTAGTTGGGAATAAAGTGGATCTGGTTCGATCCAGGGTGGTTTCTTCTCAAGGTTGGTACATGTACACATATACGTATACAAAGTTATGTTTGAAATTAGTTTCATCGAGTAAAACGATATTTTAATAAAGAATTTTTCAAAATATTTCACGTGCAAATCGTGTAAGAGGTTTGTAATAAGTAGTAGCGATCTGTGCATGATCCAGACCATAAATCGTATTTAACCGAGGCAGTTATTGTTTGTTAATTATTGGCTGTTAATTCCGATGTTTTTCCACGAAGAATATACGCATTAATATACTTTACCGTCAGAGTCAATCGAAAACAAATTACAAGGCTTGAAAAACTTTCATAAAAATTCCCATCGAATAACTCGCTCGACGCCAATACAAATTAATACTGTTTGTCCTTGCTTTTCTACTGCGTTTGTGCGCAATTATTGATGTAATCCGTATCCAATATTCCAAAAATCCGTTCAAAGAGATAAAGTTTATCCTCGGTTTCATATAAACATTTCCATATCCACGTTGAACAAAATAGAACGTCTAAAAATATTGTATTATAGACGACATATTCCCCGTGATAAATAGAATAAATAATATAATAAAATAATTTCACAATTACTACAAAAACAATTTTTTCCCTCACCAAAGGACACGTTTGCAATTCCATCTATTCTAACAGAAGAGATGTATATCTCAAGCTTTTCTCATCACACATCTCGAACGAATCAAGCAAAAGATACTTTGCTCCCGATGATCAAAAGGAAAATTCCATCAGCAGAAGCTAATTCCACGAATGCTACGTTTCTCTCTTACAGAGAAACTTTTTGCCTGAATACCTCTGCATTTTCAAATCCGCCAATAAAATTATACATCAATTCCGTTATGATAAATTTCTAATCCTAAAAAGAAGAAACAACAAGAAATGAGAAAATATTTTGCTCCCGATGATCAAAAGGAAAATTTCATTAACAAAAACTGCATTTCTCGCTCACAAGTTCACATATTTAAAAATTTGTTGCACCTTCGTATTCTCAGATCTGTCAATAAAACTATACTCTCGACGATCGAAAGAAAAGAAAAAAACTCCATCAACAAAAGCTACACTTCTCCCTCGCATGTTCACACATTCGAGAATTCTTCTCGTCTTCGTACTTTCAAATCTGCCAACAAAAATACACGTCAGTTTCGTTGTGATAAATTTCTAATCGAGAAATTAAAAAAAAAGGAAAAGGAGCGAAATGAATCCAAACACGAGCCCGCTTCGTCGCAACCTTTTCCCGCCGCGCGTCCCGAGCGTCAACTCAACCGGAAGACACTCCGCTCCTGACAAACAAAAAGGAAAGTTCCTCGAATCCCCCTTTTCTCCCTATTCTTATCCAGGATAAAAAATCTCGCGCCGGCTATTTTCCACCATCCTACACGCGTCCTTGGCGACGCTGGCCGCTGGGCTTTAAATATAATAATGCCCTCCCTTTTTCTCTAATCCGGCGCGTGCTGCTCGCAGATGGCAAGTGCATGGCGTGCACCTATCGGGTGAAGTTCATCGAGGTCTCGGTCGGGATCAACCACAACGTGGATCACTTGCTGGTCGGCATTCTCAATCAGATTCGGCTGAAGAAGGCGGGCAACACGGAGAACCGTACTGGGAACGGTGCTAGCGAGGGCAGCGGCCACTGGTACAAGTCGCGGGGCGTGGTACGCGCCAGCATGAAGGCCAGACAGATGTTGACCTGGCTGTTCGGTAAAGAGGACAGCAAGTTTAAGAACTGCGAGAATCTCCACGTGTTGTAAATTAGGCGAGCGGGTGGACTTTCTACTCCCCCCCGCGGCCGTACCTGACGGTAGATTGTAAGGGCGGTGCTGTTCGGCGCGATCTCGCTCAACCCCTCGCGTGACACGGTCACTCGGCGTGACACGAACACGACTTGCTGCTCGACCGAGCAACCGTGAGCTCACTGGGTACAGCGAACATTTCCAAGACGCGGATGTACGTCTGTCGGGAAGACTTAATTGCTTTGTGACAGGAGTAACGAAACTATATTTGAAATTTTCGTGACAAGATACAGAGTGTTACAATTTGTGGATCTTTCGATGATATACGTCTTGACACAGAGTAATCGTTAAATGAATAATTTGCTTTGAAATTCATGGAATTAATTTGTGATTTTAACAAGGAGGTACAAAATGCTGGAGTTTCTGAATCTTTTGGTAGCAAATAAAGTTTGATAAAAAATTATTAAAGAGTAATGTCTCTGAGTGGTTTGTTTTATTCAGTGACTCGTGAAATTGCTCGCTTTGTATTTGACATTGGCAACTTTGATCGAATGATTTAAAATGCCGTAACTTTTTGTAGTATTCAGTTTGGTGTACAAAAATTGTATCTATAATTATATCTATTTATTTTACAAATAGTTGATAATACGAATAAATTATTACAATCTGTAAACTTTTCTACAGCAGTCAGGTCATGTAATTCTTAATTAATTTACACGAAATAACATCTTGGACGAGCAGTTTCTCACTTCTAATCTAGCCATGGTTTTTCTCCACAAAATAAAATTGTCTTTGCAACTTCTCTTTATAATTGGTCATTATCCCTACAAGTTTGACTATGCTGGACTATAGAATATCGAATGTCCACTGTTTATTTGCTTGCTCGTGCACGTCAGAGATTTCACTCTTGCTCGGTTAAGCAGTGGAAACTAGAAACCACGAATCTCAATCTCCTTTTTCTTTTACATTTTTTTCAATGGTGAAGCAGTCGAATGAAATTGAATTATATTTCACGATTCGACGAATTTTTAGTTCGATCTTTCAGTTCTTGCACGCAGACGAGATTCTGGGAAAATTGGGGGGTTTGGCGAACAAGGTGCCAATTAATTAAAACGAACGCGACCACTGTTTCTTTTTTTCAACTGTTATTTTTAATTAATGTTAGCTCTTAAGAACTTCCATCGAGTGTCTGCTCGATACCTACCGTGTAATACCGATAATCATAAGTTCGTTAAGTCGCTATTATCGTCTACGTTGGTTGGTTGGCGTGCGCATAATAAATAAATCGTGGTGGTGGAGATGAACCGAGGAAAAATCTGCTACACACGCGCGGTTTGATCGTTCAGTTGCTTCCGGTCTTTCTACGAAAACACACGTTCGAATTTTTCAATGATTTAAAGATGTTGTTTCGAAGAACGATCCAATCGTAATTTTTCACGATAATTTTGTAACGGTGTTTCGAAAGGGGTTCTGTAATTTATTGACAACAGTGCATACATAAAAAATAAATAGACCGTGAATGTTTACATTCGCATTTGTGGGAAACTTAAAGGTATAAAAATGTACGGAGTATTTCAAAATATCAAGCTGAAATGTTCAGTTTCAAGCTCTGCTTCTTCAGTTGCGTTTGTAATAGCAAGGAATTGCACAGGTATTCGCGGTCTGTCGATAAAATTCGATCTCGATGTAATACAACGGAAATACAGAAAATTTGGAATTTCGAACGAACGGTACGAAAACTTCCATCTCTCGTTTGACATGAAACTTTATTTTCACTGACGATTTAAGTTGTTAAAAGGGCCATTGGCAGTGACTAGACTGCCAGAGATTGAAGCGAGCAGAGAACAAAAGAAAGGAGAAACTCGAACATCTTCGGATATTTAGTCGAGGATCGCTCGAGGTAAGAGCAAAGACAAAGAAGGGAGCTACAGAGCAAAGAAATAAAACAGTTCGAATCGATTCTAGAACGATTCGGTACGAAGAAAAATTTTGAAAAAGAAAGAAAAAAATCGGACCATGGCATGAAATTAGCGGCCAATAATGTTACGTCGTTGACTGTACGATAAGACCAATTTAATCTTTTTAATCCGAGCTGTACATACAATAAGTTTAATCATAAACAGAGTTAGTGTGTCTACCTGAGAGAGAGAGAGAGAGAGAGAGAGAGAGAATAAGGGAACAAAATGAAGGAACAAACGTGGAAGAATATATCGAAGAACGACGAAGAGCAGCGAGATACGTATTACTATAAATATACATACGTACCTATATGCATATACATATATATATAATATATATAATACTTAATTATATATTAATATATAAAAATTAATTATATATTAATATATATTAATTATATAAATTATATAAGAATATATATATATATATATATATATTCTTAATGTACGATAAACATAAGTCTACGTTAGTTTACATTGTAGATGTAAATTGTATCGTTAAACGATTGACGTGTTGCTGTATTGCGTGTTTTCCCTCAAAGAACGGGTACTATGAAGAATATTCCCTTTTCAAATAGGGAGGGGGGAGGCATTTTCAGAGCAAATACGAAAAGATAAAGAGAAACGTTTGTACACGCATATATATACACACACACACACACACACACACACACACACGTACACTATTGTTCATTGTCTATTTTCTGCGATCTCTATGCCTATGTATATCCGAATTATGTATAAATATATAGGTATATACACGTTGTTGGAGAAAGATGGTTTGAGGATGTTCACTTGATTGTATAATTAATTTTCTAGAATCGCAGAGTAAGAAATTGTTACCTCTTTTTGATAATATGATTTTACCGAGTTTATTCGATTAATTAGACGATTTCCTTGAGTTACAGTAAGAAGTTAACACACGTTGCTTTTCACGCATGCTGTTACTTTTATAAAATGTTACAAACGTAACAAACTGATCGATTGCTTTTGCATTATTTTATCCTTCGTTGCGACTTTTCTCCGAGACGAACAATAGAACTCGAAGAATTCGATTCGAATTTTCTGAATTCTTATTGGCAGATCATCGTAGAGAGAGTTATAAATCTCGAACCATCTTACTCGAAACATCGTATACATATATTTGAGACGAAGCAGTGTTGTAACAAGTATAGTTCGAGCGGTATATCCGTCTCAGGGGCCAAGCAACAGGGCTGTAGAATAAAGGAACAAACGGAAGAACCACTATAATTAATACGTTAGTTAAATGAAATGCCGAGTGAGAACTTGAAAAAGAAAACAATATGCAGAAGGATATGTAAAATTGGAGAAAGAACAATGCACGATCAAAAAACAAAAAGGAAGCAAATAATTCACTGGAAGTGATTGGGATTTCAAAGATAAGATTTTTGACAAAGTCTTAAAAATTACAACGAGTGTAGAGAATATTCGTGCACTCGATGAAAAATCGATAAAATCAGTACTTCATGAATTCTCGTAACTTTGCGAGAGAAAGAAAAATCGTAGAACAACAGTTCGTCAGTTCAACTCTGTTCTCGCAACTCTGATTTTCTCTTTTTAAGGATAAAAATATTTTCACGCCGTTTTAAAAAGAAGCGACTAAAGATAGCTGAAGTTTTCTCGAAAATTTTGCAAGTTCAAACGTCTCAGTGGACATCGAGAAAATCTCTTCCGCGACTAAATCGTAAATTTGAAATATTTTTTATCGAACGTACGAGTACTCTCTCTGCGTGAATTTAAAACGCGCGAACAAATTTTTCTTTCGACGCAGAAAATTCAGGAATTTCTTTTTGCAAGTTCGAACGAATTAAATTTAAACGACCAATTTGGAACAGTTCGAAAGCGTCCGCGTAACCGGGAAGAAATTATTTTGCTAGCTCGAACTACCAAATCGAAGACAATACTAAATCGATAAAACTCTGTCGAATCGTAAAACAGTATAGATAGCGATAGAACGGAAATTCTTGCGGCTCGCAAAATCCAATGATCAAAATAAGTGAAATCAAAGTGACAAGCGCCACCACGAGTCAAACGAAAGTTGTTGGAAAAAGAAAGAATACAATAATTCCTCGATCTCTTAATCGACGCGATTCTTGACTCACAGATCGCGAGACTATCTTCTTACAGCACTGTTCATGATCGAACGAAAAAAGCGACGGAGAATAAAGAAGAAAAGAAATGACAAGGAACGCAAACATCGTGCAACTGTAAGCGAAAATTGTTCCTTAGTCGTACGATATGAACTATGTTTCGGTGAAACGAAAATAGCGAATTAACGACGCGCTGTCATCGACACTATTCGATTCGTTCTGTAGCTCGATTTTCACAAATTGCGAAACACCAGAGTGTAAGGTACACGTACACTTATATAAATACATAAATATGTTTATCCGTTTGCCATCGTTTTGCGTCGTCGTTGCTGATGTTGTCAAATACAATCAAAAAAAGGGGAAAAAAGAGAAGAAGGAAAAGATCGAAAGAATGGAAAATGGCGGAGTTCGGTGGAGAACCTGTGAACCTGCGAACGAGGACCTCCGCGGAACGAAAGAGGGAGAGATTTAAAAAAAAAAAAAAAAAAAGGGGGAATTCTTATCAAGTGCCTTTGTGTATTTTTGTAATTTAAGCTAAACTCGATGTAAGTCTTAATCCAACAAAATACAACAGTGTAACCATGAAATGTATATCGACGCTGCAAACGCATGCTCTTCTGGGTTTTCGACGACGTCGACTTTTTTTTCATCTGTTCCTCCATGCTCTTTTTCTTTATCGCCCCTTTCAGAGATTAACGTTCGATTCTCGTCTTATTTTCTTCTTGCGAGCGTCGGAAGAAGAAAATTTCAAAGCCTGTTGCGCAGCTGTGCGATCCGAGACGCTTCGAATCGCTTCGGAATTGTACATTTAACGACGAATTCGAATCTGCTCCGAGCGTGACTCGATGTCTTGGAAAAATCTTGAATATTGTGAAAGTCACGGCAGAATGATCGGGTTGATGTGAAATCGTAAAAATGTAAGTATTTGAAAAAATCCAGAAGTAAATTCGAGTGTTCGTCGCTGGATCGAGAATTTCGGGAACAAAAATTTGGAGAAGAAACGCATTACGTAAATGTAAGAGTACAGAAAATATATCAAGCATCGTGCTTCTTGTAATATTTAACTAAATAAAATAAAAAGTTTCTGCTCGATCCTCGGTATTTAAATTCTGTCCTCGTAAAAGCACGAAATTGCACGAACATTCGCGGTTCGTTCGCCGCGTTGTCGAATCACCACGATTTTCAAGAATTTTACGAATGCTTTTCCAAGAATCACAGTTCGAAGTGATCCGAATTCGACGCGAAGTCGAACTGTCTCAAATCCTGTCGCTGCTCCTGTGGACCTGGCAACAACACCCGAGATATTCGCGATTGACCGCGATAACGGGAGGAAATGAAACAAGACGAGGCAGATCAAATTTTCTCGGTCGACGGGGGACGAGTTTCGAATCTGGAGGTACGTACGAATCGTTTCGACGACGTCCACTTCCGGTTTTCGACGCGACACGCCCGCTCGATGTCTATCGATTAACTCGCGTTGCGTCGTCAAGGTGAACTTATCGATGTTACTTTAAAGTAAGTGAAAAGAAAAAAGAACGGAAAAATAAAGAAAAATAAAGAAAAAAAAAAATCATCGTTGTCTGTTCGTTGTGTGAGTGGTGCGTGACGTGACAATACTGCCATCTGTTCGGCTGACAGAGACACGATTGTGGTCAACGGAGATGAGAAACCCGAGCAAATTCTTGGACTTGGTCCACGCGTCGTTTTCTGCGGTATATTTTAATCTAAGATTATCCGTCATCCAGAGGGAAACGAACGGCTCCGATCCCGCGGGATTATTGTACTCCGGGTGACAATAAAGAAGCGACACTTCAAATCCTCCACGTGCCTACTCAACTCTTTTACAACTCTTTTGATTGTACCTTCTTAATCGTTGTCGATTTAGTTGCATTGTTTATTGGCGCCGTACAGGAAAATCAATGCTCTTTCGTGACCATTTCTGCGTCACGTTCTATCATATCGATTTAGGCAGGTTACCAAATTTTAACTGACAATTTGTGACAATTGACAAAGTGAATTATCGAATGAAATAATTAATTTAATCGTTCGATGGTAATAAAAAGGTTGTGAAAATGATATTAAATGACGTTTAGGAATGTTGTAGAAATAAAATGATTCAATTGTTTTAAACGAATTATTCAAGTTACAAAATAATGCATTTCTACGATATTTTTGTGTATTGGTTGATAATTTCAACTATTCATTTGTTGATTATAATTTTGTTCCAGGAGGATGATAAATTATAAAATGTATGGAAAAATTCGTTGTTAAATAATTTCCAAGTAATTTCCTACAAAGTTAACGACTGCAATATCTACGAACTTAATGTTTCATGAATACGTACGTTAAAAAAACAGAAACGACCGAGATGAGCTCGAGATAATAATTTCTCCAAGTCGAGGCGAGATATTGTCGCGACTGCCGAAAACCACCGCTATGTATACTTCGACGAAACAAGCACTCTCAACACTACCGTTGCAAAAGTGGTCAAAATGGCCAATTCTTAATTGTTATCAGATATTTTAGATATTTTAGACGCGAAGCAACGTATTTTCCGAAATTTAAATAATTTCTCCTCTGATGAAGTTTCTCTACTCTCTTCACTCGAATGTCAAGTAAATGAGAAAAAAGACAGAAGTCACAATCGCACGCAGTTTTCAAGGTTCTCAGTCCACGACACTTGCTAATTTGTAAGTTCTTGAATGAACTACAAGCATCGAAGAAAGGAATCTTGGGAGTTTCAACGTTGGAACTTTCGATCGCTGATAGCGTAAGATTCCCCTCGGAGAGATTGTTCGCGCGCGTGCGTAGCGAGACGAGATCGCGTTTAGAAAAGATCGTGGACTGTATATTACGCGCACTGAATGTCAGCGAGGGGTTGTCCCCTCGTGTTAACACTACGTCGCTAGAGAGCGAACTTTATTGCTCGAAAGTCGACTTGATTCTGAATTGCAAGCCGAAGGAAAGCCCGAAAGTCCTCTCGGTTCCCCTTCCTTCGGCTTCGGAAGGTCGCCGATTCGGGTTCAGGATGGGGCACAAAGGGGCCAGGTATCTGTGTCGCCGACACATGTGTGGTGATCTCGCTGGCACATAAGCACATTTTTCACGTGTTCGGGAAAGTTATTGCCGCGCTTCAATCCAATTATACATTTAAAGAATCTCGACTCTCGTCAAATTTAGTTTTCTTCTCCTTTGAAATGTCCTGATATTCTTTTTCTACGATAAAATATGGTCTTTCTTAACGAGAAATCATACTTGTCGTTGCAAATTACAGTGCACGATATATTTTAAAAAAAATACTGACGTTATTTTTATTATTGACAAGCAATATCTCTCAAGTCCGGCAAAGTTCCGCAGTATTCAAACAGCGGCAATATTTTTCTGTATCGACACGATCCCAGACGAAGACGTGCGCCTTTTTTCAATGTTAATATCGTCGTAAATCTTATCACGGGACGCTCGGTTGATAAATAACGCGGGCCAAACGCATGCGCCCGTGAGCATCGATTATTTTGTTTGGTGCCAGATATTGCCAGGCTCCAGCCGTGGCAGTTTGCCACGAGCCAAAACGAATGTCGAATTCTTGTAACCTCGAACGCCCGGATAACAAACGATAACAAACGATAACAAACGATATTCCGTCGAGTATGCGAGAGAAAGATGTTTTGCACGTCCGTGGGAAATCGAATGGTCTGCGAAACGTAATCGAACGATAGCGAGCACGAGGGGAAATTTAAAACCCGTCGTACAACCGTGGACGAATTGGTGCGAATTGAAATATTTCTCGCCGAGTTTGACATGCGTGAAGCGACGCGGAGATATTTCAAAATTTTCGTCGTTCGGGAACGATCTTCGACGAGGACGTGTTTCAATCGGTCCCGATTGATTGCAGAGAATATTCCAGCGAATGATCGATGGAATTATCGAGTGTTTGCGTTCTGAGGTAGGTTTGAATTTTATAGATAGGCGAAAGGGAGGGAGCTTACTTACGTAACTAATCTGACTTTGAATCTGTTTGTTGAAATTTTCTCAAACAGCTGCGAAGAATAATATCGTGATATTTTCTTTTTTATTGCTTATTATTATCCATTTGTTTCAGCGTCGATTATTACAGTGATGTTTACATAGTATTTTGTACACTAGCGTTTGACTTTTACAGTCAATGATGGAAGTACTAAATACGTGAATAAATAAACGTAAAGGAAAATATATATATATTTAGATTTAACAATTTTCGACAATCACCGATCACTGAAAATTACACGACGTCACAGCAAAGTCGTGTGTATCGTTGCAATGGGATTGTTTTGATTTATAAAAATTTTCAAGCGATAACTTCTTTTGCTGTTTTCGGCATCACAAAATCACACGACGCTGCGACACTCATCGATTGATAATGGTTCTTGAGGAAATTTCTTTTCATTCTTCCGAAGTATACCAAATTTATGTTTATGTTTATGTATTTATGTTTTTGTTGTTTATTTGATTACTCGTGCCTTTATTTACTTGTATCTTTATTATAATTTTTCTTACAATTTTATTACTATTGTAATTGTCTCTTTTGTTGTTTATTTGATTATTCGTGTTTCTATTGGATATAATTTTATTACTGTATACGATCAAATTGATAAATTTCTCGAGGTATTTTTAAATTTTTAAACGGGAGTGCGAGCTTCGAGAAGATGTTTCAGCAGTGGGATTATTAAATGTACTTTCTTAAATATGCGTCAATTAGAGAAGAAGATATAAGAAGAGATGCTAATGGCAGGTCGTAAAGCTCGAGTAGTGGCGCTACTTGAATTTCCATTGAAAAAAAAGTGAAGGAAGTTTATGAAACGCTTATCATCCCTCGGTAAAAGGGGAATCTTAAATGCAGAACTCGGGGAAAAAATTTCCTTTCCAGAATACACGCAATTCTCGGAGAGAATTTTTTTGAAACGTTTATCTTTGTCGAAATAAACAGGCCTGTTTTGTTAATAACAATCAGAGATAATAACTCGCAATATTAATAACAATAATAACAACGAAATTACAAGAGAAACGAAACAGATTTAAAGGAATCGACGAGGACAAAGTTGAAAGCGTCGAGATAAAAAATATTGAAGAATATTTCTTCAGGTTCAAACGATTATGAACCCATTAAAAAATAAATACTACGCTCTTAATCTGCCAATTAAAAAATATAACACCATGCTCTCAACTCTTAACTCGATTAATGGCACTGCGTTGTCCATTAAATTTAATCAAACATTTTTCAATATCGTTACTTTACTGCATTATTAACTTAACCATTAAAGCACAATAATTAATAAAAAACGAGCCACGGAATATTACAGTACTGCGTATCGTTTTTAATATTTCAGCGGAATAAATGATGGAAGTTAATGAAAGATGAAACAGAATCAAAAGATGAAACAAATATTTTTCCCCTTTTTGCTTCGTCTTTTTCGTCATTAAACCAAAAAACATTGCTTCACTCGGCGTGGATCATCTCTGTTGTATATGCTTGTCCTATGTTCGGGAGAGTTTCCACGCTACAATACCTACGGTTGAATACAGGCACGTCCGGGATAATTTATTGTGTTTAAGTTTCCTCAGCAGGCCTGTGTCGCCAGAAACGCTGGCCACGTGTTTGGACTTGTTCTAAGAAGACAAGACCCTCGATCGTGGATCGAAGCATGGCACCAACGGCAGCAGCTATCTGGCCCTTCGTGCCCCACCCTGGATCCCCGATTTTCCAAAGCCGGAGGAAGGGGAAGCGAAAAGACGTTCGGGCTTTCCTTCCCCTTGCAATTCAGAGTCAAGTCGATTTTCACTCTCTTTATGTCGCTAGAGAATGAACGGGGAAATATTCCCCTGATATTCAGCGCGCGTTCAGTCTTTGCCTTTTTTATTTACTCGCGTTGCGTTTGCGCAAAAATAGTTCCCTGTTTGATTCGTGCTCGTTTATTTCGACAGAGTTTCCCTCGGAACACAAAGTATCGGATTTTTCTAGCTAAAAAAATTTATCAAACGAGAACGAGCGATGAATATTATTACCGAAGTCATGATGCCGACCACCTGCGAGGAGGCGATTCAATTATGGAAACAAAAGAACGGACAGGAAGCTTCCACCGCGAGAGAGGTGAACCTGAGTTGTCAATGGCCCCCTCTAAAATTCATGGACAACTCTCTGTCGGTTTTCGTCAACTGTGACAAGCTCACGATTTCGTCGAACATGATTGGAAAGATCGCAGGTAGATACATAATTTTCAATAATTATCCTGTTACTAATTTAATTACTAATTATTATCCACATTTAGGTGCTATTATACATGCCACATAATTGTGTAATTCTTGAATTGGTTTACTTGATAATGAACTTTCTTCTTTCTAGTATCATTTTCAGAATCAGAGGAACGCGATTAAAGAATTTTACTAAATATTATATTTTGTAATCAATCACGTCAATTGTTGAGTATTTTTACTTTTTTTTATTACTGTCATTATTGTATTTAGTTGAAATGAACTCTTCTCTCTTCGTAATTTCAGTTTTTAAATTAAGAAACGTCATCGAAGGATCGCATTTTACATCAATCATGTTAATCACTGACTATCTCTTATTCTTTATTCCATATAATTATTTGCAAATCATTTCTCATTCCACGTATTAAACATCCTTTCTTTTCAAGATTAAGCGACGCGATTAAAACATCTTCAGCTGAAAGTTATAACATCGTGTTTTATACTACTCGTCGAAATTTTAAAAAAGTTGGACGATTATTTCAAAATGAAACGACAAACGTATTCTTCTTTTTTCTAGTCACGATGCGTCGCTGAAGAAGCTGGACGCGTGAGCGATATCGGTAACGCGATTCAAAACTTCGAAACGAAATTGGAAATCCGCAGGTTCGCGTGGATTTCCAATTCTCGTCGCGATGAATAATGAACGAAATCGCCCGACTGGGCAGATAATTTCGCTTAAATGGAATTACGTCCACGGGTCAAGAGAAATGGATCGTAGCTGCTGCTCGATCTCCTTAATTGACGTTTAATTGCATCACGTTTAATACGATACGATCTGACTCGATTACAAGCGGATCCTCCTAGATAACGTCTAATACCCTGCAAAGTATCCTCTTGTCGGTATATCGTCCTCTTAGTGTCTTCCCTTTTTTTTTTTTTCAAAAAATCGATACTTCACATCACGTCAGATTTTTCACCCTTGTAATTTTGCACTTCAATATAAAAGTCATTTTGCACAATTATATTATATTATTATTTTACTGAAAGAATATTAAACGAATGTTAAAAAAATAGAATGTAGAAGGATGTAAGGAATTTGTTTACTAATTGATTTTATTTATTTATTATTATTAGAAAAATTATTACGTGAGATTTTGTTATTTGACGAAAACAATTTCAGTCTAAATAATTTTGTACAATTTTGTATATATAGAAGACTGTAAGAATAAAAACGTCCGCCTATTAATTAATTTTATCGATTATTAGAAGATTTATTATTATATACACTAATTGATTATCTTAGTTACCAGAAGAATATTCATACTTGCTGAATATTTCACAATACGTTATTATTAAGCTAAAAATTTTTCTTTCGTAAAACTTTTTTCCAACATAAAACTGTCAAGGTCAACTTTTTAATTTCTCAACGAATAATTTATAAAATAAACACGGTCAATTGAGCGTGGTTAAATTAAATATCAATAGTTAAAGAAAAAACCGAAGAAAACAAAACTTAATAGACAGATCAAGTGGAATTAAAGAAATATCCTGAGCTTTTTTCTCCGAATGACCACAGGAATCGGAACCTTGAAGAATCTGAGGATACTTTCGCTCACGCGTAACATGATCAAAGGATTCGCCGGCTTGGAGACGTTGGGCGACACGCTGGAGGAACTTTGGATTTCGTACAACCACATCGAGAAAATGGACGGAATCAACGCGTTGAAGAAACTCCGTATCCTGTACATGTCGCACAATTTGGTCAAAAACTGGTCTGAATTTAACAAGCTCCAGGAACTCGACAATCTTCGGGATCTGCTCTTCGTCGGAAATCCGTTGTACGAGAGGTACCAGGTTGGTCCATTTGTGATCCATCCTGATCACTCTCGATCAGTGGTCGGATCTCTGAAGAATTTGTTTCTGAAAACTTTTCCCGCGATTTACCATTTTTTCACTAATAATAATCACGTTTCAACATAAATAAAAGGATTTAAAATTTTATATATTTACTGTGGTTACTATGGCTTTTAAATTTTGATGGCGAGTGTTTTGAGAATTTTTTTTACAGAAATAACTGGGAATTTCTAAAATTTTTCTCTTTCACTGGCGACAATTTGCTATCGTGGCAAAAGAGAAATTGAGTATCAAGAGTAGCTTGCAAGTGCAAGAGGATTCCAATAATCATTTAAATACGCCACGACATATTCTGACATTTCGTTATAGATAGTTTCGCGTCATTTAAATTTTAACGTAGCTGCGGCTACGACACGACTATTGATAAGTGTAAAATAGACGTCATTCAAAAATTTATCAAATTGTAAAATGATTTTAATTTTGTATTTACGGAAAGAATAAGAATTTGAGCGAAAAGCCGTGTCGCAATGATAATATTTAACGCTGCAAATTTTCAGGTGGATATCTGGAGAGTGGAAGTCGCCAGACTTTTGCCAAGTTTGATAAGGTTAGACGGCGTGATGATCATACGAACGGAAGAATGAGTGAACGTGTCGCAGAAACTCGACAACTCCCGTGCAAACACAGAAATCCGTGGAGTAATTCAACAATCATATTTTAACAATTTAACAACCACGTCTTTTTTAACTTGCTTGAAGCGCATAGGTGATTTTTGTAGGGAAAGGAAATTTTGTAGAATTTTTGTAGAATTTGTGCGTGTAAATTTATAAAAATACGATAAGCAAATAGTTTTGTAAATTTAACGTTAATAATATTACATATTCAGTTAATGATATTATATATATTAAAAAAGGCTGTAAATTGTCCTCGTAGAAAATCGAAATAAGAAGATATGAAAAGGTAGAAACGAAATTAAGTACTTGTTAAATCGAATCGAGTATCGTGAGGGGTGTAGACATCGGACCACGCGTACATTTTCGTACATTTATATTAATTTATTCGTCTTACGATACAAGACAAATCGTACATACGTTTCTGGTGATTGTAAAAGGTTGAAAAAGCAAATAGAGTTCGATTGGATTCGATGCACGAGATTATACCGAGGATCGGACAGACGACACGTTTTTTTTTTTTTTTTTCGAGAGAGATCATCGTTTCTTCTCTTTCTTCTCTTCTCTTCTCTTCTCTTCTCTTCTCTTCGTAATGTATTTCTTTTTCCCGTTTTATTCCCCTTGAAATAATTTCCCCTGAGGGTTCGTGCCTTTCGCGATATCGTTTCCTGCAACTTTTGTTTTCTCGAAGGCGTGTTGTTGTGTGAGACGCGACAAAAGTCTCATGCGTTGTCGATCTTCTCCTCCAGTTTTTTTTTCTCACTTTTTTTTAGTTTTTTTTCTTGGACATCTTTTTTTGTTTTCTTTAATTTTCACTTTTTTTTTTCAGTTTAGTTTTTATTCTCGCGTGTGTACGTACGTACGTGTGTTATGTAGACGCAAACGAGACGCGCGTGAATAAATCGTGCAATAGAAAAATTGACGAGTGTGCGTTATTATTATTATTATTATTATTTTATTTTATTTTTAGTTTACTTTATTTTACTTTACTTTTTTGTCGTTCGTATTCCCCCTATTTCCGAAAGTTCTCTACTCCGATTGTGTTTCTATCTACTGTTATTATTGGTCGCCGATTTCGATCATTTCGCCCATTCAATTTCCCCGCATTTCGATCGCTTCCTCGCCGACAATTCTACTACAATTTCCAAACCACGATCGCGATCGCTCGACTGCTGGCTCGTTATACGCCGCGCCTTGTATTATTATACGTTCGTCTGTTACTCGTCCAATTTCGTCGGATCGATCGATTCGATTTAGAGACACGACACACGTATCGTCGTGTCGAGGAGATCGGAAAAAAGAGCTGTATAGAAAGATTTCAGATTGTACGAGCAAAATCAAACACTGATTCCCCGTGTGCGGGAACACAGATGCGCAAAGGGGTTAAACACTTTCGCTTTCTTAATTACTCGAGTAAATTCATTATACATGCGTGTAACATGTGTGTGTGTGTGTGTGTGTGCGTGTTCTTTTTTTTTTTTCAATTTTGTTTCGCGTACATCTTTACGTACACATGCAACACTGGCGCAAGATCATCAAGTTCGTCTACGAATTTTCGTTTTGCTTTCTCTTTCTTTTTCTTCGTGTTTTTTCTTTTTTTTTTTTTTACGTTTTTTCTTCACTCGCTTCAATCCCTTTTCTTTTTCTCTTGGTTTCTTCGTTCTTCTTTTCTGTTTTTTTTTCTTTTTTTTTTTTTTTTTGATATTATATTTCGTTATTACATCTGCTGTTCGACTTCGCGTTTCGCGAAATTCGTCGCGCGAGATCGGAAGAAGAATATCGCTGGAAATATGTCATTTGGATCGAGAAGTGAGAAAACGACGGCGGTGGAAAGATAGAAAGAGACACGTTAGCCAATGATGAGTAAGAAAAATATCGTATATCGACTCTCTGTGGGATTGATTCTGTAATCGTCGAAGCAATGCGAATCGACGATGAACGTTCCCGTTATCTTTATATCTTTATATCTTCAATGTAAACATGCGTGTATATATATATATGTATGTATATATATATTTATTTATTTATTTATTTATATATTTTATTATTATCGTTCCTTCTCCGTTTCATTATCGATATATCCATTCCACTCGAGAGGAAAAAGGACTTCACTTTCTTTCAATTACGATCGACGGACGTATCGAGATTTCCAAATAAATTCTCGTTCTTTTTTCTCCCTGTGTTTCTCTCTCTCTTTCTCTATTCCGTTTTATTTATTTCAGTGTCGAAAAGACGAGCTCTCCGTTTTTTGAACGTTGCACGGCCGTTTAGCATTGCTTCGAGCATTGTTTCGACGGTCTCGACGATAGCATTTTGTTTCCTTTTTTTTTTGTTTTGTTTTGTTTTTTCTTTAAACATTTATCCTTAGATACATCACGCTGACAGATTTAAACGATATTTTTTTCTTTTTTTTAAATATTTTTGTCTTTTTTAAATGTTTTTCTTCCTTTTGCGACTCAACATTTTTTTTTTTTTTTTTTCTTTGTCCACACAAAAATAGTTTTGACGATATATATAATATACATGTATATTCTCTTTTTTTTCAATATTCTCTCTCTTTCTTAACCCTCGATGCTTCCTCTTTTGTAACAATATTTCTCTCTCTCTCTCTTATTTTTCGTTTCGTTTAATTAATTTCTTTAGTTACCAACACACTGACTATATTCAACACGATTTACACTGAGAAAAGATCTGACGAATTTCAGGGCCAAGAGCCCCGGTGAAGAGAGCCGAGGAGCATTCCGCGGGGATGGACTTTTGATTCGTTCGTTTCGTTTTAGTTTTCTCTTCGTTTCCTCCTCGCCCTTTCCCTCGTCGGGCCGCCTGAAATTCAACGCGACGTCGACGACGAAAATCCGCGTCGTTATCCGCGATGCTCCTCCCTCGCTTCGTTCGTTCGCTCGTTACGCGAGTCTGTCGTTTTTTACGTCGAGGCGAATCGTTGCTTCTGCTTCTTCACGAAATCGAGGGCCATCTTGTCGCCGACTCTCGTCTCCAGAATCTGCAGAATCGGATGATCTGGAAGGAGAAGTTGCGTCGTTTAAATCGAAATCTCGTGCTTGCTCGGAAAGTGCAAGGAACGAAGAAGAGAGAATTTTACGATACAAGTTTCGATTCTGCAAACAATTTTGTCCTGGTTAATAAATTGAATCAAACACGAGCTTTTATTTACATGTCTTTTCGCAGGTTCTAGAAAATTTCTACGACAGAATTTTGGTCACTTTGATCTGAAAGTAGAAATTGATTTCATTTAACACTTTGCTCGTAGTTAACCAGTTCATTCGTTGAACTTTCCATTAGCCCGCGTTTCTTTTTAATTGTGAATAATAAAAATAAGCTATTAACCGAACCGTCCATTCGAGTTGAAAACAACGTTATCTTAACGACATTTCAACAATCTGATTGCAAACGTAGAACAGCGAAGGGGTTATTGATCAATTTCGAGTAACGCAAAAAGCCCGTAAAACATTCGATTAATCAATAATCACTTTCGAGTGGAACACTCTTTACGAAAATCACGTTACGTTTAATGAAATTCTTCGCTCGCTCTTTCACCGCCGTAAAAGTCATATTAGCGTTCGAAATTGAATTGTTCCCCAAGAGCAAAACAGTTGCGAACAGTTTTCGTCCGAACATCTCCCGAAAGTAGATCGATAACGAAGCTTTCGCGTTTCATTAAACGGGTTCGTCGTACTCACTTCGATTCTTCTGATGCATCAGGGGTAACTCGGTGTGCTTGAGGCCGTGGAAATTGTCTATGCTGGTGTTCGTGTCGGTGACACCGGGTATCATGCTGAGCCCCAAGAATGCCTCGCCCGCGAAATCGTTCGCCGTGAGCACGTCGTGGTCCATTACGGTGAACAACACCATCGCGTCTGGACTTCGACACTGCTCCACGCTTACGGAGCTACGAACAGAAATTTGTCGAGTCGATGTGAAAATATTCAAATGAAAAAGTATGTAAAAACACGTGTGTCAGATTGCTAGTCTTTTCGATTTAAGATTGTACTGTAAAATTGTAACGTTGGATTTGAAGCAAGAAGTTGGCTTCAGTGATGAAAGTCAATTATTACATTCAAAGATGAGATACTTTGTTTGATGAGCATTCCTTGTAATACTCATCATGTGATTCATAAATTTCATTATGATATACATCCAGTGAAGTTATTTGGAAGATTATTTGCAGTGAGTTATTATTAAAAAATTTCATACTTTCTCATGCTTTCATTAATAATTTGAGTTACTTGTTGGTACTAGAATGTTATGTCATTATTAAATCATTATAAATAACAACTGAATGAACAATTAAAAGAACAACATACAATTTTAATTAGTTCAATTAAAGTCTTTATATGTTAAAATTACTGGGACTTACTTCATCGTTTCAGAATAAAATTATTCAAAACTGACAATAAAATTGAACAATCACATGTAACATGTAACACTACTACTATCGCTATAATAGCAAACTTGAATAAAATTTGTTTGACAACATTATTACAACTTTATAGTGCAATATGCACTGCAAACAAACGTACAGAGTTTCATTTTCTGTTGTCTAGACATTAACATGGATGGAATTATTGTTATTACCAGCAGAGTGTGTGATGTTCAATTTCATTCGCGATTACTTACAATTCAAAACACTCGTCGAACATAGGATTCAGGGTTTTCTTCTTGACGTTGGTGTGCTGCTCGGCACAATGTTCAAAGACTCTTCGTGGCAGCAATTCGATTATGACGAAAGGATCGCTGTAGCCGTTTGGATCTAATGGTATCACGTCTCTGGCATTTATCACTTCCACGCACAGTGAGTCGTGATTTAGATAAGCTCTCACTGTTAGAACGCCATACTCCGACGACACGGTGTTTAGTTGGTCCTAAAAAGACAACGCTTGTCATTTTCACTATTTCGCACATTCCAGTTCGAAATATTTTTCATGTAGATTCTACAATTTTCTAATCTAAAGAAATCTAAATATGAAGAAACCGAAATATGCAACGTTTGCCACGTTTTGTTTCTTAATGGTTTATTAATGGTTTAATTGGTTCTTAATTGATTATTACTGGTTTAAGAAACTCGTACGAACAAAACGTAATTATGTTTCACTACGGCTGATCCGTATGACGAGAGAAGAATCGAATTCAATAGCAACCTGAAGTCGTTGTCGATAGAATCGGTCGATCAAGAACGTTGTGTCCATCTTGTGATATTGAAGGCGTTCTTCAACGTTCAAGAAGCTCTGACAGTGAAGCACTTCGTACGGTAAACCCTTCTCGTCCTCGTGGAAGAACTTCACCAATAAGTCCAGAGCTTCGTGAAGTCTTTCGTAAAACATTGCTGGTTTATCCTGCGAGAAAACAGTTTTTCTTTTTTTTTAAATGTTACCAAGACACCATCACTTATTTAACGTAATTATCAAAATTAATGACTCACTAATTTTTGACAGACTAAAAATTATCGACAATCTTTTTCTTGTAATAAAAAAAAAAAAATGGTTTGGAAATTCTGCTTACACCGGCGTTTCCGTCCATCTGGTTGCTGAGCTCAGCCAGGACCACTTCCCAGATGTCTTGGAGGACTCGATTGAAATTCACTATAAGCAGCGCCGAGTTGAGCACCACCAGGTGCATGTCCAAATACTCGAGCAACGGCGCGATAGCCTCCGAGGTGGGTAAACTGTCCGGTGACCAAGCCAGATGGAACATCGCCTTCTTCAACGGCGGTCTCATCTGTAAATTAGCCGATCCTTCGTTTTTTTCTTTTTTTAAATTTCATTTTGACCGTGTGAATTTTTAAATCTATGAAATAAAATTTTTATTATTTATTCTTAATTTCTATCCTTTCTGTAATTGCTCTAAAATAAAGTTATACGATGAAAGTAAACTTATATGGAGAAAAATTTAAATTTAAAAACGTACAAAATGCGCATAATATGCAAAATCATAAAATAGTAACGTTCAATGAAATAAATCTTTAGTTGTATCAATGAAAAGTATGAAATTGATAAAAATATAAACCATAAATCCACATAGTTACAGTACTATTATAATGTAATATTAATCATAGTATTTCTAAAAACATCAATTTGTTAAACATCAGCAGTTTCATCAGATATTTGCGTCCTCTAATTCCCTCTTCGTTTTACATTGAAACCAAGCGAGCAGATCGAACTCGATTATTAAAAAATTCATTTCTAATCGTCAGTTTTGATATTTTTCTTTTAGCTCTACAAAGTGCCTGACCTTTGTACCGATCCTTGAAACGATTTGATTTATGAACAGCAACATTTGTCCCGGTGTCTGTTCCAAAGGTGACGTCAAAGCGGTTCTCCACTGCATTCGCGCGGAATCGCCAGCTTGACACTCCAAAGCTGTTAGAAGCTTCTCGACTAGCAACTCCTCGCCTAACTTCAGAAGCCATCTTCGAACGTACTCGAGGCCGTTGATAGCCACGCACATCTGCGAGAAACGAGTCCCGAATCACTTTCATCCATCGATGAAAACTGACTTGTTAGTGGAATAATCATTGTCAATAAAATTCATTTCATAAATGAATTTACAGTTGTTATAAAAACGTAAATATTTCATAAATTTTATAATTACATATATTATTTTTTTATAAATAAACATTGCACAAAGACTGTAGGAAGAAAAGCTTTAGCTTCTAAACGTGCAGCGTTAAATTTAATTGCCGTATCGTTGCCATCTAACTGTATGATATTTGTATTTTACATTCTGCCAAGCAGAGAGTGCAGTAGTTTAGAGAGATGTTCGTCTCTTTCAATCTCGTGAAAAATGTGTTCTCTATTGCTGTTGCTGCAACTAGAAACTATGTTTGCAAAGCAGTGTCGTGTCATACTAATGCGAAGCGGTCTCTACCTCAGTGATTACCTCGTCTGTTGTTTTGTATGGCGTCTGTTCCTCGTAATAACCACTGTCTGCCAATTTCTGATGGGTTATCTCCGCGTAGTAGGCTGCTGAACTACAGATCGCCTGTAACAAAAGTGTAAATATTAGACAAATTGATTTTATCAAATCAAATCGCTCGCTAATTATATAAAAATTACTATATACTTATATAAATTACATTAAACTCATCAAGTCTTAAGTTTAATTCGATAATTTTTCAGATTTGACGCTGGAAATGTAAAAAAATATTCAGCTTGAAGCAATGAATTTTTGAGATCATTTTATATCTGCAATAGAACGAATCCTTCCAATTTGTACTTTGCACGTTTTGTTTTAAAAATCTCAGCGTCCGTCCATAATTAAAATTGACACCAGTATTATTACACCAAATCGATCACTTACGTCTACAACTTTCAGGACCAAGTTGTACGATCCAGGAAGATCCGGCCACGCCAACTTCTTCCAAAACTCCTTAATCTGCAATTATTGCGAATTTTAGAGTCGTGCTTGTGCATATCCACAGATATTACGCATAACGTCTCTTTTACCTGATACAAGCAAGCTGTCACGTCAATGGCAGAGGTACCATGCTTCACGATGTATTCGCCAGGGCAGATCCGATCGAGCTCGGCCGATTTCCTCACGCGCTGGATCGCCTTCAATTTAGCCAGGTCCAACCATTTGTCGACAGCTGGTCTGAACCACTCGTAATACTTGCAAATCGCTAAAGTTTTATGATCGGACTGCGGCAGGTTCTCCTTCATGCTAAAAATATTACGTTGCCCTTAAGCGCGATTGTTTTCCATCTTTGTCAGAACTTTGACAGCGCGTCAATTTTAAGATTTCGCTTTCTCCTCGCTT